>CAIGQZ010032675.1:2280672-2314902 GCA_903798205.1 Danio tinwini
ATATATATATATATATATATTTATTTTTTTTTATAAATATATATTTATATATGCATGTCTTTAACTTGTACTTACTGATAATAATGTTACTAATATGATAAATCTTGTTATCTTGTTAATATAATGTTACTAATATGATAAGTCTTGTTAAAATCTCAAGACTGAGTATAAAAAGCACTTTTGATCAGGCATTCAACGCAGACGACCCATTGGGGTCCTAAGCGTACTCAATTGCAGGGGGACCCGCAAAAAGAGCTTAGAATGACCAAGAGCCGACACTTAATAGAACGTTCCATTGCAACAGCAGCGCCCAGCAACAGCCCCAGATTCTGCCATTTTGGAGTGAAAGCGATCGGCTGTTTATTGGATCTTGTTGCTGTCGCGATGGCAAGCAGCTGCTTTATTTATTTATTTATTTTTTTTAAAGCGCGTTAAAGCTGAGATACAACCTGAAAGACGACAATACAACACTTGCTATCACAATCATCAGCACTTTTACTAGTTTGTTTTACAGACTTATAATATGCTGCTGTTCTATTGGAATTTTCAATCCAAAATGGCCGCTGCGTCATCTAGTGGCAGTTTCCCAAATCGCAGTAGAGTGTCGTCTCTTGGTCATTCTAAGCTCTTTGACCCGAATCACCCGATTTCTCACCACACCTGATGCTCGCAAACGAGTGATAATCTCCCGGAAATCGCGCGTCTCCCTCCCGGTCCTTAAATACGTTGCGCACCCTTCTCTTTAACCCTCCCCACCGCATCCCTCCTCGCAATTCAGACATGTCACGCGCACCCTGTCAAACAACACCAAACCACCCCCTCGACAGCTGAGCGGGACTCTGCAAAATAAACCATGAAACTCTAACCAATGTGAGGAGATTACTCACAGGTGACTTGTTTTAGCTATTTTGGTCCGTTTAGAACTTTGCCGTGTAAAAGCGAACCGCACCAAGAACAACAAGAACAAAGAGCAACAATGTAACAATTTGAATCCCTGTTTCAGAACAAATGAATCGATTCACAGGTGTGAAAGCACCCCAAGTTAATTAGGCAGGTTAGGGTAATTAGGCAAGTCATTGTATAACAATGGTTTGTTCTATAGACAATCGAGCAAAAAATATTGCTTTAGGGGGGCTAATAATATTGAAGTTTTTTTAAACTTAAAAAATTAAAAACTCCTTTTATTCTAGCTGAAATAAAACAAATAAGACTTTCTCCAGAAGAAAACAATATTATCAGACATACTGTGAAAATGTCCTTGCTCTGTTAAACATCATTTGGGAAATATTTGAAAATTTACAAGAGTGCAAATAATTTTGACTTTAATTGTATATGAAATGTTTGTCATATCACCCAGTTCTATGTACATGTGATTTATTGTGACACACACAGGGCCAACAATCTTGTCATTGTGTTATACGCTGGGTTTAGAAAGACCTGTATGTCTTTCTTTTATACTTGGCCTGTAATAAAGAGACAGACAATAAACCTAGGTTGAATGTTATACAGTCTGGCCTCATGTCTGCAGCTTCAGCAGCGCCGGCTTCCAGGTTTCAAAGTCTCTTTGCGTCAATATATCACAGAAAGGGGCCAAGACGTCTCTTTTGAGACAAGAGAGATGATGTTTCATTTTTGTAAGCTATGACCATTAGTTACAAATGAAACAGGCCTACATTTATCTTCCGACTCAGTGATGGAATAATCCATGTTCAGCAGGCCTATCATGCACTTAATAAGGCGCAGGATGTGTATGGCACGATTTGTTGCTTTTTTCAGACCAGCGCAGTAGTAATTGTTTACATGTTGTGCTACGTTGTTTAAATAGCAAATCCATTTGCGCCACTTTGTGGACTCAAGGGTGTGCTGGTCTATAAAGGAGGTTTGTTAAGGTGCAATGTTGGCGCGTTGCTATTTTGAGGAACCGCACTATTAACCAACTAAAAGCTGCTCTAAAGAGCACAGAGTGCTTTAGTTATGCGCCTATGTGGGTCCAAACACTCACACATTGCTTAATACACACAGGATGTACAACAACACAGAGATATCTTTACATATGAAAAAATTAAAGGATTTAAATGTAACAAACATTATTACTTTCTACATAAATATAAAATCCACAGCCTCCATGCCTTCACCTCAGGGGGCTTTTTTCAGTTTATTCATGACAATCTGCATTTGTATAATGTTATTATTATTAGCAGTATTATTTATTATATACATATTTGTATTTGTTTTATTAAACCCAAGTTTAGATTTATCCACCTGTCTGGTTTTGGAGACGTCTGCATCACCATATGGGGCATAAGAACAGGACGTGTGTTTGGATATAACTCAGTTTATTGAGCACACTTCATTATTATTGTTCATTTATTCGTTTGCTGGAGATCAGAACTGAATTTAGAAATAGTTTTGATACAGATCTTTACGCTTAACAAACAAAATTAAATATGTAGGCTAATGGATGTCTTCAGTGGAGTGAGTACAACACCATTTCCTTACTCTACGAAAGTAAAAGAGTAAAAGTAAAGTAAAGAGAAAGTAAAGAGGCCGAATGGAGGAGGCTCCTTCTTTATCCTCGCACTGCAGATTGTCTGTTTTCTCGCTAGTGAAACGTTCAGTTTATCCACTTACAAAGTCCGCCATAAATAGCAAATAGCAACTGACTCTTAAAGGGAATGAGAGATGAGACTCTGATTGGTTTAATGCACGTTATGCTCAAAACCCACTCATAACTCATTAAGAGAATAAGCACAGCCTTGTTAGACCATGGGCCGGGGCCCAGACAGTATTTTTCCATCCGTAAAATTGCAAAAGTGGATTAAGACATGCTCTTAATGCTTTTGCGCCCTGCACTTTAGACTTTGTGCCTAGATCATTAAAATAGAGCCCCAAGAGTGTTTAAACCTTTGGTGCAGCATTTATGATGAAAATCATCCCTATTTACAGAAATTCACTTGGGAATTATTCAGGATTCCTTATAGGGATTCTAGCACTTTATCTGCAATCTAAGCACTTTTCAAACTTTATAAATGCTAGATTAAAATTGAAGCATTATGCAACATACATTTCAAAATATTGCAAAAGTTGCCATTTAGTAAACATAAATCTACATTTAAAGTCAAAATATAATTATTTTTCTTTTTCAAAAATTTCCCAAATGATGTTTAACAAAATAATTTTTTCAAAGTGTTTTGGATAATATTTTTTCTTCTAGAGAAAGTCTTATTTGTTTTGGGGTTTTTTTTGACAAAAAAAAGCAGTTTTAAATCTTTTAAAAGCTATTTTAAGGTTAATATTTTTAGTCCCCTTAAGCAATATTTGTTTTCGATTGTCTACAGAACAAACCATCATTATACAATGACTTTCCTAATTACCATGACTTGCCTAATTAACCTAGTTAAGCCTTTAAATGTCACTTTAAGCTGAATACTAGTATCTTGAAAAATATCTAGTCAAATATTATTTACTGTCATCATGGCAAAGATAAAAGAAATTAGTTATTAGAAATGAGTTATTAAAACTGGAAGGCCATCCGGTGCGTAAAAACATATGCTGGATAAGTTGGCGGTTCATTCCGCTGTGGCGACCCCAGATTAATAAAGGGACTAAGATGAAAAAGAAAATGAATGAATGAATGAATGATGAGTTATTAAAACTATTATGTTTAGAAATGTGTTAAAAAATCTGCTTTTCCGTTAAACAGAAATTGGGGGAACAATATAATGATGACTTCAACTGTTCACTGTAAAAATTTGAACTTAAATTCACAGTAAATTACTGGCTAATAATTTAATTACTTTCACAGTAAAATACTGTGAGGTAGTTCACAGTAATTTACTGTGATTTTTTTAATTTAAATTACTAAAAGTCCATTACTGTGATTTTACAGTATTATCTTGTAGAATAACTATATTTTACTGTGAAGCAGGCTTTCCTCGGCTACTCATTCTGACATTTACTCTGACTTTAAAAATCATTTTGGGTGTTTAACAGTGTTTGGTTTCATGAATCAATTACTTTTGTTCCAGTTTATTACATTGTTGGCTAAGCACAAAGTTATGTTCATTAAAAATTATTTCATATTTCTAACCTTATAAAATTAACCTTAACCTTATAAACCATATACAATTAAATAAAGGTGCAGTGCACCCAAAAATTTAAATTTACTATGACATTCATGTCGCTTCAAAACAGGATCATTTTCTTTCAAGTTATATTTAAAGATGGAACCAAATAGTTTTTGGGGCTGCAATAACATTCTGTTATTTCTAAATATAAAAAAGTGCAAATACTAGCATAAAAGTTCATTTGTATTAATGTCTATGTTGAATGAAATCAAAAGAGTTTGAATTACTATAACTAACATTCATTCATTCATTCATTCATTTTCTTTTCGGCTTAGTCCCTTTATTAATCCGAGGTCACCACAGCGGAATGAACCGCCAACTTATCCAGCACGTTTTTACACAGCGGATGCCCTTCCAGCCGCAACACATCTCTGGGAAACATCCACATACACTCATTCATTATGGACAATTTAGCCTACCCAATTCACCTGTACTGCACGTCTTTGGACTGTGGGGGAAACCGGAGCACCCAGAGGAAACCCACGCGAACGCAGGGAGAACATGCAAACTCCTCACAGAAACGCCAACTGACCCAACCGAGGCTCGAACCAGCTACCTTCTTGCTGTGAGGCGACAGCACTACCTACTGCGCCACTGTAATTATGCTACCCGCCTTAATTTCACAATAAAATTATGAATTCAACACATTATTGTGAATTTTTACAGTTAAATCTTGTAAAGTGATACTAATTTAATGGCCGTTTGTAAAAAATTACAGTAACATG
Organism: Danio tinwini; assembly: GCA_903798205.1. Classification (NCBI taxonomy): domain Eukaryota; kingdom Metazoa; phylum Chordata; class Actinopteri; order Cypriniformes; family Danionidae; genus Danio; species Danio tinwini. The sequence goes on from CAIGQZ010032675.1 coordinate 2,285,525, forward strand.
TTGTGAAAATCTGGAATTTTTTTACAGTGTACATATTTATAACTTTAACGGTTAAAAAAAACATATGGAATTACAAATAGACATATATGTTCAAATATAGTACATTTATATGCAGTATGTGTTCATATATGGCCATATGTGCCATTTCTACATGGAACAGAGCCAAAAAAAATCACCATCGCCTCAAACCATGAGCTCCAGATCATCTGGAAACCCACCAAAAAAAAAAGCTCAGCTCTCAGTTCTGAACCACCTCAAAGCATCTATTAATGCTGCCTACAGAAACTCTACACCCTCCGTCTCCGCCATGTCTTTCCCAACCCCCATCTCCTAACACACACACACACACACACACACACACACGCACAGCAGCAGACGCCTATAAAAAGCTCCATGCTCACTGTTAAGGAAGAGTGCTTGATGTCTTGCTCACACTTCCTCTCTCCATCGCCTTCTCTGTTCAATGCCGGATCCATTACTTAAAGAATCGCTTTTTAATACGTAACCGTATCCCTTGAGCTCAGTTTACTGGGTCAATCGCTGGCGAGGCTCTTCCCAATGTAAGAAGGAATCTGGACGTTAATCCGTTGGAGGACACTCTGCATTAGTGTTTATTACGTTTGCTTGAGTGCTTCACACTGCACCGGCCGTCAGCATCATGCGATGTGACTGTGACCCACTGCACTGTGAACATGACCTAAATGTATGCACATGCGCCAGCAGCTACATCCCTGACTTTATCCCATAACAGATTCATTTCTGCTATTTTTAAATAGCATTTATAGATTGTTTTACAATTTGTTCATATTTAGATTTTTTCATATTTTCACTTTAAACAGTTTTAAAGTACACATGAAATCAAATCTAACCGTATTGATTTTGTTAGCTCACATTGCTAGTTTTGTGGTGAACAATGAATCTGAGCATGTCATTAAGAAAAAAAAACGTTATTTGCCCTTGTAATGTTTAATTGAAGTTTTAAAATGCACTTACTGCTTGTTTTCAGCTAAATTCTCAGATTATGTCTGTCTGAGATATTGGGCGTGGCTAACATACTTAACCACGCCCCCTCCAGCTGTCAGTTTTGACAACAAAAAGAAATGGTGAGCAGGAGGAGTCTATTAGGTTTCAATAACTCTCCCCAAACCCTTTTCCCAATCTTTCTGAATGAAATACCTACTTTACTGCATCCAATCAGCGCACAGTTAAAAAAAACAAGCCACGCCCACTGTTTTCTCATTAATATTCTGTTTCTCTATGAACTGCATCACAATACAGAAAAACAAACGGTCGCAGCTTCCAGTTTATATAGACTTTGTGGCAAAATGTTAGAGGGAAAAACAGGGTGACAAAATTACTAATATTTATGACGCTGGACTTTTGTTTACTGTTAAGTTTTTAAAAAATGCTAAGTTTGAATATGCAAATAAAGCTTTATTTAATTAAATATGCACTCATTTGCAAACATTTAGAGCACAAAAATAGAAATTTCGAATAAAGTCAGGTTCAAAGTTATTGTTACATTACAATTTATTTTTTTTACACAGTCAAAGGATTTCACAGAGGGTATTTTGGAAATCTGTTTTTATGACCCCTTCATTTAGAAAATTCTAGAACAGTTTATAAAAAAAGTATCTGTATTCATTTAGGCCAATTCTACCCCTTAGCCCTTCCCCTTACCCCTACCCCTCGTTTTGCGCGTTCCTGCAATGGGGTAGGGGTGTCACAATTCTCTTTAACTCTTAGGTGTAGGGCTAAGGGGAAGGGGTGAATAGCCCTTCACTCAAAGATTTTTCAGGACCACACTCGAAACCAAGGGGTAAGAAAATTTTGTAAAACATATGCTGGATAAGTTGGCGGTTCATTCTGCTGTGGCAAACCCTGATGAATAAAGGAACTAAACCGAAGGAAAATAAATGAATGAATGAAGCTTAAAATTAAGGCTTAATTCTGTTTTTTGGATTTTAGCCATTTTAAGTCTAAAGTTTATTTGGGTTTTTAAAATAATATTAAATGGCCTTAACTAATAAGTACTTATACTGAAATTAATAATTCATTACAGTGTACGTATTGTGTAAATACATGTTTTTTCATTGTATGATTGATTAAATACCAGCATGGATTTACATTTTTTTTAATATTTTGAAATTACATTTTTAATTACACTGTTGTCCATCCCTTACATCTTAACCGACCCTTAAACCAACCCATACCCCAAAACTTGTCCCTTACCCTACCCGTATCCCACCATAAGTGTTCTGTAATACATTACGAACACATTAAGTACCTTCTATTTATTTTTGGATGCAAGTAGGACCAGCTTTTGAAACCATGTCCATTAGTCAACGTCTGAAGTGCATCAAAAACGTTTTTCAAAATTGTCCTTAGACAAGAATGGGTGTTATTCAATAGTTTCAGGACACATTTGACTACTATATACAGATTGTTTCAATTGATTATGCAATATTCTGAAATTGGCAAATGTAAGTCAACCATTTATAATTTGATTTTCAGCAAACAACTTAAATGTTCTTTAAACCAATTCTTTATTGTCTAGTTTAACTGTTTTAACATTTATGAGCAATTCCATGCAAATGTCAACCTTGCCATGAAAAAAAAGCTTTTAAAGTTAAGTTTTCTGTGTAGGCTCGTATTCTACAGTACTGTAAAAATAAACTCTATTTTTTTTGTATTTTTGTATTTATATTATATGTTAGGCACCTAGGGTCTAAGAGTAACATAATTTTGATTCTCTGTATGTCCTGTACATGTGGTTGAATTGACAATAAAGCTGACTTTGACTTTGAAATACTCCATTTCTGTCAATGTTTTCAAACAATTATTTTTGATTTACCAAAGTTACACAAGTGCCAATTTCACATCTGTCACATCCATAACAGAGAGGTGTCACATCCATAACCAAGCTTTTCCTTCATAAACACAGAAATGTCAAATAGAATAAAATCAATAATCTTTGTTAGGGCTCGAAATTAACCTTTTTTCTTGGTAGCACCGGTGCTCCTAACTTAAAAAAATTAGGCGCACCAGACAAAATGTAGTCGCACCCACCAAAAACTATTATCACAGTTACTACACGTCTTATATTAACAGATGTATTGCATTTGAAATCAACACTAATCAAAGCTAACAAATAAACAAAAATCTGCATGCACTCACTGGCCCTGCACGCACTGCTTGACGTGAATGAGATGAACTGAATTAACAATAATTACTGCGCTGTTTTCACGGGCGATGTCTGATATTGCACAGATGACATATAACTTATTATTTGCATACGTCATCTTCATAGCAATAACCGTCTTTTCATGAGCTGCAATATTAGTTTCAGCTTAGTGAATGCATGCTCTTTAACGATGGTGAACGCGGTGTCAGTCGCATGACTGACAGCATCATGACGATTTAACGAAGGATTAAATAACGTTAGAACATCTCGTGCTTAAAATGTGTCGATTCAGTGGCAAACTCGGTTACCTGAAAACTATTCCACCGGCTTTACGGTGAATGCTTTAGTCATTTTCATAAACACTGGAAGTCTTTTATCCACTCTTCGAAAAGTGTAAATGGTGGATTGACATGCAGCACATGATCACTAATCAGATGTGCCATTATTTGTGCAGTTTTGTTTCCATTCTCTCATATCCAGACCTTTACGTTTTCGCTGGCTGTAGCTCTCTGTCATCGGAACTGAGTGATTGACAGCTGATATTAACCAATCCATTCGCGTTGTGTTCTAATGCAGTGGGCCAATAAAAAGAGCTTGAAGTTTACTGCAGCAATTTGACATGTCAACTGTTTTAAACCATTCCTGAGTGCTGCGTTTGGTGTTTTTAGGTGCAAAGATGCCTAATGTGTGAATGCCTCCTAAATCCGCGCATGTGGTGAACTTTTTGCGTGGTTGCACGACATCAATTTTATGCACTCGCACAAATGCTTCCAAATATATTTTAAGGGTCACATAGATACAATTTCGGGCTCATATGCGACTAAAATGGTCGCAATTTTGAGCACTGTTTGTTATATAGTGAGCCAAGTCTTATCCTTGTAATTAGCATTGTTTTCTTTGGGTTGTGCAGTTTAATTCACACAATTTCTACAAAGTATGCTGTATACTGTAAACTTGCAGTTTTTTGGTCACATCCATAACGCATGTTTATTTTCCTCATTGAAAATCTAAAAAATTATTACAGATTGATATTTTTTCTGATCCCACAACTCATATATAGAAAATATAAGCAGATGTTTTCAAATACTGTTAACATAGACTTTCTCTGTGAGTTTATGTTTCAAGTTTTTACTGCAAATGTCACATCCATAACGGTGGAATTGCTCTTATGTTTGTTGCAACCCTGGCTCATTATTACAGTTTTTCTCAATTGTTTACACACAATTACTTGTACTTCAGACACAATGACTACATCATGTAACTGATGCACCAACCCCCTGAACCAGTTCTGCTAAACTACAAGCACAATTCCTGCTTTACACTCAAATTGCAGATGTAAAACACACTTTTTTCAAAACACCACACACAATTCTCTGCATTTGGCACAATTTTCATGCGGAAAATCTCTTGTTTTCACAAGGAACACACTGTCATTCACAAGTGTAAAGTCAGTTGTCTTGCTTTGCATACTAACTCGTCACATGGGTAAACAGCGGTCACACATAATCGCTATTTAGAAATCAGAGCTCATCTCATGTTCTCAATTTCTCAATCCTATTGAGGATTTTTTTCTGCCTGGGGATGGAAAGTGTATGACTGAACTCCACACTTTTTTTTTCTTTTTATTTTACTGTAACTATTCAGTAAATACTTCTGTTGATGGCATATGTAGACCACGTTATGTGCAACTTTGTGTTGGCTGGGATGAACACTGTGTACACTGTTTTTGTGGGAAAAATACAGTCAAATATATATGGTACCATGTATTTGTGTGTTTTGAATAAAAATAATATTCTGAAATATCTTACATTGCACTTCTGTAGGCCTATGTACTGTCTGTAGTCAGTGTAACACTGAACAAAAAAGGCTTACAGTAAGTCATTATGATGAATGGAGAAGTGGTCATAGTGTTTTACATTAAGCATATCAGTGATCAACTAGTTCTTTTAAGGGAAGTTTCACAAACTAATTTTGAGAGGAGCATGTGATATGATTGACTGCAGCTGGTCTCTCATCTACAATCATTAGTTAGCCAATCAGATGAACCCAAACTCACTATAAGTAGCCTAGTAAAATTGACTCCCTTATCTTCATATTCCGAAGAAACCCCCCATCCACCCCTTCTCCGCCTTTCTTCCTTTATCACGGGGAGATCTCGAGAACTACCTGATCTTGTACTCCCCTTACATGCTCAATCGACCAGGCGGGAGCCCTGGGCTCAATTATCTCCGAGCTCAGGGTTCTCTCCCAGGACAGCATGCCAAACCTGCTAATAGCATCAAACAATATCTAAGTGTGAACTCTTGAAATGTCTATTTATGTGATGATCTCTGTGTGTCATTTGAAAACAAAACACCATTAAGTGAAGAAATCACATTGTTTTGAATGTAAAGTTTGTTTTTGCAAGAGAATTAAAGGGTTTTGCCCAATGTGTGTGTGTGTTTTGTGATTTGTGTGTAGAGTTCTGACAATATGAGACATGCTTTCAGAAAATATGTGTAAACAATTGGGAAAAACTGTAATACGCACTGGTATATACATTAATGGACAGCGTTAAAAACGTCCCAGGATGTACTTTTTTGTAGTTTTTGTTTATGCAAATCCACCAGAGACCACTGTGAACACTGTTTGAGATCTCAAATTTCTCTCGCGAGTGCCATACGCACCTGCTCTTCTCGCGTAAATCCACCAGAGGCCTCTGTCTACTGACTGACTGACTGACTAATCTCCCCACCCTCCTCCTCCTCTAAACCCAACCGACAGTGTTTTCAAAAGCAATCCAGAAAAAGAAAAGCCCTATTCTTTTTTTTTCCACATTTTTAGGTCTTACCACGTTCTCACCATGTTATTTACTTGTTTATTTTATTTTTGGGTTTTTGTTTTACCTGCTTTCTGGAACTGTTCTTTGCCGGACTCAAACCCTGTCATCTTAGTCAACTTCTCTCTGCATCTCAAATCCTCCGACATATGCGGTGAGCCACTGGACAAACTGGTAACAGCACACGCAACATCCACACAGAGGTAAGCGGTCAGCTGGTAGGGCGAAAAGAAACAGAACTACCCCATACGTTCGTTTTAGAGACAAAATGCAGCTATACGTACCGTAGCTCTGGCTACATAATTTGCGCTCTCCAGAAATGTATACGGGGGTACGTATTCACAATAAGCCTGTGTTGATGTTTTAAGAGCAAATGTTGCTTTGGCTGTAAAGAAAAAGAGCAGATGAATGACACCAGACTTTTGGATCAACTACCTGCGTTCACAGTGCAGTCTAACAGGCATCATTCACTCAGATTCACAATCAAAGCCACAGCCGCTCAATCCCCAAAGGAATGAAAGCACAGCTTCTTCAGAAAAGTAAACCCCTGAGTGTTTCTGATTGAGAATGCACTTTCTGTCACAAGCCAATGCATTCGTTTGTTACACAGCAGCTGGATAGGATGCAGCTCACCTGGGTGTGGATTGGGTTTTAACAGCTCCAGAATGCAGAAATCCTAGCGTGTGATTGGACGTCACATCTCTCTCGTGGGGATTGGTTGAGAGGTGGCGGAAGCGGGCTCTCACAACCATCAGGACCAATAAGAGCTGATCTGCAAGAGATGAAATAATAATCAGAATTAGAGACATGTGCATGTACTCCATCATAGCACTGGCTCATAGACTGTGTTTACTGCAACTCTGTTTTTTTTGTCATACTTAAAAGTAGTGTTTTAAAATGTGTATTTTTTTTTATTCGGTGCTTGACGTAATCTCAACTGAAAAATGAAGAGAAGGCTGGGCATAGAGTAGCTCCTCCCCTTTTAAAAAACATCAGCCAGTAGTGTTTTGTTTTGTCACAGCTCTGCCAGTGAGAGTGCTTGAGCTCAAGAATGCTTCAATGCACTTCTGTAGGCCTGTGTACTGTCTGTAGTAGGTGTAACACTGAACAAAAAAGACTTACAGTAAGTCATTATGATGAATGGAGAAGAAGTGGTCATAGTGTTTTACATTACAGTTTTTCCCAATTGTTTACACACATTTTCTGAAAGCATGTCTCGTATTGTCAGAACTCTACACACAAATCACAAAACACACACACACTGTGCAAAACCCTTCAATTCTCCTGCAAAATCACACCTTACATTTAAAACAATGTGATTTCTTCACAAAATGGTGATTTGTTTTCAAATGACACACAGAGATCATCACATGAATAGACATTTATAAGAACCAGTTGACCACTGATGTGCTTACAGTTTTTCTCAATTGTTTACACACAATTACTTGTACTTCAGACACAATGACTACAACATGTAACTGATGCACCAACCCCCTGAACCAGTTCTGCTAAACTACAAGCACAATTCCTGCTTCACACTCAAATTGCAGATGTAAAACACACTTTTTTCAAAACACCACACACAATTCTCTGCATTTGGCACAATTTTCATGCGGAAAATCTCTTGTTTTCACAAGGAACACACTGTCATTCACAAGTGTAAAGTCAGTTGTCTTGCTTTGCATACTAACTCATCACACAGGTAAACACCCGTCACACATAATGGCAATTTAGAAATCAGAGCTCATCTCATATTCTCAATTTCTCAATCCTATTGAGGATTTTTTTCTGCCTGGGGATGGAAAGTGTATGACTGAACTCCACACTTTTTTTCTTTTTATTTTACTGTAACTATTCAGTAAATACTTCTGTTGATGGCATATGTAGACCACGTTATGTGCAACTTTGTGTTGGCTGGGATGAACACTGTGTACACTGTTTTTGTGAGAAAAATACAGTCAAATATATATGGTACCATGTATTTGTGTGTTTTGAATAAAAATAATATTCTGAAATATTTTACATTGCACTTCTGTAGGCCTGTGTACTGTCTGTAGTCAGTGTAACACTGAACAAAAAAGGCTTACAGTAAGTCATTATGATAAAAGTGGTCATAGTGTTTTACAATAAGCATATCAGTAATCAACTGGTTCTTATAATGGTTCTTATCTACTCATGTGATGGTCTCTGTGTGTCATTTAAAAAAACAAATCACCATTTAGTGAAGAAATCATATTGTTATGAATGTAAAGTTTGATTTTGCAGGAGAATTGAAGGGTTTTGCCCAATATGTGTGTGTGTGTGTTTTGTGATTTGTGTGTAGAGTTCTGACAATATGAGACATGCTTTCAGAAAATGTGTGTAAACAATTGGGAAAAACTGTATTGTAAAACACCATGAGCACTTCTTTTCCATTCATCATAATGACTTACTGTAAGCCTTTTGTTGTTCATTGTTACACCTAATACAGACAGTACATAGGCCTACATACGTGCATTGTATAATATATTTTAGAATATTATTTTTATACAAAACACACAAATACATGCTACCAAATATATTGTACTGTATTTTTCCACAAAAACAGTGTACACAGGGATGAACTCCCAACCAACACAAAGTTGCACATAACGTAATCTACATATGCCATCAACAGAAGTATTTACAGAATAGTTACAGTAAAAAAAGACACTTTCCATCCCCAGGCAGAAAGAAATCCTCAATAGGATTGAGAAATTGAGAATATGAGATGAGCTCTGATTTCTAAATTGCCATTATGTGTGACGGGTGTTTACCTGTGTGATGAGTTAGTATGCAAAGTAGGACAACTGACTTTACACTTGTGAATGACAGTGTGTTCCTTGTGAAAACAAGAGATTTTCTGCATGAAATTTGTGCCAAATGCAGAGAATTGTGTGTGGTGTTTTGAAAAAAGTGTGTTTTACATCTGCAGTTTGAGTGTAAAGCAGGAATTGTGCTTGTAGTTTAGCAGAACTGGTTCAGGGGGTTGGTGCATCAGTTACATGTTGTAGTCATTGTGTCTGAAGTACAAGTAATTGTGTGCAAACAATTGAGAAAAACTGTAAGCATACCAGTAATCAACTGGTTCTTATAAATGTCTATTCATGTGATGATCTCTGTGTGTCATTTGAAAACAAATCACCATTTTGTGAATAAATCACATTGTTTTGAATGTAAAGTTTGATTTTGCAGGAGAATTGAAGGGTTTTGCCCAATGTGTGTTTGTTTTGTGATTTGTGTGTAGAGTTCTGACAATATGAGACATGCTTTCAGAAAATGTGTGTAAACAATTTGGAAAAAAATAGAAAATGTAAATGATCACACCTCTCTGCAATATAGATCTTGCATTATTATTGTGATAACTGTAATTTTCAGTGATAACTGTAATGTTGTGCATTAGTATATTTTTAGTGCCATTAAGTGCTTTTCCACTGCAAAGTACAGTTCAGTTGGACATGGCTTGGCTCACTTCATTTTAGCTTTGCATTTTTGTTTTTCCTGTAAAATTAGGCTACTTTTAATAGATTTTCTTAACGATAACATAACCTTTATTGTTTATTCAAAAAGCATTATATTTTTCTTTATTATGATCATTTTTATTTGCAAAAAAAGTTGTTGTTAATAATGTAAACTGTTAATAATTCATACAGCGATGTAAAATACAGTGAAATAAGTTTTGAACACGTCACCATTTTCATCAAAAAACCTATTTATAAAGGTGCTGTTGACTTGAAATGTCCACCGGATGTTGGTAACAACCAAAGAAATCCATATATGCAAGGAAAACAAATCTAGTTAATTTACAAATGAAGTTATGTGTAATAAAATAAAATGACAAAGGGAAAAAGTATTGAACACATGAAGAAAGGGAGGAGTGAAAGCTCAGACAGCAGCTGAAATTTCTCAGTAGATCTTCAGCAACCCTCTGCCCTTCTTCAGTGTAAATTATTATCAGCTGCCTCAGTGCAACATCTACATTATCAGGATGATGAAGATAAAACCAGGGTGGACATTTCAGCAAGACAATTATCCAAAACACAGCCAAGGAAACTCTTAAATCCTTTTAGAGAAAGAAAATCAAGCTGTAGTATGGCCCAGCCAATCCCCTGACTTGAATCTAACAGAAAATACAACATAAAGCTTAGATTTGAGAGACGAGACCCACAGAAGCATCAACCAACAGCTCCTTTAGAAATATTATTTCCAGGAAAAAACACTTATTTCTCCCACTGTATGTACTTTACGAATGGGCGATGGGTTTTTATATTATTGGGTTAGTCTTGATTGGAAAACTCCTCACCTTATTGACAGAAAACTCCTAATATTGACAGAGCCCTGGCTGCTACATCATCTGAAACACAAAGGACTGACATTTTGACTTTGTGCTGGTAACTGCACACCTGGCCTGCACCAGAATCAGCAGAATAAATCAGCATTTGTGCACTAATCCTGATAGATTAATCTGTTTTCAGTGCAGTAGTGTGCCATGCTCGATGCTCTATTACCATTTCAGAGTGTGCAGCTCTGTGACTTTCATTCCACTGCACATGAAATCATGCCATGGCGCAGTCATGCAACAGTCACGAGAGTCGTCCTCGGGCTGCTTTTGCATGGTGTTTCGCTCACCAAGCATCTGTGGGGCTTGTGATGTCAGCAAATGTACTAAATCTCCACCTGTCTTGTCGCCTATCCAAGTTTTAGGAATAACAAATGATAACTTCGAGTTGATCATTTGGTATCAGAAGTTGCTTATATGAAAGGCAAAGGAGTCTAGATTACGCTTAGTTGACCAAAATAAAATATGATCATGCCTTGATTTTTAATGTTTTAATTAGGGCAGTAAGGTCTGACTTGGAGAAAAGCGCTTGTGATGGACATTCCAGATGAGGTTTAGATCTTGAATCTGCAGCTGTCTTCAGACAGATATTGACCTTGAGAGCAGCCAAACATTACAACTGAAATAAAACCAAGATAAAGAATAAAAAAAAATAGATGAAAAGCAAACAAACAGCTGCTGAGTTGGAGGAATGACCCTAGATTCAATGTATTGTATAAAGAGGTCAGAGATGGCGGAAGAGTTTTTGGGGACAGGAGTGTTTGCTGGTGATATTGTTGGAAAAGTGTACCTGTTGACACCATGCTTTTATTGTTTTTGAAATAAGCTAACCAAGGCTATTTTTATTTGATCAAAAATACAGTAAACACATACAGTTGATGTCAGAATTATTAGTCCCCTTTGATTTTTTTTCTTTTTTAAATATTTCCCAAATGATGTTTAACAGAGCAAGGGAATTTTCACAGTATGTCTGATAATGTTTTTTTCTTCTGGAGAAAGTCTTATTTGTTTTATTTCGGCTAGAATAAAAGCAGTTAAAAAAAATTAAACACCATTTTAGGGTGAAAATTATTAGCCCCTTCAAGCTATATTTTTTCTCGATAATCTACCGAACAAACCATCATTATACAATAACTTGCCTAATTACCCTAACCTGTTAACCTATTTAACCTAGTTAAGCCTTTAAATGTCACTTTAAGCTGTACAGAAGTGTCTTGGAAAATATCTAGTAAAATAATATTTACTGTCATCATGGCAAAGATAAAATAAATCAGATATTAAAAAAGAGTTATTAAAACTATTATGTTTAGAAATTTGTTGAAAAAATCTTCTCTCAGTTAAACAGAAATTGGGGAAAAAATAAACAAGCGGTCTAATAATTCAGGGGGGCAAATAATTCTGACTTCAACTGTAAATATTGTGAATATAATATTACATTTTAAAGGTTTCGTGAAGTGTGCATTTTTATTCGATGTTTGACGTAATCTCAACTGAAACATGAAGAGAGGGCGGGACATAGTGTAGCTCCTCCCTTTTTGTAAGTATGGGGGCGTTAATCTCTCGCACGCCCCCATACTGAATGTAAACCATGATTTTTCCTTCACCAAACTGGACTGATTTCTGTGAGAATCTTGGGTCCATGCGGGTTCCAGTAGGTCTTCAGCAGTATTTGTGATAATTGGGATGCAGCTCAACGGATGATTAATCAGAAAAATCGACCTTCTGCCATTTTTCCAAATGATCAACAAGAAGCCAAGTTATTATTTATTGCTCTTACAACTGGGATCGACGACAAGACTTTTATCAGGTAGTGTACATACATAAATACACATAATTATACATACGTTTTCTGATGATAACATGTCAGAACATAAAATTAGTTAAAGCAACGTAAACACATTAGCTGTTTTGACTTTTTGTCATTATGTTTTTTACAGTGTGTCCTCCTCGCGAATGCTTGCCCTCTTTAGCACACTCCGCTGACGGGTAAACTAGCTCATGCCGACTGCAAGCCTCATGAATAATGAATTCCAATAATGCAGCTGCTGTACTTGAGCAAGACTGCTGCGCTTTGTGTGCTTCACAGCCAATGCGAGATGAAGGTGTGATAAGATGAGAGACGGAAGGAGCAGAACAATGGACAAAGTGTTATCATGGTAAAGATGGAACACAATTAAAGATGTAACGTTATGAACATTTCACATCACCATTATAGTGATCCAATTTGACCCAGACTCATGTAGCTCTGAGATCATTTAGGCCCAATCCCAATTCTATTTTTGTACCCCTTCAAAACTTGCCCCTAAGAATTGGGACAGCACTACAGCACCTGCACACGTCATCATATGTCATCGCAATCTCTTGCCTCATATGAGATCAGACGATCGCGACTGCTGTAGTTATTCCAGTTGTTTTATTTTTTGGTGCTTATCTTCAGGAAATCACTGAAGGCAGATATTATTTTATCATAACGATCTAATGTGGCAATAAGATCCATTAGTTATTTTAAAGCTTATATTTAACTTACTAGAGGTGCGTCCCAAATTGCATACTTATGCAGTATTCTATGTCATTTTGTAGTATAAATAGTGTAAGTAGTGCGTTCACACTGAAAACTCTAAAAATAATAAGTGCACTTTAATGGATGATGCACTCGTTCAACCGCTAAAATGAAGTGTGTAATGTTGGACACTTCGCGCACTCAACGACGGCAGCTTTGCTCACATAGCGGAAGGGGCGGAGCTATCTGGCGCACATGTTGGATAATTTTATTTGTTTTGGATTGTGAAAGCAAAATTCTCCTACAAGAGTGATTATAGCGCCTCCCGATGGTGAATGCGGTTATACTCATGGCAGGTATTATTTGGTAGTTTGGTCATTTATTTCACTAATTTGGCGACCGTCAAACGTCAGGGAAACGATTTGAGCTTCCGCTTAGTAAAAAAAACATTAGTGTTCAATTTGGGACAACACTACATGAATATACTATGCCGTTGAGTGTGTAAGTGCATAAGTGCATAGTGTATAGGGTGCCATTTGGGTTGCAGCTCAGTGTTGCAACTTTGTCACTATATTTAGCGACTTTTCAGACCCCCCTAGCGACAATTTAAAAAAAGCGACTAACGACAAATCTAGCGACCTTTTTTGGTGTTACTGGAGATTTTTATAGACTGTCATTTGTCCATACTGTACCGTCCCTACTCTTCTCAACGAGCTGTGGGTGATGCCGTCGGTCCCTCCCCCGCCTCAGAGCACTGACAGGCGGCCAAGTCCTCGTACAGCAGTCTCTCCCACCTGCAGCTTAAGAGCAGATCAGTCCTCTGTGTACCGACGGCAAATGTTTAAGCACCGGCAGTGTGAGATATTTCCATTGTACAGTCAAAGCGATCTGCCTCTCCTTTATTTTAACTATTTAATTTGACCGTTTATTCTTTTCTTGTTCACAATCACAGATATTTTAGTGACAGTTTCGGAACTTGTCTGAGTATATCACGTCTGGGAGATTACTCCAAATTCACTACACATCTATACTGATATATTGTATTCAAGCAGCAATAAATTGAGTTAAATTGACATGCTTACAACGAAACAGAAGAACATGAGGACGTCGGTAATATGCAAATTGATGTATGATGTAATCTAGCGACTTTTAGTGACTTTTCGGGCAAAGCTTTGCACTTTTTCATTGAAAATAGTTGGGAACATTGACGCAGCTTAAGTATTTAGGACTTTTATTTTGAAAACGCAACTGCAGATTGTTTACTATGCATTACTGGGCAACGACTGCACGAGACATTTGCACCAGGATGCAATGATTCACAGATTTAATATTTATTCATTTCCCCTCCGAAAAGGCATACGGTATATTTGATTGTATCTTTTGTTAATTTATAGTGTTTATTGTAAAATTCGAAGCGTATGTTTTAACAAACATGTAAAGATGCTGAATTGTGTCAAATCACTCAGCTTAAAAATACAGCGTGATACATTTCTGTCACTCTCTTTTTGTCAAGTTGAATTATAATTTTAGGCTTTATCCAGTTTGCATGGGTTTTCTCCAGGTGCTCCAGTTTCCCCCACAGTCCAAAGACATGTGCGATACAGGTGAATTGGGTAAGCTAAAGTGTCCATAGTGTATGTGTGTATGTCCTGGTCCTCCAGGTTGGGGGTTGAGCGTTGGACTAATGACCCACCTCGTAAAAATTAGATGTTATGAAACACCAACGGGGTGCGGTTAAATATCAACTTCGAAGTAAAACAGCCCTGGGAGTGAGTGAGTTAGTAAGGTATTGGTTTTTGTCCTTACTTGTCTTTATATGTTTTATTTCAGCTTACTTGATCATTTTAAGGCAATCGTTTTCCTAATATTTTAATAGTAATGTGAACACTAATAAGAAGTAAACACAACTAATTATTTTAGGTATGGTACTGAAGTTTACTTCATTAAGAAGTTGTAAATACAAACTGTTTTAAGTTATGCTCATTTAAAGGTGCAGTATGTAAGTTTGACACCCAGTGGTTGAACCAGGTATTGCGCTCCTGGATCAAAACAAACGCAAGCGCAGGTTGCCAGATTAAATACAGGAGCGAGTGATTTAAACTGTGTTCTAAATAAAAGCAACGACACGCAATAGAGGGAATATTTTCCATATTAAAAGGAGTTTTGGTTCTAACCAACACCTCGAATTGATATATTAGAAACGGCTTCTATTTCTCACAGATGAACAACAGAAACCCATGACAGTGATCACCTCAGGTAAACCTTGTGTGCTTTATTCAGTGCTAAATGCTAACAATGTGAGTTTGAATGCCATTTTACATGACATTTATTGCCATATACTGAAAGCAGCAGCAGATAGTTCACCTCAGATCTTGATATACAATAAACTGTTTGAAATTGAACTTTAGAACTAAACACATATGAGTTTGTATGAGTATGATTCAGCATTTATATTTAATAATGTTAAAGAGGGTTAACATGTGCATTTTCTGTGCTTCTGAATGGCTGTATTTAAATTTCTGTCGTGTTTTGTCTGGTGCAAACGGCCAAATTGCTCATCACTGCGTATCTCGTCATGAAGCGTGTTGTTAGGACACGCGGTTACAATGTAACCTGCCCACCTAATGTTTACGCTTGTAAAATTTATATTGTTTGTAGTGGTGGGCTGTTATCGGCGTTAACGTGCTGCATTAACGCGAGACTCTTATCGGGTGATTTTAAAAAATAATCGCCATTAATCTATTCACAAAGTTGGGTTGGGAGCTGGGTCTATTCTACGCAAGCTATGTTGACTTTCACCTTGATATTTTAGTGTGGATGTATACCTGGCCGAATTGCACTGTAGGTGGCAAGAACGAGTCTTCGATCCTGTGTGTATTCCTTCTGTGAAATGACCACATTAAACGTGACGTGCTAACATGGATGCAGTTCACTAGAGTGAATCTGATTAATGTTAGCTCCACATCTAACTATCAGGCACCTGTAGAGTTTATGCGTTCCAGTAAAGCATATAGAAATAAAATGGAGCGGGTGCTTTTTAAAATAAATGACGGTAAATGAAAGTCAAACCGGTGAGCCGTCTGACAAAAAAGTGCCCTTCTGAATCAAATCAGCAGGATGCCCTTCTGGATCTTTCACTTACTTTAAAGACACTGCTGACTACGCTTACGTGGACATCTGTAATCTAGTTATTTGCCTTAATGGACAATAATATAATGAAGGTGTTTACATCAAGTGCTTTCATGTAAGAGTTTCCTGTAATTTTGGGTGACTTTAACTGCAGTTAGGCAGTTTCACATTCACTCATGAACATTTCATTCTTCTGCATTTCATAATGTGTGTGTGTTTGTGTGTGTGTGTGTGTGTGTGTGTGTGTGTGTGTGTGCGCGGTCCTTAACATGAAGGTAATAGTTTGATTGCGGTGTTTAATTCAATATTGCCACTAATATCTGCACACTCCACGTCTTAACTCTATTTCTGTTTAGTTCAGTTATGACTTTAGTCGCTGTTTGGAGGTTATGTAGGTCTAGAGTTCAAAATTCATGTTTACTGAATAAACAGTTAGTAAACACAAGTACATCTTATTGAACTTCATTTATTTTCATCACCAATTATCATAGTAGAAAAGTTTCTCAAGCAGTTTGTGATGCATCTTGGAAACAGGAGATGAGCCCCTGGTCTAATGCACCACCTGGCTTGAGAAACCCGTTCTCAAAGACTTACGTTTAGTCATTATTTGGGCAGCACACATATTCTGAATGCCTACTGCAGAATTCAAATTAGCCATTTTAATCTAGATTAATTCCAAGATTACAGTGAGATTAGTCTAGATTAAAAAAAAATCTATGTCCACCTATAATTATTTGCTAATTAATAACCTCATGTGGAACTGAATTGGTCTCATTTCAGAGTCTGCTACTGTCTACCAGAGGTCGCATTTTGGTCACGGACGCATGTTTTCAGAGCCTTTCTGAATGAATGAATGAATAAAATACGCTGTTTTTCACCAAGGCAACCCGGGGTGCTAAAATTTAATTAGTTAACTGGCTTTGGGTGGGTTAAAATGACCAAAACAAAGAGAGCGTTCCGGTACGGAAAAGACATTTTCAAAGCAGAATATCTGACTTCAGCACTGTTTTTCAGATAAACAAGAATGTTCACTTAGGATGTATCTTAAATATCTGCAAACAAATTATGGTATTTTTATGCTTTAGAAGAGTCAAAAACTTACATACAGCACCTTTAAAATTAATACACTACTTTACTTGGAAATGTGGAGGCAATCGGTTTCCTCTATTTTTCTAGATAAGGTCAACTTATTACATTTTACAGTGTAGGGACAACAAGGCTGAACAGAAAACAGTGGAAAGGATGCAAATGATAAATAAAGGACTGCGAGAAACAGCTGAGCGGTGTGAAGCAGCACTTTACCGCAATACAGGAAAACTCCTGCTCAGCAACAACTTCATCAAGAAGCAGTCAATGAGGAGTAGGCAAGTAAACAAGGTGTACCAACAGCCTGGCTTTCCAAAAATACCTTCTTCTTTTTTTTATAGCGCAACCCTGTAATTTTCAATGGCCCCATAGAGCGGTTTCTCTGTACCGTCCAAGAATAAGCCAGTGGAAATGTGGTGTCTGCGTGATCACTGCACTGCTCAGACACAAACCGTCCCGGTGGAATCAATAGCGATCGTGTCTGTGAAATGGAGAGTTTGTCTTCTACCCAATCAGACCGGGACAGAAATGGATGTTTGTTTGTGACTCTGACATTTAAAGCACTCTTTAAGCTGCTCCTCCAGCAGTCCAAGGAAAAAGGGATACAAATGCACAAATGAAGGTGTAGCCTTTTTACCCACAGAACCCAACAAATGCCATTTTTCATGCCATTCATGCTGCGCTGTTTTGAAGTTGAATCTGCAATAGAGTGCTGCAGTGATTATGTACTTTTGTGTAGAACACCAATAGGGTTTTACCACTGGGGTTTGTGTTATAAAGTGCTGGTTTCTCAAGCATTTTTCCTCTTCATTTGTCTCATGGGGAAAGCCTGTGTTAACCCTCCTGTCGTGTTCACATCCCACCTCTTACTTTAGTGTTCCCGGTCAAAATTGACTGGTCTATTTTAACTGCTCTTATATCAGCACAAAAAAAAAACATTTTTCACCACCAAATTTTTTTTTCAACATTCTTTAGCTGTGAACAATGTCTCAAAGTAGTATTTAGCATGAATTTATAGAATTAGACATAAAATAACTGCAGTGAAAATACAAATAGGCAACTGAAACTGAATTACAAAACAAAAAATACTTCAAAATACTTTGTTTCATTACTAATAGACAGCTCCCTAAAATAACTATCACAGGGTCTGACCAAAGAAATTTAAATTTCAGTGCATCTGAATGATTTATCAACCAGCAAAGCATGAACAAAATGGTATCCTTTCCTGTGTATTGAGTGCTCGAAATTTCATTCAGTCCTTCAATTGGACTTCATTAGTGTACTAATATAAGAAATATTGACTGAGGGTATAGACTGTGAGCATGGACACAGAACTAGCATTAGTTATACTTTGTTCATTTTTAAGCAAGATGCTAATGGTCTAATCCAATAAAATAATTGATGCTAAGCTAAGCTAAAAGTGCTCCTGCACTTAAATAAAGGTTTGCGAACTGTCACTGGGGTGGTACCTTTTCAAAAGGTACACATTTGTACTTAAAGGGTACATATTGGTACCTTAAAAGTATATATCAGTACCTAAATATTTTAAGAGGAACACTTTTGTACTTTTTAGGTACTAATATGTACCCTTGAGGTATTAATATGGACCTTGTAGTACCACCCCAGTGACAGCTCATGTACCTTTATTTCTGAGTGTGGTACACTTAGAGATTGGCTGAAGAAAGAAAGAAAGAAAGAAACACAAATGGGTTCACATAATTGTTTTATCAGGAAGTTAATTCACGTTGGAGGATCCAACACTATCACATGGCAATTCATAACTTATCGGTTTAGTGGCAAATCCATATGAATTTGTATGATTTCATACATATAATTTAGTACAATTTGCTTATCCCCAATGATGGTTGGGTTTAGGGGTGGGGTTGGAAGCCACGCCTCCTTTTAAAAATCGTACCTGTAAAAGACAGTCTGAAATGTGTGCGTGAGTGAGTGAGCCGGTGAGTGAGTGAGTGAGCGGGTGAGTGAGTGAGTGAGTAAGTTGGGGTGGTGTGTATGGGGATGTTTTCTGTCTGATGGATGAATATAGTCTGCATACCCATTCATTTTCTATGGCGGTCACTTTTGACCGGGAACACCACAGGTTTAACAAGGTTGATTAAAACATTCAAAATTGAATGAAAGAGGTGATCATCACTTTTATATGTTCGAGTGCAGAGTGTGGAGGATATCATAAGGCCTTGAGGCAATCAGATGTAAAACAATATTTATGAGTGTTTTAAGCTGTAAATTGGTCAGATTTGACCCGAACATGACAGGAAGGTTAAAGGTTCAAGAAAACCTTGAGATTTGTGTGTGTTGAGCATCATTTAAGACAACGTTAGCACCTTTCAGCTTAAATTGTGGGGAAAACTGTATACTTTTAAGCTCTTGTCAGCTAATTTCAGCTTACAGGTTTAAAATAATTTTTGGGGTGAGATCAAGAACTGTACTTATCCAGAGCGAGCAGAAGGGCTGCTAAAATCACTCTGGACCTCTCACACCCAGCACACTGCCTCTTTGAACTTTTACCTTCTGGTCGACGCTACAGAGCACTGCGCACCAGAACAGCCCGACACAGAAACAGTTTCTTCCCTCAAGCAATCCATCTCATGAACACTTGATGATGATAATAATTGTGGAACCAACATCACTACCTGCTATACACTTTTATACACACATACACTTATTTAACAGCAAACTTTACATGCCAATTTGCACATAACACCTGCACATATTATGTTGTATATAGTAATACACCTGCACATACACTTGTCAATTTGTATATTGCATTCACTTTTTACAATATATTTATTATCTGTTTTTTTAGTCCTCTGTAATTCTGTTGCAGTGTAGAAGCTCTGTCACGTCTGAAATCGGTGACGTATCGCAAAACTGCAAGTGGAGTGATGACCAAGCGGCAACCTCTCGACTGAAACTGCAATTCATCGAAATTCCGCTAGTCCTGGCTCCATAATACAGTAGAGCACATTTCTATTAAGCCCAATGTTAAAATGGCCAACTTTACAGCAGAAAAAAAAAGGTGTTTACAGCCTGGTACAAAAAACGATTTTGGTTCATATAGCTAATATTACCCTTCCTGACAACTGTGAGGGGGGTGAATTATTTTATAACTCATCCATTTCCTTTATATTAGGTTATATTAAGTTTGCATAATTAAGGGCGTGGCCACTTGAGTGACAGCTAGCTCTCGCTGGTCGCCGTCTCTTCACTTCAGCTGATTCCGGCTCATCATATTTTTGTGATGTTTTATGTAGCTTTACACAGTCAGTTGTCTTTTGGAATTATTTCTTACAATTATCAGATGATATGGCATGCTGTGTGCACTTAATTGTGCTCACAAACCATTCACATGGCCTCCGTTTCCCAAGTGAGTGAAATTATATACATATACCATCTCTATAAATGTATTTGTTTTATTTAAGATCATTTATCATTTATAATGTTCTTTAGTCCTGTAATGCACTCCAGAATCTGACACATTGATTAGCTGTAGGCTCTAGAACAGTCATCTGAAGTGTTGTCATACAGAGTTATGCCTTGCATTTACTAACACAGACTATATCTGAAGTGTTTGGAAGTAATTCGCACTTTCCTCCTGTTGAAAAACATCATTCGAACAATGTTTAGTGGCTCAATGTATTACAACAGTGTTTTTAAAAGTCTAAACACTTTATTCATATAGTATACAACCAAGCACGTGTGGTCAGAACACAAACGAGTCGCAGGTAATGAAGTGTTAAGCGTTTCTCCCATAGGAAAGCCAGTCTAAGCAGAATGCCAGCATGTGTCTGTAGCTCCGCCTCTTTGCCCTTGTATGGGATGCCCTGGTTAGTGCGATGACACGCCAACAAAATGGCAACGGTTGGCCACGCCTACTGGTAGCTTCTTTTGTGTTCTTCATAAACCTATGGGTGACGTCACGGATACTACGTCCATATCATTTACAGTCTATGGTGATGATGCATCGGTTTTCTTATCCTATGAGAAGACCCTGCTTCTTAATTGTTCATGACTGCACGTGCTTTTCGAAGGCAAGGCAGACCTGCCAAACTGTGATGATGACTGGGTGAGGCCGCGTTCACGGACTCTGCATACGGCACGCACATACCTGTCAACTCTCCCTTTTTTCCCGGGATTCTCTCAAATTTTACAGTTCTATCCGGCTGTCATCCCATATTTTCTCCCTTATCTTTCTCTGAAGGTTGGCAATAAACATTAAAAAGTTGAGCCTCCCTATACGCAACCCATAGAGCCAAATCACCAGGGGCCACTCTTTGCTCTTAAACGTGAGTCTGTTCTGTGCTTTTGCTTTGTTTAGGCATGAAAACACTTTGAAATAAATATAAAAACGGCGAGATTCACTTTCCTTTTATTACAGATGCTGTCTCCCTTTCATATGCAATCCTTAATATCAGTCATATAGCGGTGCGTGACTGTCAGCTGATGTGCTCCATAGTGATAAATAGACCCTGTTTCCCAAACAGATTCTGTACACGTGATTTGAAACGGAGCGAAAGTCTTGGTTTTGGTTGCATGTTTGAACAGACTTATACACATAATTAATAATAATAATAATATCTAAAGATGTCGATCTTGGTGGGTTTTTTTTCAAACACAACTAATTTCATCCTAAATGAGCATAAAAAGTTAGGAAAGCAATCAAATGTTTTCTTCATAACATTAGATGGTTGCATTTTTAAAGTGACACCTGTTATTTAATGTAATCAAACAAAGAAATTATAAATAAATAAGATTAATTTGTTGCTCTTTAATCGGAGGTGTCAGTTATACAGTGAAGAAACGGCTAATGAGCCGATAGATTGATTTTATTTCATTATAATAGCTATTAATTTTAATAAGCTGAACTGTTTGCTAATGTATTTGCTGCTAATGTATACTATTTATTTTTTTCTTTTGTAAATATTAATAATAAAACATATTACTGACCATTTAATTGTTTATTTACAATGAAACAGCTCCAAATCAACATATTTTGTAATTTGGAGATTTTTTAAGGGGGGTGGGCGTCGGGGGAATCTTTTATTATGGTGGGCATATCCCTTATTTTCACATCCCAATGTTGACAGGTATGCACGCAGCATTTAGCCGTTCATGAAGGAAGGGTCTTATGTGTTTGTTTCCATGATCCACGTGGTTTGTTGCATGTGTTTCCCCGCGATGCTGACAGGGTCGGTACAGCAAAGCTGTTCGTGTGCAGCAAGCATTTTTTTGTCGGGAGAGCTGTACGAGAATCAGAAAATGGTGGACTTTGTGTTTTATCAGTTGAGTTTGTTCACATTTAGACACATCACCTATATATCTTATATATCCCTGCTGCTGTGTTCGCCTATGTTTAAAATCCTCCAGGTTACCAACAGGGCTAATGGTTGAAATAGACAGGGCAAGAGACCTGCATTCAGACTCGGGGATTGAGGAGAAGAGAAGTCCTCCTCATTAATAGTGTTTATATAAACACAATGATATAAATTGTGGTTATGTGTATATGAAATTATGAATAACAAATGTAGCAGAACATTAAATTACTGTTTATTTCTTTGCATTTTAACCTTGTAAACTATAAAATCATGGCTCTCCTCATGGTTTGTGTCTCATTTTGTGAGCTAACTGACAACAGTTGTCTGCTCCCCTCTTTCTCCCCTGCTCTGCTGGCCATGCCCACTCCACCCTCTGCTCACAGAGCTCCACGCCCATTATGATGCATTTCTTGAAAAACTTCTGAGACACACTTGAATCGAAAGAGAGGGGTTTCATGGCCCTTTAAAGGGGACCTTTTCCAGCTTCTAATCGTAAAAATGTATTTATTTTCTTCTTTATAATCACACTTGATAAAAACCGTCTGCAGAAACACTTTGATTGACGTTCTCCCTTTTGTACGTGTCATCAGAGGGGAAAAGCCCCTCTGTTACGAGTTACGATCTCTGCATTAGTTACGATCTCTCCCTCATTAGCATAGGATGTTAGTTTTGTCTTTGAATCTGCCACTATGCTGACACACAGGCGTTTGTAGCTCCGCCCTCTTCTGATAGGAGCACAAACTCATTTGAATTTAAAGCAACAGTCACCAAAACACCACAATTTGGATCGAAGCCTACAAGCAGCAGTTACAAAAGAGTTATAAAATATTATGTGTGTGGTATTTTGAGCTGAAACTTCACATACACACTCTGGTGGCATCATAGACTTAAGGCACGTGCACACCAGGACATTTTTTGCTTGTGTTTTACTTTGACGTTTAACGCCTCGTGACTAAATAAAGGACGCTAATGTCATCGTGCACACCAACGAGCAAAACGCCAGGCCTAAAAGCATAATTTTTAACTAAATGCCTCATGCTTGTTTTTTTTTGTTTTCACGTGCCCCATCAAAACGTTCTTCACCAATCAGATTGGCACTTCTGTTCACATGCATGGAGCTGCTGAAGTTGCAGTAAACAGCACTTGGAGGCGCTCAAGTGCAAAACTGTCTAATTAAATTAATTTAGAACGATATTAACGTTGAACGACGTTGTAGTTCCGGAAACTTCCTACTTCTTTGTTTATCTGTCTGATTTTACGGTGGGTGTTTTTTGACCACCTCCTGACGTTTTAAAGAATATCACAATGGCGAATGCATCCGTTTTGTGAGGTGCGCGCACAGTCAGCTGAGGTGCGCGATGTGGCGCCAGGTGAAAGTATAAATCAGGCTTGAGATATATTCAAAAGAATATGGTAACTTTTCAAAATAAAAGACTTTTTCAAATAAAAGATTGTTTAGACTCAGATAATTAAAAAAATTTCTTTTGCGGCCAAGTACCAGTCCACGACCCAGGGGTTCGGGGCCACTGCTTTTAAAGTATAAAAATTAAATTACACACAAACAAAAATCTGCACAATGCCACTATTGCTCTCATTTTGGCCTAGGTGGTCTTTATCAGGTCAAAGTTTTTGTCTTGAGAGTATCTGAGATGCAAGCTGTAAAGGGCTCCATCTTCTTGTGAGAAGGGGACAGGAAGAAGCTGCTCATTTGCATTTAAAGAGACACAAATGGACCTAAAAATGCATGTTTACAGCATGCTGAAATGAATTATCTGTGTGGAATTTTGATTTGGGGCGACACGGTGGTACATTATGTTAGCTGACCAATCAGAGCCTCTTGAGGGCAGGCCTTTCAAAGGAACTAGAAAATATGACAGTTGTTTTTATGTAAGCTGAGTAGCTGTATATAATCAAAGTAAGATATATGAAAAAATAACGTGATTTTCTACAAGTGAAGCATGAGCACACATTGCTTTGCATCTTATAAACACAACCATGCCTTAAAAATACACTTTGGACCACCTCTTTAAGTATAACAGCGCCTTTAGATGGAAACATAGCTAGTGAAACCAGAAGTGCTGAGATGCTAACTGGTTTCTTGGTGTGATTGACAAAAATGTTATCCCTGCATGGAGCTTTTGACACTCTAATTGCATTCACTACATTACAAACTGCCTAGAAACCCCTTAGCAACCATCTAGGACTCTATAATAACTGCATTGTTCTGCCTCTGAACGCGTTCTCTGTCCATCTGGACACTCTTTCATTGCATTTGCACTTTATTTGCACCCATCATCCCTTCAGCTGACACAGTGCTGTCCTTTCCCTCCCTTCCCCCAAACATCTCGCTCTTTCAGCTGGATTGAGGGATTGTTTGGATTCAGAAGGATGATTCTGTGGGCTTCTGCTGCACTTAAAGGTTCAAATCCAATTTGAACTGTGAGTAAGTCAAGAAGAGGAAGCCTAAAAGAGTCAAGAAGCCTAATGGCATCCAGCTCCACCTCTGTGGAAATAATGGGTGGAGTTCTGTTTAGTGATTGGGTAAGGCGTAGGATGTGGTTGATTTGGGCTCCACTCATTATGTTTAGCAATGATGTGGTGAGCAGTTTTGTGTGTTATTGTGTCTGGGATCAATATTATATTATCTAATCAAAGGAATACTTTAAACAAAAATGATAACTGTGTCATCACCAATCAATGCCATGGATCAAGGTGTGAATTTATTTTAATTGTGCAAATCTTATTCAATACTGACATTGGAATGCGGTTTCCCCCACAGTCCAAAGACATGCGCTATAGGTGAATTGGATGAACTAAATTGGCCGTATGAGAGTGTGTGTGTGTGTGTGTGTGATTGAGTGTGTATGGGTGTTTCCCAGTACTGGGTTGCGGCTGGAAGGGCATTCACTGCGTAAAACATATGTCGGGATAGTTGGCGGTTCATTCAGCTGTGGCAACCACTGATAAATAAGGGACTAAGCTGAAGGAAAATGAATGAATGAATAAAAATTGGTTCAAGAATTGAAACGATTGCTAACATTATTTCAACTACATTTCACATTACATCGCTTAGTAGTTTAGCATAGAAACAAAACAACAACAACAATAAGCTAATGTTTACATTTGAAATATTTGTATTATTCGCTAATAAAAAAACACCTATAGTGAATTAAAATTACTTTGGTCAGAAGTCAAAGGTCTTCCAGAGGTTGCACTTTCGGCTGCGCCAACACATATTGAGGCAGCCTTCATGACTTAAATAAATTACGTTGTTTTTCCACCATGGCAACAATGGTTGGGCGATGTCGACCAATTTTGCATCGTACGATGTCTAATGTAAACATCGCTATGGATGATGGCATCGTCGTCATAGGCGGTGGTGAATTAATTATTTAGGAATAATTAATTAATTCATGACGAATTAATTATTTGTAGCCTACCTCTTCAACTACCTGACCCGCATGGTCTTTGTTTAACCCATAACCAAATCATAAATAAATAAAGATAAGATACACACAGATTACCACCTGTCAATCACTTTTTCCGCAGGACTCTGGCATGAGTAGGCAGAGTGATCTGTGTCATTATAATGTCGTTGACAAACTTGGTTGGTAAAAAGGGTGCACAACCAACAGCAACCAACCAACAGTTTTTGCTAAATTACTACGTACAAGCATGAAAGTGAACGATTGAAGCAGTGTAGTGACCCTGTGACACGTTACCTGATAGATTCAAAAGATCAAAGAATCATTAGATAGAGACACGATTAATTAAATATCATGATTAACAAATATAGTGAGACACGATCCAGCAGTACATCCTTGATAAACTGTCCGATGTGCACTGGACTCTGGGGTTTTGTGCTCAAAGCACCTGCTGACTGCCGGGAGCTCAGATGTGCACTTATGCTAGAGCGCATGACAGAGTCTGTATGTATGTGTGGTCACATGATGTGCGTTTTCAGCAGTATTGTGTGGACAGAGGGCTGTTCAGAATGCTAGATGAAAAGCCAGTGTGGATGTGGATCGTTTTTGTTCTAAAATGGCATTTTAAAACTAAGACGTATTAGTGTAAACAGAGCCTAAAGACCTGTTCACATCGGGACGTATTTTGCTTGCGTTTTTCGTCAAAGTTTAACGCCTCGTGACTAAATAAATGCCTCCAGTGTGATCGTGCACACCAATGTGCAAAACGCCAGTCATAATAGTGTCATTTTTAAAGAAACGCCTCACGCTCATTTTTTTGTTTGGAGGCGCTGAGTCAAAAACTTCTCCACCAATCAGATTGGGACTTTTGTTCACGGGCCGGAAGCTGCTAAAGTTACAGTAAACACCAACTGGAGGCACTCAAGCGCAAAACAGTTGAGGTGAACACAGTTTCACTTTCATTCAGTGAAGAAGAAGATGCACCTGCTTTTTTCATTGGTGTCTGAACACAAAGAGCTGTATGATAAACCCAACAGCAACTACAATAATGTCAGTAGGAGTGGAGAGGAGCAAATAGGATTTGATGGTAGGTGAGTTTCATTTCACGTTTCTTTCATGACTTGCAATTTTATTAAGCGCCATCGAACAGAAAGGGGTGATTTTGCATGTTCCCTCTACTTAACGCCGATAAAAATCACCTGTGTTTGAATGCAGAAAAACGAGATGCCTGATGATAAACGTGAGTGAAAAGTGTACGAGCCTTCAGTGTGTTTTTTTTTCATGAGCTGGTTGCTGCTGCGATGGGGTGAGGCGAAAGATTGCGATGTTGGCGATAGACGATGGCATCGTTTATCGTCCAAACCCTAATGGCAGCCTGGGCTGACAAAATATAATTGGGTAAACAGGAAGTGGGCTGGTTATAAAGACGAAAACAAAGTAAGACGTTCCTACAAGGGACGCACATTTTCAAAGCAGAATAACAGACTGCAGCATAGTTTTTCAGATTATGAAATATGTTACCGGGGCGGCACGGTGGCTCAGTGGTTAGCACTGTCGCCTCACAGCAAGAAGGTCACTGGTTCGAGTCCTGGCTGGGCTAGTTGGCATTTCTGTGTGAAATTTGCATGTTCTTCCCATGTTGGCGTGGGGAAATTGGATAAACAAAATTGCCCATAGTGTATGAGTGTATGTGTGTGAATGTGAGCGTGCTTCCGCTGCATAAAACACATGCTAGCATCATTGGCGGTTCATTCCGCTGTGGAGACCCCTGATAAATAAGGGACTAAGTTGAAGGAAAATGAATGAAATATGTTCACTTTGCATGTTTCTTACCTATCTATGGTGTTTTTATGCTTTCGAAGAGTCAAAAAACTCAACACTGCACTTCAGAATCTCTTAAAGGGCCATGAAACCCCCTTGTCTCAGCAGGGTGTTTTCACACCTCTAGTTTGGAAAAAGTCAGGAAAGTGGGCGTGTCCAGCTCTGTTTAGATGGGAGTGTCGAGGGAGGGAAAGAGGGAAGGATTTGCAAATATGGGCAAATTTCCATTTGGGCCACACTGATATTTCACAGAGGCGAGGTAAACAGTGTTGCCAGATTGGGCGGTTTCCATCCAATTGGGCGGTTTTGAATCCGATTGTGCAGGTAAAAAATCAGCTACATCTGGCAACACTGGAGGCAAAACAAACACACACAGACGCAGGGGAGAAAGACAGTGATTGTGTTTACATGGACATTAGTAGTCGAATTATTTGCCAAATTATTCATTTGTCGACTTTAACTGCAGTTTGGCACTTTCACTTTTTACTCAGGAACATTTTCTGCATGTCCCCAGTGACAAACGAGAGAAACTGCTGAAGAGTGTGGTTTTAATAGAATGTTTGATACCACACGGCGTATCGGAGAAAAAAATCCTCAGCATTTCTTGGAAACGTAGGCCCCATTTACACTAATGTGTTTTGGTTTTAAAACGCACAAGTTTTGCTACGGTTACGCCATTCGTCCACACTATGCCGGAGTTTTCGAGCCCCAAAAACGGAGCGTTTTGAAAACGTTGGAGAGGCCGTTTTCATTCTAAAATGCTGCTGCTCCATCTCAGTGTAGATGGGGGAAAACAGAGACATCTGAAAACGAAGGCGTAGCTGCAGACATTCACTACCTGATTGGGGCTTTTGGATCATTGCGTATCCTTCCTTTATTTGTCAAGCCCCTATCACATGACTATCACTGTAAACAACAACATGGACACAGAAATGGGAGCGTTGTTTGCACTATTGTCCGTTTTAGGTGCCATTGTGCAGTTAAATTCTGCCTTTTTTACTACAGCAGCTGCATATATTCGCAAGAGGCAAGCTATAGTTC
Organism: Danio tinwini; assembly: GCA_903798205.1. Classification (NCBI taxonomy): domain Eukaryota; kingdom Metazoa; phylum Chordata; class Actinopteri; order Cypriniformes; family Danionidae; genus Danio; species Danio tinwini. The sequence continues at coordinate 2,314,222 of CAIGQZ010032675.1, forward strand.
GAACACTCACTAATCGCTCGCGGTCATCATTCAACCAGCGTTTGTTGACTAACAATAGCCAAATGCCAAGCGAGACACATGCTTCCTGTTTTTACTTGGACGCGCATGCCCAGAGTGCGCGAATGGTCACGTGATATATGTTTTTGGTGGAGTAGTGTGGACGGAGATAAGTTTAGAAACGCTAGATGAAAGGCTAGTGTGGACGCGGATCGTTTTTGATCTAAAACGCCGTTTCAAAACAAAAACGCATTAGTGTAAATGGGGCCTTAGATGCACTCAGTAGGTAGCTTCAGAAAGCCGTGTGTGTATAGACTATCCAGTCACAAAATGCGGCAAAAATTCTACACGACAGTAGTTTGATTGTATTGTTTACATGTTTACATTCGGAGAGCAGCATTTACAGCGGATCTATAATATTGTACTATAATATTGCAGTGATATTAACATACTGTAAACTTAGTAACTAAATCATTTTGACTAAGGTATGTCTTTAAAAACTGAAAGAGCGCTGCTAAAGATACGAACTAACTTTGCCATCTGAATAAACAAACAAAGGGCAAATCCGGATTTCATCATTTCCAGATGCGAAAAGCTCTCAGGTAAAAATGTTCCTTACATACGCATTTCTGTCGTGTGCACTGTAATCCACACGTGAGTCCAGCTGCGCTCTCATAGAGGGAA
>CAIGQZ010032675.1:2346576-2365497 GCA_903798205.1 Danio tinwini
GAAGTCAATGCATGTCAGCAACTAACATTCTTCAAAATATCTTCTTTTTGTTTTTTTTTCCCTACTAGAAGTCAAAGTGTGCAAGCCACTAACATTTTTTAAAATGTTCTTCTTTTTGCTTAGTTTTTTTCCTTATATGGAAGTAAATTTGTGCCGGCAATCAGCATTCTTCAAAATATCTTCTTTTGTGTTTTATCTTACTATAGAAGTTAGTTCATGTCAGCAACTAACATTCTTCAAAATGTCTTTTTTTTTCCTACTATAGAAGTCAATCTATGCCAGCAACCAGCATTCTTCAAAATATCTTCTTTTGTGTTCTATCTTCATATAAAAGTCAATTCATGTCAGCAACTAACATTTTTCAAAATATCTTCTCGTGTTCTTTCCTAATATAAAAGTCAATGCATTAAAGCAACCAACATTCTTCAAATATCTTCTTTTTGTTTTTTTTTCCTACTATGGAAGTCGGTTTGTGCCAGCAACTACATTCTTCAAAATATCTTCTTTTGTGTTTTATCGTAGTATAAAAGTCAATGTCAGCAACTAACATTTTTTTAGTTAGTTGCTGACAAAATATCTACTCTTGTGTTCTTTCCTAATATGAAAGTCAATGCATTAAAGCAACCAACATTCTTCAAAATATCTCATTTTGTGTTTAACAGAAGAAACAGACTCATAAAAGTTTAAAGCGAAGAGTAAACGTTGAGTTCATGTTCATGTTTTGGATCAACTATTGATTTAAAAGCAGCATTTTTTCCCTCAAACTCTCAGAGAGGTTTCAACAAACCCAGGCTGGTCTGTTTTCAGCTTTACATTCAGAGCAACTCCCTCAGCAGTTGATGGAAATAATGTTTTCAAAGAAAAGGAGTTCTGCCAATGACTTCTGCATTCGCTCAGTCTAATCGTCTCCAGTGAAAACCCTTAGCTTGCAGTCTCTGAATCTGCTCCTGCGAGACTGCAGTGTTGTTTCCACCACGAAGATTAATCCATCAAAACCTGCAGTGGGTTCCCAGAATAACATCACTTAGTTATATGAACTTTAATAGTGTTTCTAAATCACTCCTTATTCTGTCCATAGGCTTGATTTATGGACATGAACATGCCAAAGATTTAATGTCTTATGATTATGAACTACTTCCGCTTCAGAACACTGATGAAAGCGTCTTTTGGGACGTCGATGTTTCCAACGCGCCGCATTTTCTTCTTTCCCTCAGCTTGCTTCTTGAGTAGTTTCATTTTTCGTGTGATGTCACCGCCATACTAGGAAATAACGAATCAGCAGTTCAGCAAGCAAACAAACAACAAAATAGAAAGTCTGAGATCTTTAAATGTCCTGTGAAGGGTTATGAAATGTGCATTTTTTTTAAGGTAAAGCAACTGTTCAATTCGACTTGCACCCCAAATCCTCCTCTTTCTGTACTTGCTTATGGAAGAATAAATAAGTTTCATTTATCATCGGTCACTGTAATTTCTGAGCAAAATGAATCTTCCTACTATGGAGGTCAATGTGTGCCATCAACAAACATTCTTCAAAATATCTTTATTTTGTGTTTTGTACTATGGAAATGCATGGCAGCAACCAACATTTCTTAAAATTTCTTTTGTGTTCTTTCCTAATATGAAAGTCAATAGAGTGGGGGAACTATGACGTCAATTTGTATGCAAAAACCCGGAAGCGAGTTAGCATTTTAGCAGTTCCTGTTCCCTCGTCCCAAAGTCAATGGATTTTTTCAATGGGATTTCAGTTAAATTGCTTAAAGGGCACCTAGGTTACCCCTTTTTCCAGATTTAATATAAGTCTTTTGTGTCTCCAGAATGTGTCTGTAAAGTTTCATCTCAAAACACCCATCAGATTTTTTATTATACCTGTCATAAGTTTCTTTTTTGTAGCATTTAGCAGAAGCTAGAGGTTTTTGTGTACTGCGCCTTTAAGGCTAGTCCTTCACGCCCACCGTTTCCACGTGCCTGGCAGCGGCTCCCTCGGCTGCGTCAGACAACAGACAAACACGAAGGAATAAGATCTCACGTAACGTTTGTGAGGAAAAACAACAGTAAGAACATTATCAATGAGTATTTGATGCATGTTGTGGAGTTGCAGGATGAGTCACACACAATGTCATTACAAAGTTCACGCACACACAAATACACACACACATACACAGCGCTGACAGGCACACACAGACAGCGCGCGTTTAGCTTTGCACTGTTTTTGCACGCAAATGTGACAGGATACAGGTTAATCTCCACTGCTGTATGGATATCTGTTATGTTAATGTACAAAATAAACCTGATTTAACGTCCACAAACCAGGATTGAAGCGTCTTTTATAATTGTTCTGACACGCGGTTTATATCACCCCAATATGACGGTCTATACACTATACCTACACATATGTCTGTCCAAACAGCTTGAAAAGGAGATTTTTCACCATAGGTGCCCTTTAAATAAGGTCCGTGGCTAACACAAACTCAAGATACTTTCACGTTTTATTCTACGACATAAAACACATCAGTTACATCACACTCTTGATTTTTTTTATCGGTTACTCTTCTTTAAATAGACGGTTGTTATCAAGTTGCTAATCAGGACTACAGGCGGTGTCGGAGACATTATACGTCATCAAGCTGATCTAGTCTGGAGCGCAGCTCACTTGTGTTGGGCATTTGGATTTGTCTGTGATTTAAAGTATTTTCATGAGTAGTATTTTATAGTTTGTAGTATTTTTCTAATTGGGAATTCATATTATGTGTAGATAATGCCTTCACTTGTAAAGACTGTCAAGACAGATTCATTTGTTGATCATTTATTTAAATTAAACGATATTATGAAGATACTGCTCACCAGTGCAGCCTGTCTCTTTCCTTCTCTCAGTAATGCAAGCGTGTGAATAAATGTGTAAGAATACATACATATTAACTGTCATTTCATTTGATCAAAGGATTTTTCGTCTGTTTTTTTCTTCATCTGAACACGTTTAACGCTGTCATAATTGCAATATTTACACTCCTTAAAATGTATAGCATATGTGACTGTATGGGCTGCTTTTCGCTGTACTCGATGACAAAAAAATAAATATTGAATGTTATTTTGTGTCTATGATGGCAGGCATTTGATTGACTTGTCCCTCACGCCTCATTTATGTCGTCTGTTACTAAGCGGGCTGTATGCACACGAGCGATACACTTATTTAAATATGTCTTATGATAATACTATGTAGGCACATTTATACATACAGTTTTACAACATTTTACAACCGTAAAGCAAAACAAAATGCATTTCCCACGTATTCAAAAGGCACGTAGGTATATGTGTTTCTGTGTATTCATGTGTTTATAATATTTAGCGTAGATTATAGTATGATAAACTGCGAGATTAAATCTTTGTCATGGACCAAATTTCTAAAAAAAATAAGCTTGAAAAGTTGTCGGTAGCAAGGTGGTGCTGACTTCACAGGCAAGCGCATCAGGCGCTGTAGTCCGTTTATAGCCTAATGTTAGCTTTTCCATTCCTGTGTTTGCATTTAAGATCCAAAAGTGCTAAAAGTTATGTTTTCGTGTGAGGATTATCTGGTTGGACAAAACGTGTAAGTGTAATGAACAGTGTTTGAACACAGAGCTTATTATTTGCAATCTTTGAAAAGCCTATGGGAAAACACTATGGGGATTTTATCGAGAGAACCAGTTTTATGCTAGCAGCCGATTGGCCTACAAGGTGACGTCATAGTTCCTCCACTCTATATGTGCCAGCAACCAACATTCTTCAAAATATCTTTTTTTGTTGTTGTTTGTTTTCCTATTATGGAAGGCAATGTGTGCCAGCAACCAACATTCTTCAAAATATCTTTTTTTTTTTGTTTTTTCCTACTATGGAAGTCAATCTGTGCCAGCAATTAACATTCTTCAAAATATCTTCGTTTTTTTTCCTACTATGGAAGTCAATATGTGCCAGCAACTACACTTTTTAAAATATCTTTATTTTGTGTTCTTTCATACTATGGAAGTAAGTGTGTGCCAGCAACCAACATTTCTTGAAATATCTTCTTTTGTGTTCTTTTCTAATATGAAAGTCAATCTGTGCCAGCAACCAACATTCTTCTAAATATCTTCCTTTTGTTTTTGTATTTTCCTACTGTGGAATCAATATGTGCCAGCAACTAACAATCTTCAAAATATATATATATATTTTTTGTTTTGTTTTCCTATTATGGAAGTCAAAGTGTGAAAGCAACCAGCATTCTTCAAAATATCTTTCTTTGCTTTTGTTTTTTTCCTACTAAGGAACTCAATATGTGCCAGCAACTACATTTTTCAGAATATCTTTATTTTGTGTTCTTGCCTAATATAAAAGTCAATGCATTAAAGCAACCAACATTCTTCAAAATATCTTTTTTTGTTTTGTTTTTTCCCATTTATAGAAGTCAATGTGTGCCAGCAACCAACATTCTTCTAAATATCTTCCTTTTGTTTTTGTATTTTCCTACTGTGGAATCAATATGTGCCAGCAACTAACAATCTTCAAAATATATATATATATATTTTTTGTTTTGTTTTCCTATTATGGAAGTCAATGTGTGAAAGCAACCAGCATTCTTCAAAATATCTTTTTTTGTTTTGTTTTTTCCCATTTATAGAAGTCAATGTGTGCCAGCAACCAACATTCTTCAAAATATCTTATTTTTGTTTTTTCCTACAATGGAAGTCAATGCATGCCATTAACTAACATTTTTCAAAACATCTTCTTCTTGTTTGTTTTTTCCTCATATGCAAGTCAATGTGTGCCAGCAATTAACATTCTTCATAATATCTTCTTTTCATTTTAATTTCACAGGACCTTTGATATAAGGAGGTGTACTCACACATTTTGCTAGAACATTCTTTCGGAAAGCTTTGATCCTAAATTAGGGAGACAGATTAAGAGGTGTATTCATTTTTAGATTATTTTCTTGGTAATAAGTGTGCACAGTACATCACTTACGTTTCTCGAGCGATGATCTTGCTGCCGATGGCGGCCTGCACTGCGATCTCAAACATCTGCCTGGGAATGGATTCGCTCAGTCTTTCACAGATGGCTTTGCCTGAACTGTATGCTTTATCTCTGAACACAAGGAGAAACCGAAGCCTGTGTCAAGCTTTATTGGAGTTCGCCTGTGGTCAATTCAGTTAATTAGACATGATTTGAAAAGGCATACATCTGTCTATATAAGGTCCCAGGGTTGACAGTGCATGTCAAAGCACAAACATTGTCTTGAGGCACAAGGCTTGGAAGGTTACAGAAAAATTTCTGCTGCTCTGAAAGTTCTAACGAGCACAGTGGCCTCCATCATCCGTAAGTGGAAGATGTTTGAAACCACCAGGACTCTTCCTAGAGCTGGCCGGCCATCTAAGCTAAGTGATCGGGGGAGAAGGGCCTTAGTCAGGGAGGTGATCAATAACCCGATGATCACTCTATCTGAGCTCCACCGTTCTTCTGTGGAGAGAGGAGAACCTTACAGAAGGACAACCATCTGTGTAGCAATCCACCAATCAGGCCTGTTGTGTAGAGTGGCCAGACGGAAGCCACTCCCCGCCTGGAATTTGCCAAAAGATATCTGAAGGACTCTCAGACCATAAGAAACTAAACTCTCTGGTCTGATGAGACTAAAATTGAACTCTTTGTAGTGAATGCCAGGCGTTACGTTTGAAGAAAACCAGGCACCGCTCATCACCAGGCTAATGCCATCCCTACAGTGAAGCATGGTGGTGTCAGCATCATGCTGTGGGGATGTTTTTCAGCAGCAGGAACTGTAAGACTAGTCAGCATAGAGGGAAAGATGAATGCAGCAATGTACAGAGACATCCTGAATGAAAACCTGCTTCAGAGTGCTCTTGACCTCAGACTGGGGCGACAGTTCATCTTCCAGCAGGACAATGACCCAAATCACACCGACAAAATATCAATGGAGTGGCTTCACAACTCGGTGAATGTCCTTGAGTGGCCCAGCCAGAGCCCAGACCTAAATCCTATTGAACATCTCTGGAGAGATCTGAAAATGGCTGTACACCATCGCTTCCCATCCAACCTGATAGAGCTTGAGAGGTGCTGCATAGAGGAATGGGCAAAAATTCCAAAAAACAGGTGTGCCAAGCTTGTGGCATCATATTCAAAAAGACTTGAGGCTGTTATTGCTGCCAAAGGTGCATCAACAAAGTATTGAGCAAAGGCTGTGAATACTGATGTACATGTGATTTTTCAGCTTGTCTTTTTTTAATAAATTTGCAACAATTTCAAAAACTCTTTTTTCACATTGTCTTTATGGGAGATTGTGTGTAAAATGTTAAGGAAATAAATGAATTTAATCCATTTTGGAATAAGGCTGTAACAAAAAAGTGGAAAAAGTGAAGCCCGATGAACACTTTCCGGATGCACTGTATATTTGGACCCTCTAATAGTAAATCTGGGGACCCCTAAATGGCATGAACCCTTAGAATTGTCCTACGTTTTAACCGCCCCTAGTGGTGCGCCTGCCTGAATGACCTCATTAAATATACATTAAACTGTGATTGGACCATAAGAGCTCAAATAACTTACTTATGAACGATAACAGCCAGTTCCTCCACTGGTTGCCCGTTGAGTAGAAAGTCCATCTTAATCAAATCAGCGGCCTCATAACCAGCATCCTCATAATCAAAACTGGGGTGACAATAAAAAAGCATGAAGTAAATGTTGTAAAATATAATGCCATTAAGGAGATGTGCTCACCTGGCGTATCCTGATGACATGGACTTGAGCTGGTCATAAAAGTCCACCACAATCTCATTTAGAGGGAAAACGTACTTCATCATCACCCGATGGTCATCAATGTAGACCATGTTCTTCTGAATGCCCCTGCGACCCTTAAATAAGGCAGAGCATTGCATTATGGGTCATTACAAAAGCAAAACTCCAAACATGTCTTCATAGAAGGATTATGAGATTTACTAAACTATATTGTGGCTGAAAATCGGAGTTCCTGAATCTGGATTTCTTTTATTAAATACCTTGCAGCAACTAGATGTGTTTCTGTGTGGGTATTGTAATTGAAATCACTTGAAAGTCTTCCACTAGAAACACAATAAACATTCTAGAACCAAGCTAATTCATGCTAGCAATGTGCTAACCATGATAGCAACATGTCATGAATGTGTTAACTATGCTAGAAACATATTTAACTTTTTTTTAGCATGTTGTTAAAACATTTAGTATGTTGCTAATGCGCTAAATGTGATGTTAATTTGTCCTAGAATAGTGGGAAATCTACATACTGAACATGTTAACAGGCAAAAAAAAAGTTAAACAGGCTAACAATGTCACATGCTAGCAACAAGATGTGCTTCTATGTGAGTATTGTAATTGAAACCACTTGAAAAAACTAGCTAGCAACATGATAAACTTCGTAGAAACATGGCACCAAAAAGCTAATTCATGCTAGCGATGTGCTAACAATGACAGCAACATGTTAATTTGTGTCAAGAATGTTAACTACGGTACTATTTTACAATTTTTAAGCATGTTTTAAAATATTTAGTATGCTGCTAATGTTTTACCACTATGCTAATTATGTTGTTAGCAAATTTATATTAGCAAATGAACATTTAGAATGTTGCTACCATGTTCTAATAATGTGTTAGCATGAGCTAAAATATTTGAAATGTGATGTCCTACAATAGTGTGAAAACTACATACTAAACATGCTAACAGACAACAAAATGTTAAACGGGCTAATATCACATCCTAGCAAAAGATGTGCATCTGTGTGGGTATTGTAATTGAAATCACTTGAAAGTCTTCCACTAGGAACACAGTAAACATTGTTGAACCAAGCTAATTCATGCTAGCAATGTGCTAACTATGATAGCAACATGTTAATTCATATCATGAATGTGTTAACTATGCTAGAAACAGATATAACTTTTTTAGCATTAAAAAATTTAGTATGTTGCTAATATGCTAAATGTGATTAACAACAATGTTAATTGGTCCTAGAATAGTGTGAAAACTACATAATGAACATGCTAACGTGCAACAAAAAGTTAAATGGGCTAACAACATCACATGCTAACAACAAGATGTGCTTCTATGTGAGTATTGTAATTGAAACCATTTGAAAAACTAGCTAGCAACACGATAATCTTCGTAGAAACATGGCACTAAAAAGCTAATTCATGCTAGCGATGTGCTAACAATGACAGCAATATGTTAATTTGTGTCAAGAAGGTTAACTACGGTACTATTTTACAATTTTTAAGCATGTTTTTAAAATATTTAGTATGCTGCTAATGTTTTACCACTATGCTAATTATGTTGTTAGCAAATTTATATTAGCAAATGAACATTTAGAATGTTGCTACCATGTTATGTTAAACGTTAGTACCAGCATGTTAGCATGAGCTAAAATATAATAGTGTGAAAACTATGTACTTAACATGCTAACAGACAACAAAATGTTAAATGGGCTAATATCACATCCTAGCAAAAGGTGTGCCTTCTGTGTGGATATTGTATTTGAAACCACTTGAAAGTCTTCCACTAGGAACACAATAAACATTCTTGAACCAAGCTAATTCATGCTAGCAATATGCTAACCATGACAGCAACATGTTAATTCATATCATGAATGTGTTAACTATGCTAGAAACATAGTTTAACTTTTTTTAACAACATTTAAAAACATTTAGTATGTTGCTAATGTACTAAATGTGACCAACAACAATGTTAATTTGTCCTAGAATAACGTGAAAACTACATACTAAACATGTTAACAGGCAATAAAAAGTTAAATGGGGTAACAACACCACATTCTAGCAACAAGACGTGCTTCTGTGTGAGTATTGTAATTGAAACCATTTGAAAAACTAGCTAGCAACATGATAAACTTTGTAGAAGCATGGCAACAAAAAGGTAATTCATGCTAGCATTGTGCTAACAACGACAGCAATATGTTAATTTGTGTCAAGACTGTTAACTATGCTAGAAACATATTGTACCATTTTTGAGCATGTTGTTAAAATATTTAGTATGCTGCTAATGTTTTACCACTATGCTAATTATGTTGTTAGCACATTTATATTAGCAAATGAACATTTAGAATGTTGCTACCATGTTATAATAACATTAACTCTATCATGTTAGCATGAGCTAAAATATTTGAAATGTGACCAACAGCAATGTTCATTTGTCGTAGAATAGTGTTAAAAACTGCATACTGAACATGCTAACAAGCAGTAAAAAGTTTAATGGGCTAACAACGTCACATGCTAGCAAAAAAATGTGCTTCTGTGTGAGTATTGTAATTGAAACCACTTAAAAGCGCTAAGCTTGCTAACAACATAATAAACATGCTGGAAACATGGAAGTAACAAACTAATTAATAATAGCAAATGTGCTAACCGTGCTAGCAACATGTTAATTCATGTCAGGAATATGTTTTGTTAGAAAATATATTTTAGCTATTTTTGCATGTTGTTAAAATATTAAGTAGGTTGCTATTGTGCTTTAACCCTAAGAATGTTGCTACCATGCTACGACAATGTTAAGTTAAACATTAAACATGCTGAAAAATCATAACATGCTAGCAAGAGCTAAAACATTTCAAATGTGATCAACAACATGTTCATTTGTCCTAGTATTGTGTTTTAACCATTTCTTTGCAGTTGCTAAGGTGTTTTAGTAGTATAAACATGCTAGGACCAGCGTTAACATGGTAGAAACATAGAATATTTATGGTAGCAATGTGCTAACCATGTAACCAACGTGTTATTGGTGTTAGCAATGTATTAACCATGCAAGACGACATGGTTTTAAATGTTGGTAAAACACACTATCATAGCATGTTTGCAATTTTTTACGCACTTTGACAAGTACTAAAACATTTTAAGTATGGTTGTGAAAATATTAGATTGTGCTCATATCTAGCACGTTTTAGCACAGTGCCAATTCATTTCAATGATACGCTAACTATGCTAACAAAATGCCAATTCATGTCAAGAATGCATTAACCATGTTAGAAACATGGATATTGCTTAATATGTAATATGTTGCTAACATGTTTTAACACTAAAAACATGCTAGGAATAATGTAAACATGGTAAAATATAGCATAGTCATGCTAGCAATGTGATAACCATGCAAGCAACATGTTCATCCATGTTAGCATGTATTAACTATGTAAATAAAACGTGGTTTGATAGCATAATTGATATTGTTAGCAAATATTTTACATACTTTAACAAACACTACTAAATGGTAAATATGAGTATTATAAGTATTAAAACATGCTTGAAATATAAAACATGTTAATTCATTTTAATTATGCTAACCATGCTATCAACAACCCAATTCATGCTAGCATAGTGTTAAAAAATACATTATCATCACACTAAACCCTGCTGAAAAATCCAGTTTAAACCAGCCTAAGGTTTTTGGCTGGTTTTAGCTGGTTGACCAGCCTGGTTTAAGCTGGACATGCCTGGCTAGGTTGGTCAAGTTGGTTTTAGCTGGTCATCTCTCAGCCTGACCAGCTAAGACCAGGCTGGAAATGGCTAGAAACCAGCCTGGAAATGGCCAAAACCCCTCTAAAACCAGGCTGGTCGACCAGCTAAAACCAGCCAACCATCCTAGGCTGGATTTTTCAGCAGGTAAATTTGTAATTCTAATAAATTTTTTACATCGTAATCAGCACAAGTTATTTCATGAATTGTAGAGTGGAAGAAAACATTCTTACTTTTGTAGGAGACTTTAAAGGTTGTGTATTGTATTATCTTTAGCAACTTTAGATATTTACCACACAACTACAGTCATCCAGAAGGATCTCACCTGACACAGAGTCATAATCTTCCCGGTGAAGTCGTCCGGAGCGATGATGGTTCCCGTCACCATGGGTTCCAGATATTCTAGCACCTTTGACTTATCAGGAAACTGAGCAGGGTTGATGATGGTGATCACTTCCTCACCATATTCCTAAAAAACAAACACACTACTCAATAAAAATCTATTCTTCAACCTAAACGTTCTTCTTATAGTCAAGTGTGTGTTTATTGAGTCAGGCATTAACACTAAATGATATTCAAAAGGTTACCTGGATATAATCTATTATTTACGTTAGAAATTTTAAGTACAGTGCCCGATTACATAAAAATACCTACTAAAATGAACACTTCCCTTTTTTTGGAAATAAGCTCATTTTACAAGTCACCTAGTTAAACTGTTTTATCTGGCCTGGTGGGAACACTTTTAGCTTAGCTTAGCATAAAGCATTGAATCGGATTAGACCATTAGCATCTCATAAAAAAAAAGAAAAGAAAAAAGACTTGACGATTTTCCTATTTAAGTCGTGACTGTTCTGTGGTTACATCATGTACTAATACAGACAGAAAATGAAGTTACATTTTTTGATTGAAATGCTAATGGTCTAATCTAATTCAATGTTTTATGCTAGGCTAAGCTCAAAGTGTTCAACAGTTGGTATTTTCTAGGCTGATATATCTAGGAACTATACTCTTATTCTGGCGTAAAAATCAAGGAATTTTGCTGCAGTACCATGGCTGCAGCAGGGGCAATGTTATTACACAGCGCTGTTACCTAGCTGGAAACCATTTTCAAGTGCTGCAAAATATCATTGCACCTGAAGTTCCTTGATCATTACGCCTTAATGAAAACTTTTTTTTTTTAATTTTTGAGCGAGATGTCAACGGTCTAATCCAATTCAATGTTTTATGCTAAGCTAAGCTAAAAGTGCTCCCGCCAGACAAGCAGATTGGCTGAATGGATTAAAAATGGTAACTCTAGGGGACTTCACCATTCAGCCTATTTCCGAAAAAAAGTGCAGTGTTCTTTTAAGACTAGAAATCCCTTAGTTATAAGGTCAAGGGTGAAATTTGGGTTGAAAGAAAAAAGCCTAATGGTCAACTTAAGACTGTCATTAAGCATTCCCCCTTAATTATATAACTGTTCCCTTAAGCGTAACTACAAAGTCCTTAGCAACCATTTAAGTGACCAAAACAGCTCCATTGAGTCAATTTAAACTCATCCAAAACATATATAAAGCAACTATTAAACGGTTAATCCAAATCAAATGCAATACTTTTTGCTACAATATATCAGAGCTTTCCATTATGCCTTCAACTCTTCATTTGACTGGACTTGACATTTTTTGTATGTTATCTCCTACCGTGCTTTTATTTTGTGGAAATGAGTGATGGATTAGTTATAGCAACTTTTCTTTTTTGTGTATTCATCTAAAAGAACAGCCTTTCATTCTCTGTTCAGTCTGGTTTATTTATTTTTGTATTTCAAAATATATTAATAAAACAGTGATTTCAGCAAAGGTTTGGGTTTGTGTTTATGTTCAGTTTACTGTGAGTTATCGTCATTATAGCAACCGAGGCACCCATTACCGCATGTTGCCAGAAACTACAGTGAAATGTGCAAGTGTCACAGTTAAAAAGTTTGCTTTAGGGAGTCAAATTATTAAAAGGTTTACCCAAAACTGATGATTCTCTCATTTAATTCTCACCCTTCACTTGTTCCTTCATATGTTAAACGCTAAAGAAGATATTTTCAAAAATAACCTGTAACCTTTGACCTACATTGTATTTGTTTGTCTTACAATGGATGCCATTGGTTACTGATTTTCTGGCATTCTTCAAAATATCTTCTTTTGTGTTCAACAGAAAAAGCCAAAGTTTTGTAACCAATTGAGTAAATATGCATTTTTCTGTATTTGAACTATTCTTTTAAGGGCTTTTATGCAAACAGGAAGAGATCTGTAAACATTTGAATTATTAATAATAATTCCTTACATTTATATAGCGCTTTTCTGGACACTCAAAGTGCTTTACACATTGAGGGGATCTCCTCATCCACCACCAGTGTGCAGCATCCACCTGGATGACACGACGGTAGCCATATTGCAACACTTACATACAACAATACAACAATAATATAATTTGTAACCATTTATATGAGCTGAATTTAAAGAGCCCTTATTACACATTGAAAAGGGTCATATTTCGGTTTTAAGGGTCTTCAACAACATACTGATATGTATGCAAGGTCAGAAAACACGTTCATGGTCTTATAATATGCATTACTTTTACCTAATTATCCCAGCGACTCCCATATGAATCGTTCAGCGATTCATTTGTTCCCAAACCCCTGCTTAGCGCGAAGCTAATCTGCGCTGATTGGACCGATGACAGCCTGTTGCCCTTGGTCGACAGCGTTCAGCGCGAGACAGTAAAATGGCCAGCGTGGTTTATCAAGCCCGCGGCCGCGGGTCGCCAACATTGGATCGCAGCAGACGCTTGAAACACGCTTCAAAGTAAACTTACTAACACCACAGTAAACAGTACCCGGTTCTCAACAGTGTTATTCAGACACCTCAGCGCCGAAAGCAGTGCAGTTAAACACTAGCATATGTATGACATGCAGTTTTAATCCACACAGCAGCAAAAGCTAAATTCTGAACCTTGACCGCTGCACGTGTGCAGGATCAGCTAACGGTGGCCATAGCAACGACAAACGGCAGTGGAACGAGCTCACGAAAGCATTTAAATCTGTAAACAAAGCAGCACGCGTCGCGTTTACAACGTGGCATTAGACGCAATATGAGAATATAAAGAGTTAACCTGATACAGTACACGCGGTTACTAGTAACAACACATGTAGATCATTTCTATTTGCAATCATTGCTGTGGCACCTCTTCTGTGAACTGCTATATGTTCTAAGTGCTTACCTGTATTCTTTTCTAAATGATCACATCCCCAGGCGGGAGGTTGTAGCATCCTCTGTCCTCTGACAAGCTATCTCTGCGGGCTCCCGCTCTCCATTCGCGTGCAGCAGCTTACCGGTGTACCTATTATTTTGTCCTTATTTTGCCTGCACCCCTGGTGTCAGGCAGAAACTAATGCATGAGCTGTGTAGTGATAGATCACCCATTGTAAGCGTGCAGATTTCTGAACGACTCCTTTCCCTCACACTTCCAACAATATCCAGGTAAACACAGCGTCTTCATGAGCGTCTTGCTGCTGTGTTAGTGGGCGGGGCCGCAGGTTTGAATTTTGCCGGGTCTGCGCGTGCAATCATTATGTTTTGCGACAACGTAACGACGAAACAGCTGAAGATTCGTTATGACTTTCAGATTTAAGCTTTAGCTGGATATTTCACTTCACTAAGAGCTGTGTTACACACTACATGGGAGGTCATTTTCAAAAACCCATAATAGGGGCTCTTTAAACATTAAACTTAGTAATGTTCTTTTTTTAATTATTTTTTTTATTAGAATATGCAAAAAGGAACACAAATTGGGATCATACAAAGAAAATAAAACATAAAAAACAACAACAATACAGTCAGGTACTGGCAGGTGCGTGTATGTGTATGTGTCTGTGTGTGTGTGTGCGCGCGCATGTAAAGGTAACATGGTGGACAGGTCAGAGTACATACATAAGGGTCTATAACAGTCAATAAATGAAGCAAGTGTCATAGATATAAATAAACAAATAGAAAGAAACCAGTCAGTGGTAAAGAGTGACAACAACGCTAGTAATGTATGATAGTAATGATGACAGTAAAGAGAAAGGACAACAGTAATAACTAACAATAACAACAATAATAAATCACAAGTACTACACCAACTGCTACTACAGAAAGTTACTTATATTACAACTACTATTGCAGCTGCTACTACAGCCACAACAACTATTACTACTACGTCTACAACTACTGATACTGTTCAACTTAATTTGAACTTGGATGACCCGACGACAGCCATATTGCGCTAGACCGCACACCACACACCAGCTGATGGTGGTGGAGAGGAGACAGAGTGATGAAGAGAATTATAAAATGGAGATGGTTAGGAGACCATGATGGACAGGGGCCGGTGGGCTAATTTGGCCAGGATGCCGAGGTTAAACCCCTACTCTTTTTTTTGAAGGACATCCTGGGATTTCTTTTCGAATGACACCCACAGAGAGTCAGGACCTCGGTTTAACGTCTCATCTGAAAGACGGCGCTCACTGAACAGTATAGAGTCCCTATCAATATAATGGGGCGTTAGGATCCACACAGACCACAGGTTGGGTGCCCCCTGCTGGTCTCATTAACACCACTTTCAGCAGCAACCTAGCTTTCCTATGCGGTCTCCCATCCAGGTACTGACCAGGCGCATCCCTGCTTAGCTACAGTGGGTGAGTGAGGGCTGCAGAGAGCTAGCTGCCGGTTAATGGCTGCTATTACACACCATCCACAATAATACTCACAATACTGGGTGTTGAGTGAGAATTTGGTAGTTTTGGGTGCTTTTTAGCACAGAGTTTTACAGTTTCTTAGACATTCTGGGGTATCTTTGCAGTGAGTTGCTACTCAAGTGTTCAGCTTGTTTTCAGCAAATTGCCACAGATTCTCACCTTTATGAGTTTTGCAGATGCCAGCACAGCCTTGTACGGTACAGTTGGTGCTGTTATTATGACAGATGCGTTATACTCCTGCTCTAAACGCTGGTTAAACACCTCCATGTGCAGCAAACCCAGAAATCCCAGCCTGGGAGAAACAGACAGACAGAAAGAAATTTACATCTTTATTTTAAAAGTGAGAATCTCAAATAAGCAGTGGAATTAACCCTTGTGTATTGTTCAAATTTTACCCTTTCAATATGTTCGGGATGAAAACATCCAATGAATTCAACCACAGTAAGAATCATTCGGCTAGATAAATATATATACACTATATAGCATTGCTAGTTTTGTGGTGAACAATTCATCTGTGCATGTCATTAATAATAAAAAAATGTTTGCTCTTGTAATCTTTAATTGTAATAAATATATATATATATATATATATATATATATATATACATATTTGCATATACAGTTAAAATTATTTGTAAAATTTCCTTTTCAAATATTTCCCAAATGATGTTTAACAGAGCAAGGAATTTTTCACAGTATTTCACAGTATTTTTTCTTCTGGAGAAAGTTTTATTTGTTTTATTTTGGCTAGAATAAACTATTTTCAGATCAATATTATTAGCTTCAAGCAATCTTTTTTTGCGATTGTCTACAGAACCAATTATTGTTATACAATGACTTACCCTAAGCTGCCTAATTAACCTAGTTAAGCCTTTAATTGTCACTTTAAGCTGAATACTAGTATCTAGAAAAATATCTAGTAAAACATTATGTACTGTCATCATGGCAAAGATAAAAGATAGATATAGATTATGAAAACTTCCCCAACATAACACAAGGGTTAAACAATAGTTTAAACTAATGCTGATCTGCCTGTGTTTGCGTTTATACCTCCATCCGGCCCCCAGAGCCAGACTGCTGTCTTTCTGAATGCTCACGCTGGAGTCATTCAGCGTCAGTTTCTCCAAAGCGCTGCGCAAGGCTGTGTATTCTGACTGGTCCATGGGATACATGCCTAAAAGAGATACACAACTCTAGATTTTTCTCACAGCAATTCTAACCCTTAAAGTTCAAATGAAATCCAAACTCGCCATATTGATTTTGTTAGCTCGCATTGCTAGTTTTGTGGTGAACAATTCATCTGTGCAAGTCATTAATAATAAAAAAAAAGTTTGCTCTTGTAATCTTTAATTGAAGTCTGAAAATGCACTTCCTGTTGGTTTTCAGTAAAATTCTCAGATTATGTCTGCGTGAGGTATTGGGCGTGGCTAACATACTTAACCACGCCCCCTCCAACAGTTAGTTTTTACAAACAGAAATGCAGAGGAAGAGGAGGAATCTGTTAGGTTGTAATAACTCTCCCCAAACCCCCTTTCTCACCTTTTTGAATGAAATGCCTACTTTACTACATCCAATCAGCTCACAGTAGAAAAAACAAGCCACACCCACTGTTTTCTCATTTAATATTCTGCTTCTCTGCGATTACATAGCTCTATTCTGCGGACTTTAAAGTCTGCATGAACCAGACGTTGCTGAGACTTTTATTCCAGTATGCTGATGTACTTCTAACTGAAACTGAATATGAGTAGGGGGCGGAGCTTTCTTTTACACATCATTCCCTTACAGAAAATTAACATTAAGAGGGGCAAGGTTAAGAATATTGTGGCTGACAGACATCAAAGGAGCCAATCCAAACGCAGAAGCAAATGCTCAGAATTTGATTGGTGATTAGCCAAAATAATTTTCTTAACTTGCATGGATTAATTGTTCACTTAAAGAAAAATTATGTGTACACTGACTTTCCTTAGATTTAGTATAACGTGGGGTTGGTTTTAGAAACCCACCTGCAAACACCATGGGTTTGGCTGGTTTGAACCCCGGCAGCGCCTCCACTGGCTGTTTATGGAGGTAAATTGTGTCTCCGATCTGAGCCTCCTTCACCTCCTTCATCCCTGCGATCACATAACCCACCTGCCCTGCATACCTGAGGGCAAAGAGGTCAACAGTCAAATTAGCGAAACTGACAGCTGTCTGAAACCTGAAAAACCCTTTGATCTTAGGGTGTATACAGGGCTTTAAAAGCTTTAAAGGACCAAGCCACTTTATTTATTTATTTTTTTTTGCAAATGACTCATTTTACAGCTCCACTAGAGTTAAACGGTTGAGTTTTACTATTTTTTAATCCATTCAGCCGATCTCTGTGTCTGGTGGGAGCATTTTTAGCTTAGCATAAATCATTGAATTGGATTAGACCATTAGCATCTCGCACAAAATATTCCAACAAGAGTTTCACTCATTTTCCCATTTAAAGCGTCACTCTTCTGTAGTTACATAGTGTACTAAGGCCAACAAGAAATGGTAAGTTGCTGTTTTCTAGGTCAATATGGATAGAAACTATACTCTCATTATGACAATACTCAAGCAACTTTTATGCCATACCATGGCTGCAGCAGGGGTAATGCTATTATTTTTAACTACAGATGGTGCTCTAGGCTAGTTTTTAACAGCAAAGGTTGCTCTAGGCTAATATTTAAACAGCAGAGGGAGTTTCAGGCTAGTTTAAGCTAGTTTTTAACAGCAGAGGGCGCTCTAGGCTAGTTTTTAAACAGCAAAGGATGCTCAAGGCTAGTTTTTAACAGCAGAGGTTGCTCTATGCCAGTTTATAAACAGCAGAGGGAGTTTAAGGTTTGTTTAGGCTAGTTTTAAACTGCAGAAGGTGCTCAAAGCTAGTTTTTAACAGCAGATGGTGCTCTAGGCTAGTTTTTAACAGCAGAGGGCGCTCTAGGCTAGTTTAGGCTAGTTTTTAATAGCAGAGGATGCTCTAAGCTAGCTTTTAACAGCAGAGGGCGCTCTATGCTAGCTTAAGCTAGTTTTTAACAGCAGAGAGCACTCTATGCTAGCTTAGGCTAGTTTTTAACAGCAGAGGGCGCTCTATGCTAGTTTTAAAACAGCAGAGGGAGTTTCAGGCTAGCTTAGGCTAGTTTTTAACTGCTGAGGGCACTCTAGGCTAGTTTTTAACTGCTGAGGGCACTCTAGGCTAGTTTTTAACTGCAAAGGGTGCTCTAAGCTAGTTTTTAAACAGCAGAGGACCCTCTATGCTAGCTAAGGCTATTTTTAACAGCAGAGGATGCTCTATGCTAATTTTTAAACAGCAGAAGGTGTCTGAGGCTAGTTTTTAATAACAGAGTGCGCTCCAGGCTGGTTTAGATTCGTTTTTAACAGCAGTCGATATTCTAAGCTAGTTTTAAACAGCA
The DNA here is from genome assembly GCA_903798205.1 of Danio tinwini. Taxonomy (NCBI): domain Eukaryota; kingdom Metazoa; phylum Chordata; class Actinopteri; order Cypriniformes; family Danionidae; genus Danio; species Danio tinwini. Next base: position 2,365,257 of record CAIGQZ010032675.1, read on the forward strand.
CAGGGTGCTCTAAACTGGTTTAGGCTAGTTTTTAACAGCAGAGGGTGCTCTAATCTAGTTTTTAACAGCAGAGGGTGCTCTAAGCTAGTTTTAACAGCAGAGGGCGCTCTAAGCTAGTTTTTAACACCAGAGGGCGCTCTAAGCTGGTTTTTAACAGCAGAGGGTGCTCTAAGCTAGTTTTAACAGCAGAGGGCGCTCTAAGCTGGTTTTTAACAGCAGCGGGTGCTCTAAGCTGGTTTTT
>CAIGQZ010032675.1:2400282-2412642 GCA_903798205.1 Danio tinwini
AGTATATGCTCAATCTCAGACACTTGAACTGTATTATTAAAGCTTGGTTGATTTATAATACTTTAGTAATCGTGTCAATCTCAGCTAATGACTATTTCCTGCTAATGCAGACGATTCAGGATGGAAACCTGAAGGATGCGGATGCCGATGCGGAGGTGGATGTGACCCCCTGGGTGGTTCTCATATCAGACACACGGGGGTCATTCATCAAACCTCACTCCTGAATGACATTCACATAACGCTCATCATAATGCTTATCAGCCCGCTGCCACCCGGGATGCAATATCCTGCTCTGACGACGGCTGACATTATCCAGCTCAGCCTATTCATCGCAGGAGAGTTATGCTGTCTTCATGATGGGGACTAGTCAGGTGTGGCTTTAATAAGGACTCATTATTACTTTTCCAAGCAAGTCAGAATTTTTAGCTGAAAAAATATTATATGCTATTTGTTCTATGATAATGAAGGACCACTGAGACATTCCAAGCACAGGATGGGTCCTCCTGGCTTAGCAGAGTTCGTCACAGGTCTAATAGACATCTCTGCCATTTGCTTACAGTATCCATGTGCTTATGATCTTCCTTCATCATTTCAATCTATTTACTATTGTTGGGTCATGGCCTAAGGAGAATTTGTTAATGTATTTCTCCCCCCTTTATTCTCCTCAACTTTACTTTCATGTTCAGCTGGTTTTAGGGGTTGGTTTTTACTCATGTTTGACAATGCTTTGCTCAGGGTATAATAGGGAAAGGTAACTGTTGATCTGGGAGAATGGCTTTTACTCTGGGTTTTACTAACATTGGCCGAAAGTAATGCAGGAAGAATGTAACATGGGATGACAGCAACGTGGGACGAAAGTAACGCGAGACAACAGCAACGTGTGACGAAAGTAACATGGGACAAAATAACATGGGATAACAGTAATGTGGGACGAAAGTAACGTGGGCCGAATGTAATGTAGGACAAAAGTGAAGTGAGACGAAAGTAAAGTGGGATGACAGTAACGTTGAGCAACAGTAAAAGGGGATGAAAGTAATGTGGGACGAAAGTAATAGTTTGACGAAAGTTATGTGGGACGACAGCAACATGGGACAAAAGTAACGTAGGCTGAAATATCGTGAGAAAAATGTAACTTGGGACGAAAGTAGCATGGGATAACAGTAACGTGGGACGTAAGTAACATGGGACGAAAGTAACGTGGGACGAAAGTAAAGTGGGATGAAAGTAAAGTAGGATGAAAGTAACATGGGACAAAAGTAACGTGGGATAAAAGTTAAGTGAGATGAAAGTAACGCAGGAGGACAGTAACGTGGGACGAAAGTAACATGGGACGAAAGTAACGTGGGACAAAAGTAAAGTGAAATGAAAGTAACGCAGGAAGACCGTAACGTGGGAGGACAGTAACGTGGGACAAAAGTAACATTTGATGAAAGTAACGTGGGACAAAAGTAAAGTGAGATAAAAGTAACGCAGGAGGACAGTAACGTGGGAGGACAGTAACGTGGCACAACATTAATGTGGGACAAAAGTAACGTGGGACGACAGTAACGTAGGACGAAAGTAACGTGGCACGACAGTAACGTGGGGCGAACATGGGTCCTTCTGGCTTGGCAGAGTTCATCACAGGTCTAATAGACATCTCTGCCATTTGCTTACAGTATCCATGTGCTCATGATCTTCCTTCATCGTTTCAATCTATTTACTATTGTTGGGTCATGGCCTAAGGAGAATTTGTTAATGTATTTCTCCCCCCTTTTATCTCCTCAACTTTACTTTCATGTTCAGCTGGTTTTGGGGGTTGGTTTTCACTCATGTTTGACAATGCTTTGCTCTGGGTATAATAGGGAAAGGTAACTGTTGATCTGGGAGAATGGCTTTTACTCTGCTTCTCCCACACACCGGTGCGTAGCCTCATTTGCTAACAAAGGCAGCTTCACTGTCTTTGTTACACAGTTACATTTATCTATACAGTATGTTAGTTTGTTTTATTCTACTGTCCGTTGTGGTGGGGAAGGCGTGATCGAACACCCAAAAAGGGGGGAGAGCAAGCGGAGACACCGGCGGCTGGTCAGTGGTCCAATCATAAATAATCAGTAACACCTGTATTTTCTAGTGATTGGGCCGGAGAGACACCTTCATAAGAGGAGGAGAAGGAACAGCCGGGAGAGAGGAGAGCCAAGCCTGAACACACACACACCCAGACTGAGATATCCAGCACAACAAAAAAATAATAAAGACTTGTGCTTACCCGATATCGCCGACCCTGTCTTCTTCTACCTACAAAACGAACTTTACTACATCCGTCTTTAAACATTTACAGTAGAGATGCGCGGATCAGCTGAAATGTCACCCAAATCCACTCCATACTAATAATCCATCCGCCCGCACATTATTTTATGATATATAGGCCTATATCTGCACCCGATAGACACTTTAATAATTCTAATTCTTTGTTTTAGGCATGATTATAGGTCACCGTGGATCGTTCGTTATTAACAGCAGATTCAGCTTTCACATACAGAAAAAAAAGAGAACAAAAACTGTGTCACTTCAGCCTAAACAGCAGCTATGTTGTTTACTTGGCCTTTTTCTTTGCATTGTGCAAAAACAGAATAGCATCTACTGTGCCTGGATTCGGGTAATTTCGTATCGCCTTCAAAACACGGCCAGCTGCACTAAATGAGCGTTCACTCGCACCGCTTGTTGAAGGAATGCACAAGCTTCTCCTTGCAATGCGCTGCAGTCGTGTAAATAAGCGATCTTGTTACTCCCAGAATGATAGCAGATTTTCCTCTGATGACTCCTCTAACTGAAAGTTTGCACAGTACTCTTGCACTTCATCCATTATATTGGCTATCTCATCTTCACATTCTGCAAAGTCCACTCTCAGCTTTTTTGCTGGTCAACTGCTATGACCCGCGACCCATCCGCAATTAATCATAATGTATTTTTTTATTACCCGACGATTATCCACAGCGCCCGCGGATATAACCACCATCTGTGCATCACTAATGCACAGTTGAAGTCAGAATTATTAGCCCCCCCGTTTATTTTTTCCCCCAATTTCTGATTAACGGAGAGATGATTTTTTCCAACACATTTCTAATCATAATAGTTTTAATAACTCATTTCTAATAACTGATTTATTTTATCTTTGCCATGATGACAGTAAAGAATATTTTACTAGATATTTTCCAAGACACTTCTAAAAATGAGACTTTCTCCAGAAGATAAAATATTATCAGACATACTATGAAAATCCTTGCTCTGTTAAACATCATTTGGGAAATATTTTAAAAAGAAAAAAAAATTCAAAGGGGGGCTAATAATTCTGACTTCAACTGTCTCTAATAAACAACTTTACTTGCTTTAGGCCTTAAGATTCTTTCTCTTTATCAATGATGGTAGCAACTTTATTGGAGTCAGATTATTTACAATGGAGTCAGATAAATAATTGATTTAAACACGCCATTCTTTAACTGCTTTCTGTTTCCAATTATTGGTTCAGCATAGAAGCGTGAGCTTCAAGCCTTACAACCTTACAATGGTTTAAATTTTTTTTTAACTACCTTCATTCTAGCCGAAATAAAACAAGTAAGACTTTCTCCAGAAGCGAAAATGTTATAGGAAATACTGTGAAAAAATCCATGCTCTGTTAGGAAATCATTTGGGAAATATTAAAAAAATTCCCAGGAGGGCTCATCATTTTGACTTTAACTGTATGTGTTTCAGTGATTCTTTAGCCACTCAATCAAATCAAAGTCTTTCCACGCAGTGCTGGATATAAATAGAGTCTGTAAATGAGGATTGTTTCATGAATTCTGCATGCGTTGCCAGATTTATGCACGTTCTCCAGTCGTTTGGTCCACCGTCTAATTGTCTCCTTGTCTTAGATCTTACCTGCTATAATTAGAACAATGTCAGAATGCTCAAATCAACATCTGGCCACGCTGTCACTGATCTCAGATCAGAGGAATATCAGAAATGCTAACTAAACCGAGTCTGATGCCTGTAGTAATTTGGCTCCATTCCTGTGTGTGAAGGATCTCCTTGTTCTCAACACAAAGCAAAAATCATCCTTAAAATAAGCACACATTTTGGCCCTGTGTACTTCACACATTATTGCCATGTGGACTGTCGTATGCACCATACATTGTTGTACAATCCATAAAAGGATTTTCTTACTTAGATTTTTTGTCTTGTTTCTAGTCCAAATACCTAAAAATTCTTAAATGCTTAAGAAGCATTTTCTAGATAAGCAAAACATAATGTCTTGTTTTAAGAAATAATATGCCAAAATTAAGTGAGTTTTTCCTTAAAAACAAGCAAAATAATCTGCCAATGGGGTAAGCAAAAAATACTATGTCAAAAGGAAAAACAAGATTATTTTGCTTATACTCTATTGGCAGATTACTTTGCTTTAAGAAAAAACTGACTCAATATTTGCATCTTATTTCTGAAAACAAGACATTATGTTTTGCTTGTCTAGAAAATGCTTCTTGGTATAAGAATTTTTAGATATTTGGACTAGAAAGAAGACACAAAAATCTATGTAAGAAAGCATTTTTTGCAGTGTACATAATCATTTTCTGTACTGCAGCATATATTCAAGCTCTTATATTTCTTTACCATGCAAATTAGGGAAAAAAGTGATTGTGTGTAAAACAAGCAGATGAATTCAATAGTAGAACCCCAAATCAGAAATAGTTAGGACAGTATGGAAATAACAAAAAAAACCCCCAAAAAAACAAAGTAGTGATTTCCAAATTTACTTTGACGTGTGTTTAATTGCAGACAATATAAACACAAAATATTTCATGTTATACTGGTCAGCTTAATTTCATTCGCAAATATACATCCTTTCCCGTCATTCAGACCTACAACACATTGCCAAAAAAAGTTGAGACGGGAGGAGTTTAGGGCTAGACTAGTAATCAGGAAAATTGGGTAAATAATGATGTGATTTGAAACAGGTGATGTCAACAGGTGATTGTAATTATGATTTGGTACAAAAACAGCATCCAAGAAAGGTCTAGTCCTTTAGGAGCAAAGATAGGCAGAAGATCGCCAGTTTGCCAACAAATATGTGAGATAATCAATAAAATGTTTAAAAACAATGTTCCTCAAAGAAAGAGAAGAGATTCAGATATTTCACCATCAGCAGTGCATAGCATAATTAGAAGATTCCAGAAATCTGGAGGAATTTCAGTGCGTAAAGGACAAGGGCACAAGCCTAAACTGAACAACAACTGTGATCTCCGATCCCGCACTGCATCAAGAATCCTCAATCATCTATAAGCAATATCAACACATGGACTCAGGACTACTTTGGCAAACCTTTGTCTAGTACCACAATATGTAGTTACATCTACAAATGCCAGTAAAAACTGTACTGTGCCAAAAAGAAGCCCTATGTTAACAGTATCCAGAAGCACGTCAACTTGGGCTTGGAGGCATTTGGGATGGACCATCACACAGTGGAAATGTGTACTGTGGTCAGAAGAATCAGTATTTCAGGTATTTTTTTTTGAGAAATGGACGCAGTGTGCTTCGGACCAAAGAAGAAGAGGATCATCCAGATGGTTACCAGCAACAAGTCCAAAAGCCAGGGTCTGTCATGGTATGGGGTTGTTTCAGTGCTTTGGCCAAGGTAACTTGCACTTCTATGATGGCACCATTAATGCTGAAAATTACATTGGAGCACAATATGTTGCCTTAATTTCCAGGGATATCCATGCATATTTTAACAAGACAATGTAAAACCCCATTCTGCACACATTACAAAGTCCTGGCTGCGGAGGAAGAGGATACAGGTACTTGACTGGCCTGTCTGCAGTCCTGACCTGTCTCCACTAGAGAATGTGTGGCACATTTTGAAGCGCAAATTGCGACAACGAAGACCTCGTGCTGTTGTCCACCTTAAGACTTGTTTGCAGGAAGAAATGGGAGAAATTAAGACATTTGGATATGTATGTCGTGTGCATGCAATATGTGTCTTTGTTGTATGCATGCGATACTATGGTTTGCGCACTTGATATGTATGTCTATGTTGTTTGCACACGATACATATGTTGTATGCATATGTAGCCCTATGTAGATGTAGATGTTCTGTAGAGTTATGAAGATCTGAAGGTCTTCATAACTCTTCTTTTGCACATGTTACTTTAGGGGCTCCGTAGAATTAAGAATATTTCCAAAAAAATTACTGCAGCTTTAGGCTTGTATGCAGTACATGACAGTTTGCTTAATGTCAGAGTTTACTTATTTTCATTCATTCACTCATTCAAAAGAACTGTATAGTGTACTTTTGTACGTAGGTAAAAGTAAATTAGGGTTTAGGGAGATTTTTAGATTCAGCTGTTATCTTATAAATATACCCTTGATGACAATGTTGACAGAGTAGAGTATATTATACATACTTCTGCCATAGTGGAGAATTATAAGAGCGTAGCCCAGGAAATTCCTCAGAAGGTCATTGCTTTGTAAAACTAGATTTATTACTCCGCTTTATGAAGTGTTGTTTAATGACCACAGCTGTGTGACATTATCTGCTGGCCGGAAAGGCCAGAGGAAGACTAAATGTCCTGCTCACCTTCTCAGCTCTCGAAAAGCTGCATAGGAGTTCGATTTGATTTCTGCCAACCGAACCATGAACTAATCTAACCCTTCCTGACAGGTGCAGTAAGGGCAAACACAATCTGACCGGTTAGTAAATTGTGTGCCTTTGTGTGTGTGTGTTTGAGTGTGCACTTGCACACATGAATGCTTGCATGCATTAATATTTCCAGGGGTGTTTTCTCTGTTTGTCAAATGCAATGGGGTATAAAGAAATAAGTGACCTTGAACTCTTTGTGTCTCTTATTGAATTTTGTGTTCATTTATAACATTGTTTTTGTCTCAGATTGTTCTCCTACAGTTTTACACATGAAACAGACACATATGAGAGTTTATAGAAGTATAAAATAGTGGATAATAGTTCAGACCGTTTGAGCTAAGAAACTAGGAAGCTAGCATTTTTGTCTGAAGTGTCAAAATGAAGAGACATGACAACCCAACATATAGGCTCATTCTGAAAACGTAGCCCTATATACATTTTTAGAGATTGCGAATTATGCAGCCAGAGAAACGTATGGCTGCATTTCGTCTTTAAAACAAATGCTACGGGGTAGTATGTTACTTTTTACGCTTACCAGCTGACCACTTACCTCCGTATGACGGCTTTTCCGTTTTTCAATTTGAGACGCAGAGCAGAGTCGACAGTGACAATGAAGTTTAATTCCGGCGAAGAACGGTTCCAGAAGGCAGGTAAAAAATAAAATAAACAAGTAAATAACAGGGTGAGAATGTGGTAAAATCTGAAAACGTGTTAAAAGTTAGGCTGCCATGAGGGCTATGGTTTTTCTGGATTGCTTTTGAAAACACTATTGGTGGGGTTACGGTCAAACTGTACTTTTGAAAGCACTATTGGTTGGGTTTAGGGAAGGGTTTGGGATCGGTCAGTTGGTCAATGTCAGTCGACAGCTGCCTCTGGTGGATTTAGGCGGGAACAGCAGGCAAGAATGGCACTCGCAAAAGAAGTTTGAGATCCCAAAAAGCATACACAGCACCCTCTAGTGGATTCGTGAAAACAATAAATGCAAAAAAACGTAGCTCCTGGGATGTATTTGATGCTCTCTAAACATGTATATAGTGGTATGTTTTCGGAATTGAGCCTGGGTTGTGAGAACCTTTATTTTGGAAAAACACATTTTTAATGATGAAAGATCGCTAGAAAAAGAGATGACAATATAAATCTATAATGGATGTGTAAATATATAGACTCTATTTATGATGCATCATAAATATATACTCAGAAAAGGCTGTAAAAAATGCAGAGTTCCACACAATTCATTCATGTTGTCCCAACACAAAACAATCAAGTTAACGGACCAAATTTAAGGGGTTTGAACATAAAAAGGGGCGGCACGGTGGCGCAGTGGGTAGTGCTGTCGCCTCACAGCAAGAAGGTCACTGGTTCGAGCCTCTGCTGGGTCAGTTGGAGTTTGCATGTTCTTCCTGTGTTTGCGTGGGTTTACCACACAGTCCAAAGACATGCGCTATAGGTGAATTGGGTAAGCTAAACTGTTTGTAGTGTATGTGTGTGAATGAGAGTGTATGGGTGTTTCTCAGTGATGGGTTGCAGCTGAAAGGGCATCCGCTGCGTAAAACATACAGATATGGCAACTGAGAATGCGCGAGTGATTTAAAGAAGTATTGCACGTCTCCGCAGTAAAGCAGAACATGGTCTAACACAAGAAATACATGGCCAGCAGGGGGCAGTTATGTAACATATTGAACATACTGAACTGATATACTGTTGCAGCCAGAGCACGTGAGCCAAGCGCTGTGAAAAGCGGCATTCTTTCTTGTATTTTTTTTTCTTTCAAGACAGTTGTTTAATAAGAATTTTATAGGCCTAAGTGATCAACTGTGTATTTATTAGCTTATTTATTAAGGCAGCTGTGCGTGTTATCTTATACTATATAGTTTGACCGACTGTCCTATTTTAAACTAGGAGCTCGAATGACTAATTCTCTTCCACGACCACGTCTTATTAATGCATATCCTTGTTTTAATTAATGTTATACTTTAATAATTAATTATTATAATTATAAGTCAATAATTTGTTCCGGTGACGCAGTGGCACAGTAAGTAGTGCTGTCGCCTCACAGAAAGAAGGTCGTTGGTTCGAGCCTTGGCTGGGTCAGCTGACGTTTCTGTGTTCGCGTGGGTTTCCCCCAAAGTCCAAACACATGCGGTACAGGTAAATTGGGTAGGCTAAATTGTCCGTAGTGTATGAGTGTGAATGAGTGTGTGTGGATGTTTCCCAGAGATGGGTTGCGGCTGAAAGGGCATCCGCTGTGTAAAAACGTGCTGGATAAGTTGGTGGTTCATTCCGCTGTGGCAACCCCGAATTAATAAAGGGACTAATCTGAAAAGAAATTAATGAATGAACACAAAAATAAGTTGTCTCCAAAAATATCTCAAGAATTGTGTTGTTTCAAGTATTTTAGCTGCATGTTCAAACTATTTATTTAAAATAAGCTGAATCAACTAAATTCCTGAGTTTTTTGGGGGGACTTAATTGTTTTATGTTCAATCCACCTAAATTTGTAAAAAATTATTAAGTTAACTTAATTTGTGTTGGGACAACATGAAGGAACTTTTGTGGAACCCAGCATTTGAACAAGCAGCAGAGTGTGTATGGATTATATTTATCACTATTTATCTTGATTTGTCACAACTTTAAACTCCGGTGCTAATAGAGTGTCATGAATGAGCCGCCAAGTTCAGGGTTTTCTTTAAATAATACATTAAGCTTCAGTTTGCTTTTCATCAAACCATCTCATACTTTTCCAAAACACTATTCCCAGAAAATTCTTTGATACTTTTGTGATATTTTTAAAAAGGTTCACGCTGTTCGCTTATTCACGCTGAGATTATGCAGAAAATCAGAAACTATCACAAAGTATCATGAATTTATTATGTTTTGGTATGAAACAGAAGGACGGCCACGCGTCATTAAAACAACATCAGTGTGAGCAAACGATTGCTCATTTTTCATCTTTTTTGGATGAATGAACGCTTTAAATTGGAAATGGCGTTTTCAGGTCTGTTCTCAAAAAGTGAAAATGACAGTAAAAAACCAAAGTCCCAGTGTAATCTTCATTAAGGATGTGTTCACACTTGGCAGGTTTGCTTAGATTAAAACTATAGATTATGTTTAAATTGCTCTCTGACATCTACACTGGTAAAATTGTTAATTACTTGAAGAATACTTCGTCTCCTGCTTCTGATCCTCTCTAGCTTTCTCAGTCAACTCCTATATTGATAGGAGATTGTTAATTCAGTTGAACACTAGTCAGGTTTGGGTATTTGAGGCTCTGCTGGCTTGTTGTGTGAATACCCGAAGAAACAAATTTTCTGACAGGATCTGTCATTCGGGGCTAGATCTTTTTTTTTTATCCGACATGGTGTGTGATCTTACCCCAAACCTGATTTCACCAAGCAAGACATGTTTCTGAATGAACATCTATGTTCATCCTGGAACAACATTCCAATCAGTCAATCAGAATTAAGCTATATGTTTACAGTTTATGTTAGGTTTAAGCTTACGGTTAGGTTTTTGGTCTTCTAAATGAGTGTTATCCAACTATTATTCCCCTCTGATTTTGGGAATAATTGACAGTTATGGTTGGGTTTAGTGGTAGGGAATAGGTATGGATTACAATTTTAAACAAAAATGATGTTCCAGGATCAACATAGAATTGTAATCCGCTATTAAAATGCTTTAATAGTGACAAGTTGATTTTACCTAAAAATGTAAAGTATTTATGTTGCAACTTAAAACTATTACGTTCACAACTTAATTTTTTTAAATTATGCACAGTTCATTTCCTTCATCATTTTAGGCAGTGTTTACTCAATATATTAAAGTAAACTAATCGTTTTTTAAAATGTGAGGTATGGTTTTGCGGTTTTACAGGCTCATTCAATTGCCCCTAGAATGAAAAGCTCCGTTTTTACTTTAATTTGGAAGGGCCGTGAATATTAATGAGCTCTGCTCTCATGCTCTCGCTATAAAATATAGGCTTAATTTCTAATTATTCATGACAAAAGTGACTGACAGATAAGTATTGGTTATATTTTACATGTATGAAAACACAGGCTGGAATTAATATCGTCTTCCATCTAAACAGATGTGTTTTTGAAGCTTAATGCCACTTATTAAGCTGTCTAGATGTGTTTGTTGCCTCATTTCAAACACACATGGAAAATATCACAATATACATGTTAAAATAACAGGATAAATCTAAACAGATTCATTTATAATCCATTTTTCAACAGTTTTGCATTTTGACACGATGTAAACAGATAGGATGTTGTTGCATTGACTTACCTCAGAGCTAATGGATGTCCGTTTTTCAAAATAAGAGTCCCATATACATAGACAATATAACAGGCTGTGTTAAACTTATAAAACAAGGGCAAACAATTAAAACAGTTTTAATATCACTACAAAATGTTGTGGCCAATTAAATGCTGCTCTGTTTTTACTTAAATTTGAAAGCCTGGTAAATATACATGTCGAGCTCCATGCTGACAAATGTGCTTTTAAAGTTCATCCTCATCCTGAGTGATGTATTATACACTTATTTAACAGTGTGTTTGTTGCCTCATTACAAACCCACATGGAAAATGTCACAATATACACATTAAACTAACAAAGGATAAATTTAAACATTCATTTATAATCCATATTTCAATAGGTTTGCATTCTGACAAGCTGTAAACAGATAGGATGTTGTTGCATTGACTTACCTCAGAGCTAATAGATGTCCATTTTTTCAAAATAAGAGTCCTGCATACATAGACAATATAATAGGCTGTGTTAAACTTAGAAAATAAGATTTTTTTTGCATTTAATTAGCCACAATCAAATCCGTTTTTCAAAATAAGAGTCCTGCATGTAGTATAACAGGCTGTGTTTAACTTAGAAAACAATGAGAAACTATTATAATTGTTTTAATATCACTATGAAATGTTGTGGCCAATCAAATGGTGCCCTGTTTTTTCTTCATTTTGGAAGGTTTGTAAATATTAATTTTATCCTCCATGTTAACAGATGTGTTTTTAAAGTCTATTGACATCCTGAGTGATGCATTATACACTTATTCAGCTGTGTACATGTGTTTGTTGCCTCATTACAAACACTAATGTCACAATATACACGTTAAACTAACAAAGGATAACTTTAAACATTCATTTATAATCCATACTTCAAGAGTTTTGCATTCTGACAAGCTGTAAACAGATAGGATGTTGTTGCATTGACTTACCTCAGAGCTAATGGATGTTCATTTTTTTAAATAAGAGTCATAAATACACATATTAGGCTGTGTTAAACCTAGAAAATAAGGGGTAAACAATGAGAAATATTTTAATATCACTAGGAAATGTTGTGGGGTGTGCATATTAATGATTCCATAAGTAATGTCAGCGTGTGTGTTTTGTTCAATTTAGCCAGCTTTTTACTGGGATTTTACACACAGGATTTCAATGAGGAAACTGGTATTTGATGCATGTGCCATTTCACATCCATGTACTGAACTCTTATTATTCAGCTATATCCAGCTTTGCATTCTATGACACATTTCAAATACACAACACAAACAATACATACACACACAGCTACATTACACATTGCATAGAAGGCAATATTCCCCCCAAAAAGCATATATGGGCAGTTTAATGTTGATGCAATTTTTCTTTGTCTCACACACACACACACACACACACACACACACACACACACACACA
>CAIGQZ010032675.1:2418967-2429736 GCA_903798205.1 Danio tinwini
TATATATATATATATAATTTAGTGTTAATGTTAATTTGTGTTAATTTGTACAGTCTAATTCATATATTTTACTACAGTTTTCTCATGCCCCATGCTCTTGGAGGTGGTGTTGAATGAATGTACTTGAATAAGACACTTTTCTGACTATACATAGAATTAAGTTTCCTCATGAGATTGACTGCAAGCCACAACATATTGACACCACTTGATTTTTCACTCTTTCTGGATTTGCTATGTTTATTGTTAATAAAAAATGTCTCTATAATATTTCCTCAAAAATAAAAAATAATATATATATATATATATATATATATATATATATATATATAGTCATACCTAAAAATGACAAAATGGTGGTAATAAAAAAAGGTCTGATAATATTTCTTCCAAAATTTTCAACAAAAATATAATCATTTAGAGATTTTTTGCTTTTTTTGGTCACAATAGCAACAACAACAAAAAAAGGTCAGAATTTCAGAAGCTAAAGAAAAATTAAAGATCATCTGAAAGCACACATACACAATATTTTTGTATGCTCGGGACCTTATAAACTCTACAGGTTGAAGTAAAACTAGACTAGTTTTCATGTTTTTATCAATCCAGGCTCATTATGGATATGTACCCCTATACACATTTCTGGAGAGCCCCAAATATGTCCCAGGAGGTACAATTTTTTTTTTGTGATGCACTTCTTTTTTTTTTTTTTGCGCAAATCCGCCAGAGGCCACTGTATATGCTTATTCAGATCTCAAATTACTCTCTGGAGTGCCATTCGTGCCTGCTGTTTTCACGTAACTCCACCAGAGGCACTGTGTACGCTTTTGAAGATCTCAAATTTCTCTTGCGAGTGCCATTTGCATGACCAACCGACTAATTACCCCAGCCCCAGTTTTCAAAAGCACCGATTGATCGCATCGCCTTCCCATAAAAAATAAAAAAAATCTGAAAAAGAAAAGCCCTCGCGGCCGCCTAAGTTTCTTACCACGTTTTCTGTTTTTACCATATTCTCACCCTGTTATTTACTTGTTTATTTTATTTTTTGCCTTTCGTTTTTGTCTTACCTGCTTTCTGGAACCGTTCTTTGCTGGACTCAAATCCTTTCAACTCCTCTCTGCATCTCAAGTCCACTGACATACGTGACGAGCCTACTGGGCAAAAGCCATCCGTAAGGAAGTAAGCAGTCAGCTGGTAGCGCTGAAATGAAGCCATCGGCGGTGTCTTACCGCCCTATAGCATTCGTTTTAAAGACAAAATGCAGCCATACGTAGCTCTGGCTATGTAATTTGTGCTCTCCAGAAATGTATACGGGGGTATGTTTTCACAGTGAGCCTGTGTTGGTTTTTATTGAACATCATTCCACCAAATGTTGGTATCTTATCTCTTCTGATGTTAAAATATTTATATTGCATAGCATAAATGAATAGGCTGTGAACATATCTGAAAAATTACATATTTTAGTTATTATGATGATTAATCATCTTATGATATAACCTTTGTATTTTAATGTTGAATGTCTTGAATGACCCTTTTTTTGGAGGAACCATCTCTTTAAGTGACCTACGTTTAAGTGTTGTACGTATTGCATGTGAGTTCTTATTGTTCACCAAACAAGAGATGGCAGAGGCATATAAGAAAACCCTCATATACCTCAGAGTCTGTCTCTCCAGCGTCTCTTGACCCATTTTCCTGATTTGAGTGCTGACCCAGATATAGATCCACAAGTCGCTCATACTCATAACTGTTGATGCACTATTATACGGCCTCATTGTTGGGCGGAATAATAAATGCAGTCATTTAGAGCTCATGCTCCTTTTCCACGATAATCCTTTAAAGCCTATTCAACCCATGACAAGCTTCAGAAGCCGCTTTTGCTAATACACGTCCGAGACATCAGCAATTACAATCAATTCAGCGTTTGACAGGGAACACAATATAAACGCGTCAGTTTTATTTTCTTGTGGTAAGTCCTCACAGGCCTGCGATCAGCTGGCCTTCCAGCCTGATAACACATTGTGCTTGTAATGGACTTATTATGCACAGAGCAGAAGTCGAAACGTAAGTAGCTACTTTTCTGGATTCGGGAGGCGAAAATGAAGGCTGTCGGGGAGAAAGAGTCTCAGTAAATAGTTTCCTTGGTAACCGCAGAAAGAGGGGATTTTCTAGTTTGAGCAGCTAAGCTTCCTGTGACAGGAGCAAAGCGAAGAATGACAACAAAACATGAGCACAGCATTGCTTTTAAGACCAGCATCTACTGAATGCCTGGTGTTTTGGTAACTGATATCAGATGTGGGATTTTAAAGGGGACCTATTATGCAAAAATCACTTTTTTAAAGGGTTTACACACAGTTGTGTGGGAACATTGTGTGAATATAACCAGCTTTTAATGGTAAAAATCTATTAGGTTTCTTTTTTATAATCACACATCATGAAAACAGTCTGCAGAAACACTTCGATTGACATTCTCTCGTTTTACTTGCCATCAGAGGAAGAAAGTCCCGCCCTCTAGTGATGATCTCTCCCTCATCAGCATAGGACGTTAGTCTTTTTGAGTCTGCCACTATGCTGACACATATGCTCCACTCTCTTTTGAATTCATACCTGTCAACATTGGGATGTGAAAATAAGGGATACCCCCCAAATTATTATTATTAATATTTTAAAATTTTTATGTGTACAGTATATGTCTGTTCAAACACGCACAGAAAACCCAGAGTTTTCACTTTCAATCCACTTCAAATGGTGTGTACAGGTTCATACCTGCCAACACTCCCGTTTTTCCCGGGAGTCTCCCGTATTTCAGACCCAACTCCCGTATTGTTCGGTCTCCCGAAAACTCCCGGAATTTCACCCCCCCACTCCTCAGCATTTTGGTACAGTCCGGCTGAAACCTGGTGCTTGTGAGCGTGCTCTTCCGGTCGCACGCAAACGCCCCATCTCCCCAAACCTCTCACCCTTCCCCGCTCTTCAGTTCGCGCACGCACGCACCCCCTCCTCCCCCCTCATCCCCCGGCCTCCCGGAATTTACGAATCAAATGTTGGCAGGTATGGTACAGGTTTCTTTTTTATAATCACACATCATAAAAACAGTCTGCAGAAACCCTTCGATTCACATTCTCCTGTTGTGTGTCTTCAGAGGGGGAAAGCCCCGCCCTAGTGATGATCTCTCCCTCATTGGCATAGGACGTCTTGTTTTAGAATCTGCCACTATGCTGACACATTTATGCTCCACCCTCTTTTGAAAATCACATATGAGTTCATACCTGTCAACATTGAGATGTGAAAATAAGGGATACCCCCCAAATTATTTTTAATATTATTATCATTATTATCATGTGTACATGTGATTCAGATGTGAGTGGAGGATTCACTCTCAGGATGGCGCAGCGGATGGCTGCCTCGGTGTGGAGCTCTTCAGTGTTTGCACTATTTCTGTTAGTCTGTCCTGTTTTATGTTTATCAAACACGATCAGTTATACCAGGGATGAGCTGCTGAACATTCGGCAGTGCACACCAACTAATCACCAACTGGATTTTGATTTCTCTGGCGTTTTGCGGAACATTGTCATCGGCGGAGCAGCTGCTTTGTGGAAGAAATACAAGACCCGGCGGCGTGGAAAAAGAGCTGGCGCGCTCGTCAGGCTGAGACAGCGCGGCTTCAGAACAGCGCTGCCTAGCATCCATCTAGCGAATCTCCGCTCGCTTCCTAACAAAATGGACGAACTACTTCTGCTCTCACGCGAAAACAAGAACTTTAACAACTCTGCTGCGCTGTGTTTCACAGAAACCTGGCTGAACAAAGCCATTCCGGACAGCGCATTACACTTACCGGACTTTCAGCTGTACAGAGCAGATCGCGATACGGAGTCAACGGGCAAAACACGCGGTGGTGGGACATGCTTTTACATCAACAGGAGATGGTGTACGGATGTAACTGTGTTAAAGAAGATGTGCTGTCCTGATGTGGAAGCGCTTTTCATTAACTGTAAGCCGTTTTATGCACCGCGGGAGTTCTCCTCGTTCATTCTTGTCTGTGTTTACATTCCACCACAAGCACACGTGAGGACTGCGTTACAACAGCTGTCTGATCTAATCACAGAGACTGAACAACGACACCCTGACTCTGCTTTTATCATTCTCGGTGACTTTAATCAGGCAAAACTCACACACGAGCTGCCTAAATTCAAACAGCACATCACATGCCCCACCAGAGACAATAACATTTTGGATCATTGCTACACCACAATAAAGGATGCATATCGCTCTGTCGCCAGAGCAGCTTTAGGACTCTCCGACCACTGCCTGGTTCATCTTATACCAACTTACAGGCAAAAACTTAAAACTACTAAGCCAGTATTAAGGACTGTTAAGAGATGGACCAACGACACAGAGCAGGTCTTACAAGCCTGTTTTGAATGCACTGATTGGAGTGTTTTTGAAGCTGCAGCCACCAACCTAGACGAGCTCACAGAGACTGTAACATCATACATCAGTTTCTGTGAGGAGTTATGCATCCCTACCAGGACCTACTTATCATTTAACAATGATAAACCATGGTTTACACCAAAACTTAGACAGCTTCGTCATGAAAAAGAGGATGCCTACAGGAGCGGGGACAGGATTTTATACAATCAGGCCAGGAACACACTGACAAAGGAGATTGGTGTGGCCAAGAAAAGCTATGCCAAAAAGCTGCAAAACCAGTTTTCTGCCAACGACCCTGCATCAGTATGGAAAGGCCTGAAAGACATCACAAATTATAAAACGCCATCCCCCAGTATCGACAGCAACAAACATCTTGCAAACGAGCTGAATATCTTCTATTGTAGATTTGACACCTCTGACCAGACACCTCACACCCACCCGGATCATCTCCCTACACAGCCATCAACACCTCCAGCCATCTCCCTCTCACCCCCTGCACTTCAGATCAGTGAGGATAATGGGCATCAGATCCTCAGTAAACAGCCATCAACACCTCCAGCCATCTCCTTCTCCACCCCGGCACTTCAGATCAGTGAAGATAATGTGCGTCAGATCTTCAGTAAACAGAGGAGACGAAAAGCACCAGGTCCAGATGGTGTTTCACCAGCCTGTCTGAAAACTTGTGCAGACCAACTGGCTCCCATTTTCACACAGATCTTCAACAGATCACTGGAACAGCGCAAAGTTCCATCCTGCTTCAAATGCTCCACCATCATCCCAATACCAAAGAAACCAAAGATCACAGGACTCAATGACTACAGACCTGTTGCCTTAACATCTGTGGCCATGAAGTCATTCGAAAGACTGGTGCTAGCTTATCTGAAGGACATCACTGGACCTTTGCTGGACCCCCTGCAGTTTGCCTATAGAGCAAACCGGTCTGTGGATGATGCAGTCAACATGGGACTGCATTATATCCTAGAACATCTGGACAAACCAGGGAACTACGCAAGGATACTGTTTGTGGACTTCAGTTCTGCCTTTAACACCATCGTCCCATCACTGCTCGAGAACAAACTGACCCAGCTGTCTGTCCCTAGCTCTGTCTGTCAATGGATCACCAGCTTTCTGACAGATAGACAACAGCTAGTCAGAATGGGCAAAATCACATCCGACAGCCGCACCATCAGCACTGGTGCCCCCCAGGGATGTGTTCTCTCCCCACTGCTCTTCTCCCTGTACACAAACGACTGCACTGCAAAAGACCCCTCCATTAAGCTCTTGAAGTTTGCGGATGACACTACTGTTATCGGCCTCATCCGGAACGGTGATGAGTCTGCATACAGACAGGAGGTGGAGCGGCTGGCTTTATGGTGCAGATACAACAACCTGGAGCTGAACACGCTCAAAACAGTGGAGATGATAGTGGACTTTAGGAGAAACCCCCCTGCACTCCCCCCACTCACCATCATGAACAGCACTGTGGCTGCAGTAGAGTCATTCAGGTTCCTGGGCACCACCATCTCTCAGGATCTGAAGTGGGACATTCACATAGACTCCATTGTAAAGAAAGCCCAGCAGAGACTGTACTTCCTTCGTCAGCTGAGAAAGTTCAACCTGCCACAGGAGCTGCTCGTACAGTTCTACTCAGCTGTCATCCAATCCATCCTCTGCACTTCAATCACCGTCTGGTTCAGTTCAGCTGCCAAAACTGACCTCCGTAGACTACAGCAAATAGTCCGGACTGCTGAACGAATCACTGGCAATACCCTTCCTACACTTCAAGAACTGTACTCTTCCAGAGTGAGTAAAAGGGCTCGTAAAATCACTCTGGACGCCTCACACCCAGCACACTACCTGTTCGAACTGTTACCGTCTGGTCGGCGCTACAGAGCACCAAGCACAAAAACAGATAGACACAGGAAAAGTTTCTTTCCTCAGGCCGTCTACCTCATGAACAGTTAAATATTCCCCTACTGTGCAATAAACGTGCAATACTTTCTCATACGCACTTGTACACAGCACCTTATAACCTGTATATTTACAGCATATCTGTACATACATTCAACATCCAGATCTTTTTGACTAACTGCATCTCTGTTTAATGTTTATTGCCTTTTCTTTTCTTGTATTTAATTTTGTGTTGTCACTCGTCACTTTATGTACACTGAAAGCTTCTGTTGCCAAAACAAATTCCTTGTGTGTGTGAAGCACACTTGGCAATAAAACTGATTCTGATTCTGATTCTGATGTCTGTTCAAACACACACAGTTCACTTTCGATCCACTTCAAATCGCATGTACAGAATCTGTTTGGAAAACAGAGTTTATTTATCAATATGAAGCGCGTCTGACAGTCAGGCACCGCTACATGAACTGACTGTTTTGATGATTGCATAGGAG
This sequence comes from Danio tinwini, assembly GCA_903798205.1. Lineage (NCBI taxonomy): Eukaryota > Metazoa > Chordata > Actinopteri > Cypriniformes > Danionidae > Danio > Danio tinwini. The sequence goes on from CAIGQZ010032675.1 coordinate 2,425,792, forward strand.
GAGCAGAAATCACTTTTTTAAAGGGTTTACACACAGTTGTGTGGGAACATTGTGTGAATATAACCAGCTTTTAATGGTAAAAATCTATTAGGTTTCTTTTTTATAATCACACATCATGAAAACTGTCTGCAGAAACACTTCGATTGACATTCTCCCATTGTACGTGTCATTAGAGGAGGAAAGCATCGCCCACTAGTGATGATCTCTCCCTCATTAGCATAGGACGTTAGTCTTGTTTTTGAGTCTGCCACTATGCTGACACATATGCTCTACCCTCTTTTGAAAATCTCATTTGAATTCATATCTGTCAACATTCAGATGTGAAAATAAGGGATACCCCCAAATTATTTTTAATATTATTATCATTATTATCATCATGTGTACGTCTGTTCAAACACGCACAGAAAGCCCAGAGTTTTCACTTTCGATCCACTTCAAATCGCGTGTACAGAATCTGTTTGGAAAACAGAGTTTATTTATCAATATGGAGCGTCTGACAGTCAGGCACCGCTACATGAACTGACTGTTTTGAGGATTGCATAGCAGGAGCAACGGCACCTGTAATGGAAAGGAAGGGAATCCTGCCGTTTTTATATTTATTTTAAAGTGTTTTCATGCCTAAATAAAATGAGCACACAGAACAGATTCACATTTAACAGCAAGAGGCGTCCCCTGATGGTTCGGCGGTATGGGTTGCATATAGAGAGGATTGGCTCTTTATTGCCATTCTTCATACAAAGATTAAAAATGCGGGAGAAATACGGGAGAATACCTTTACGGCATGATAGTGGGACAGAATTGTAAAATATGGGAGAATCCCTGGAAAAACGGGCGGGTTGACTGGTATGCTTGAATTTAAAGTGACAGTCACCAAAATGGCACAATTAGGATCAAAAGCCTAAAAGGGGTCAGTAAAACATTATTTGCGTTGTATTTTGGCTGAAACACACACACACACACACACACACACACACACACACACACACACACACACACACACACACACACACACTTTTTTTACACAGTAAAAAAGGGACATAATAGGTCCAGGTATTATAATTTAGCCTATATTTTATCCACTCCTAACATAAATCTCTTCTCCACTACGCAGTATAAATATTTTGAATGATTATTTTGCACATGTGTAACATGAGCCCCGAGAGCTCTTGTGAGAGCATGAGAGCAGAGCTGAACACAAGCTCTCCAATCTATAATCAATATTTTTTAATATTTGTATATTTTTAGAATACAGATTTAAACACTGGATGGAGTCAACATTTTTGTGTCTGTCCAGCCTGATCGCATGAGGAAATGTAGCTATTTTACGTTGTGTCAGTGGCGAATTCGTTCAGTCGTATAAAAAATGTGTTTTGGAGAGTAAAATTATTCAAATTATTATGAATGAACTAGTGGTGGGCTGTTATCAGCGTTAACGTGCTGTGGGCGATTAAAAAAATATCGCCGTTAATCTATTCTCAAAGTTGGGTTGGGAGCTGGGTCTATTCTACGCAAGCTATGATGACTTTCACCTTGATATTTTAGCGCGGATGTATACCTGACGGGTGAGCCGTCTGACAAAATGTCAGCAGGATGCCCTTCTGGATCTTTCACTTACTTCAAAGACACTACTGACTACGCTTACATGGACATCTGTAATCTAGTTATTTGCCTTAATATGCAATAATATAATTAAAGTGTTTATGTGAAGTGCTTTCATGTAAGAGTTTCCTGTAATTTTGGGTGACTTTAACTGCAGTTCGGCAGTTTCATATTCACTCATGAACATTTCATTCATGCCCCCGTGACAAACTGGGGTATTAGACGCAAATAAGGAGTAAGGACTGGTGAGAGTGTTATGGAATTTAATCTCACATGCCAAATTAAAAAAAACTCCTGCATATTACAATGTGTGTATGTGGTCCTTTACTGACAGCCGCTTGTGTGGATCTTGTCAAAAAATATGGTGTCCTACATGACGGTTATAGTTTGATTGTGGTGTTTGCTTCAATAATGCCACTAATATCTGCACACTCCACATCTTAATTGCATTTCTGTTTAGTTCAGTGATGACTTTAGTCAGATTAGGGTCATCAAAAATTGCTGTTATGAGCTTATGTAGGCCTACAGTTTAAAATTCATGTTTAACAGAATAAACAGTTAGTAAACACAAGTACATCTTATTGAACATCATTTATTTTCATCACCAATTATCATAGTAGAACAGTTTCTCAAGCAGTTTGTGATGCATTTTGGAAACAGGAGATGAGCCCCTGGTCTAATGCACCACCTGGCTTATGAAACCCGTTCTCAAAGACTTACTTTTAGTCATTATTTGGGTAGCACACACATTCTGAATGCCTGCTGCAGAATTCAAATTAGCCCTTTTAATCTAGATTAATTCCAAGATCACAGTGGGATTAATGTAGATAAACATTTAATCTATGCCCACCTTTAGAATGAACACATCTCTCTGTAAAAACGTTTAGAACACAGCTATGAATAAACTGTTGCATGTAAAAGCTACTAAGGTGGAAATTTATGGCCCAGAGCAGGAAAAAAAAAACGTATTTTGAGAAAACTGCCTTTAAATATATATATATATATATATATTATAACTGAAATCTGCAGAAGCATGCAACAAAAGCACCATTAGCAATTTTATTTTTAAAGTTTTCTTTATATTATAATAAAAATGCAGTGTCTCTCCTTAAAGAGAGAAGTCTTTGTTGTTAGAAATACTCATATGCTTCAAATGCTTGTTTCTGTGTTTGTTTATATAACTACTATTTTCATTTATTGCACTTCATTTTTGCATTAATATTTCTTGTTAAATACACTATAAGCAGCAGCTACGCTAACTATTTTCTTTATTCTCTATTTCCAACTGGGGATACTCATCCCAAGGCCTCTAGAGATTGTGCAGCACCATTGATGTGATCTAAGACCTGTGAAGAAATGATGCTAAGGTATCCATAGTCCTGGACCAGGCTGTATCCTGAGCTGATGCTGTGGTGGTCACGGAGGAGCGGAGAGCATGAGAACAATCCAATGACGGACGAGTCTTCACGTTGATCCTGTGGGTCAGCCGGAACATCCACCAACTGTGGATGTTAATGGTTACAGGTTTGCAGCTTTCTTTAAAATAATATTACAAAGAAAGAAACTCAAACAGGTTTGGAACAAGTGAAGGGTGAGTAAATGATGACAGATTTTTTAGAATTTTGACAGAGCAATGACAGAGTTTTTAGAATGAGTGGGTGCACTGTCCCTTTAAGGATGATATTCTCATTGATATTTGTATAACTGATACCAGTGGAGGGAGTCTTGGACAACGCCGCTATTTTTAAAGCAAATTAGGCACAAGCATAATGGAAACTACTTTAATTCCTGTTGCTAAGAAACCTGGCATACGAACTCATGTTGAAGTGGCTCAGTCATGTCTTATTTTTGGTTGTTTGCTGGCGTCAGTGTTTGAATAAGCATGTACGAGGCTGGAGAATCACAGCATATGCTGCAATCTGTGATTTACTGAGTGATGATTTGGTTTTAGTGATAATAAATATAGTTAATAACAGATTCCAAACAGGTTTCCAAAACGACATGCACCATTAAAACAGATAATCCTGCCACCTTCTGGCAGATTTTGCAACTATATTTTTTTATAATATTTCATTATATAAAATAAAAATTATGAATATGAATATTATTAATAACAATTTCATTAATAATAATTGTTATCATTAATAATAATCATCGTTGTGATTAATTCATTCGTTTAATTTAAGAAGGAATTTGGTCAGATTTACATTCAAATGTTGATTTGAATAGTTTTATTAGATTAAGCAATATACGATTAGTATGTAATATTATTTTTCTTATTATTAACTGTTGTTGTAATAATAATAATAATAATAATAATAATAATAATAATAATAATAATAATAA
>CAIGQZ010032675.1:2429746-2448152 GCA_903798205.1 Danio tinwini
AATAATAATAATAATAATAATAATAATAATAATAATAATAATAATAACAACAATAATAATAATAATAGGGCCAGATATCATTCCTACCGGTAAATGTGCATTTCATGTCAAACATGAAAATGAAAGCATGTTGACTATTAACGAGAGCTGTTTATCCATTAGGAAAATTGACCGAACAGCAGTCTTGGTTTATTTGTTATTTCTCTCTATAATGTAAAGCCTAATGCATAAGCCAACTGCTATGTATGCGAAAGTCTTACCTCTTATTTATATTTGGAGATGATGTTTGTGGGTGTGAATGAAGCGCAGCTTTTCGCTTATAATGTCTTATTGCTCATCGTCATAAATTAAAATAAGGATGCATGATTCAATTCAATTCAATTCATCTTTATTTCTGACAGCTGAGCGGGACTCTGCAAAATAAACCGTGAAACTCTGACCAATGTAAAGAGAGTTTACTTGCACGTGACATGTTTTTAGCTCTTTTGGTCCGTTTAGAAACTTGTGTGCAAGCGAACCGCACCAAGAACAAAGAGCAACATTGTAACAATTTTAATCCCAGTTGTCAGACCAAGAGAATTGATCCACAGGTGTGAAAGCACCCTTAGTATAAAAAAAAAATAGGAAAAATGTATTATTATTATTATTATTGCTTCATTATTATTATTATTATTATTATTATTATTAATAATACATTTATTGTTATTATTATTATTATTATTATTACTGCTTCATTATTATTATTATTATTAATAATAATAATACATTTATTTTTTATTATTAATAATACTACTAAAAAAAGCAATAATATTAATAATAATAATAATACAATTATTTATAAAAAATCATATTTTTTGCTTTATTGCAATTAAACTTTTTAAATCATAATAAAAATAATTGCATTTGATCTTTAATTATATCATACACACAATTATAATCATTAGCTGTTTTTTTACAAGCAAAAGAATGTTTGTTTAGTATGTAATGTTTAATGCCATTAAACTGGGTCGAGCTCTCTGTTCAGAGCGTGACTCCAGGACTCGTGCAGAGCTCAGTGTCTCGGTTAGCCAGTTTAGTCTCAGTCCTTGTTAGTTTTTCATTAGTTCTAGCTGCCTGCTCATCTCTCGGGCATCAGAGACCCTGCACCGCCATGCTTTTGTTCTTGGCATCTGGATCAGTGGCATATGGAGCTCAATCACAGGGGTCTGTATGGCAGGACACAGACCCTCAGCTCCTGTGCCCATGCAGAATCCTCCAAGCCCACAAAATATGGCACACGCAGCAAGCTTTAAATGAGGATTCAGGCTGTGTAAAAAGGCTTCCAATCACTGCTGAAAGTAATTTTAAAATGGACATTAATGTATTCACTTTTGCAACATTTTTATCACTATGACACATAATATAAAGGAATCTGTATTATAGTTTTTATTGTAGACATCAAAATACTTATTAAACATTAACTAAACTATAACATATACATACATACACATACATACATACACACATACATACATACACATACATACATACACATATATATATATATATATATATATAAATTCAAATGATTGGCTGATAGCCTGTGAGCCTGTACAGCCTCCTCATCCTTTTGTTTTACTCTGCCCACATAGAGTGACAGCAGATAAATAAACCCACTTCAGTTTGACAAATATTGCTGCTGTTGGGCAACATAATGTACTTTTGATGTTTTTGAGGCGAGAATGTATTTGTTTAGATTGTATCTATGCAGTTTATTTATAAAGACAGTGCTTATTTTAAATGTTTTATAATTTCGGAGATGCCTGACATACTAAGCGGAGCAAAGACAGTTGACGTTCCACCACTAGATGGCAACAAAGACAGCATAATAGGCCCTTAGAGGAGAAAACTACAGCGGATCAGATCATTATAAAACTGGTAAGTGTCTTTTTTAGTTGATCTCTCTCTTTTGTGTTGTATTTATACCATAGTCTGGTAGTGTTTGCTTTGCTTTGGCCATTTCAGGGTTAATTAATGTGATTTCTCAATTGCAACAAAGAAATACTGGAAAATGCCTCTATAAGGCTGGACGGCATGAAATGCTATCAGTTTAATCCTAAAATGTGAGCAAAATCACCTGTTTTGTCATCACTTTAGACACTACACTCTTAGAAATAAAGGTACACAAGCTGTCACTGCGGTGGTACCTTTTGAAAAGGTACAAATGTGTATCTAAAAGGGTCCATATTAATACCTCAAGGGTACATATTAGTACCTAAAAAGTACAAAAGTGTACAAGTGTGTACCTTTTGTAAAGGTACCGCCTCAGTGACAGCTTGCATACCTTTATTTCTGAAAGTGTACAGAATCATTCAAATAATAGCTATAAGGTGTCGTTTGCACACTTGCAGTGTGATATGACTGTATATTGTCCCTGGTGGGACACTATGGCACTCGGCCTGCAGCTTCGAGCCAATATACCAGTGCCGATATACAGCCATATCGCACTGCTACTCGTATGATATTGCTCATACAGTATAATAAATTATTGCATTTATTTATTTATTTTTATTGCAGATTTCAAAATTTTTTTTTTCTGCTGTATGTAATTTTTCATAATGCCAATTACTATTGCTATTTGTTTATTTGCTATAGTAAAAAATGAATTTTTTAAATAAATCTTATGAGGTTGTAATAACTTCATATTGAATCTTATTTTTATTAGTTATTTATTATTATTTTTTGAATTTTATTACAATTTTTACAGCTGTGATATTATTAAAGTATGATCATGTTGTAGTTTTTTTTCTTCTGTTTTTGTTATAGTTTGGCTAATGTTGGCTAATATATGCATAAACAAGTGACAATCTCGCCCGCGTTAGCATAGGATGTTAGTCTTGTTTTTGAATCTGCCACTATGCTGACACAGGCATTTGTAACCCCGCCCTATTTTGAGCACAATCTCATTTTGAATTTAAAGTGACAGTAGCCAAAATGGCACAATATAGGATCAAAGCCTAAACGGGGCATTTTCAAATAAGTATAAAACATTTGTGGGGTGTTTTGCAACCCAGGCTCATTCTGGTTACGTACCCCATATACATTTCTGGAGAGCAACAAATACATCCCAGGAGCTAGTTTTTTTGCAGATTTTGTTTTCGCGAATCCACCAGAGACCGTTGTGTACGCTTTTTCAGACGACATTCGTGCCTGCTCTTCTCGTGTAAATCCACCAGAGATTGCTGTCTGACTGACTGAGCGACTGATCCCCCCACCCACACTCTTCCCTAAACCCAACCAATAGCGTTTTGAAAAGCAATCCAGAAAAGAAAAGCCCTTGCGGCAGCCTGATTTTTACCATGTTTTCAGATTTTACCACATTCTCACCTTGTTATTTACTTGATTGTTTTATTTTTTGGTTTTTGTTTTACCCACTTTCTGGAACCATTCTTCATCAGACTCAAACCCTTCATGGTCAACTCCTCTCTGACGTACATGGTGAGCCACTGGGCAAACTGGTAACAGCAGAAATGCCATTTGTACAGAGGTAAGCAGTCAGCTAGTGTCGTGATTGTTGAGCCCCACATTGGGGCCATTTGTCGTGTTCCACGTTGATTGTCATTTGTCGATATTGACGACCTTCTCATCAATGAGGCACTATCAGACTGGAGGTTTTTGGATACCAGAAATATAGACTTTATTCTTACATAATAAAGTCTGAGAAAGTGCAGAGCAGACCTCAGAGCATTCTGAAGTCTCTCCTGGACAATTTCCTTTTCCTTTCCTTTCTAAAGTCTCTGTGTTTTCCACAATCTTTATACAGATTTCTTTGACACACCCCTAGGTGCCTTATTTTAAACATCTGACCATCGATGGAGATGTCTCAGGTGGATCTGTTATATTTGGCCCTCAGCCCAATAGCTCATGTCAACGTAAGCAACTCTTTTGACAACAGAGATGACCTTCATAAATGCAACTTATGCAAAAGAACTAAGTGGTTACATATATCATCATGATAGCATAATAACCTCATAATATATTACTCTCCTGAATACTTCACACATATAACTTCATATGCTTATTTAACATATATAATCAGTACTTTACATATTCAGAAGTAGTCAGCTCAGAATCAGTTATTTCACAGTGTTGCTCCTGAGCAGGATTCTCCTCTTACAGACAGACATACCACAAAGTATTTTTACCCACTGGCATGTTTGACCCTTAAAGAATAAACTGCTTTCACACTGAGAATAAAATCTTAAAATCGTCTTCACTAGTAGCGCTAAATTGAACAGGAGCTGTCAAACCGCCTTGTAACGTTCGTTTTTAAGACGAAAGTTGCCATACACTGGCTACATAATTTGCGATCTCCAGAAATGTATATAGGGCTACGTTTTCAGAATGAGCCTATGTTGGTATTTTGAGCTGAAACTTCACATACACACTTCTAGGAACATCAGAGAAGTATTTTACATCTTGTAAAAAGGGGCATAAATGGTCCCCTTTAACAGATCATGAGAGAAAAAAGAGAAAAAAAAAGAAATTAGTTTTTTTTTATACAAATTTATAAGGACAGATGGAAATAGATAAATCATTCATACGAAATACAACACAATTCAATAAAAAATGGTCAATGTTGATTTGATGGTGACTTAGCTTAAGAAAAATGCATTTTTTATTCTTTCTGAATAAAACACAGATGTGTTTTTCCCTGTAAAAAATACTTTTTTTTTCTTGGAAATATAATCCAATCTCAATAGCAATGTCTATTACATGAAAATACATCTCATTTGCTCATGTATAATGGTTAATAAGGATTACTAGCCATTATAACAGCATTATTGAGCTGTAGATTATATAAAATGTTGCGATTTTCATTTCATTTTCTTCCTGAATCAGTTCACTTTCACAAATCAACAATTCAAAGCACAACATAATGTATTTATGCAAGTCACACGTGAGTATAATGATCCTCTCATTAATCAGAGCTTCTGTTTATGTTTCTCTTCCTCGTCCTTCAAGATGAATTGACAAGGTAGCTTCAGACTTATTGTGGTTTATCTGTAGCCATCATTCTCACTGTAAATCATAAGTTAAACATATTTAAGTGAATTTAAAGGGACGTAATTCATATTAAGGCAGGAAGCAAATAATCAGCGTTCTTACAATGCTTGGAAAAGACCAATCACATTAAATGTTAAGATGAAGAGGTGCTCCAGCTGTGATAAATGTGCTTACACACAGATTCAGACAGTGCTGCTTTTTATGCAGATTGAATTATGATATGCTTGGTTCGTTTTTGGTCAAATTGCTTTCTCACCCAAACTGAACTCCTCTGTTTTAACTGGACCGAGACCACCGTCTTCAGGCTATCTCCGGCTGATTGGTTGGGTGTGAATATGAGTGTGACTGCCGTGTTCATATTTGCCTAAAATAAACCCAACTTAAGGAGAAAAGTGCACCAGGTTTTTTAAAACAATGTGACTTGTGTGAAAAAAGAAATGCTTTAACATTTCACTGGTAAGTTTAGAGTATTTCAACCGTCTCTCTGGAGTGAGTTTTTAATGAACTTACTCTTTTGTTTAAAAATGTGAGACGCAATGCTCAGAAATGGTTTTTAAAGGGGGCCTGTTATGCAAAAATCACTTTTATAAGGGGTTTGAACAGTGGTGTTTAATCAGTTTGTGAACGTAACCAGCTTCTAATCGTAAAGATGGATTCATCTTATTTTTAATAGTCACACTTGATAAAACAGTCTGCAGAAACACTTTCATTGACATTCTGCCTTTCTTCGTGTCATCAAAGGGGGAAAACCTCACTCATTAGTGACAATCTCTCCCTCATTAGCATAGGACGTTAGTCTTGTTTTTGAATCTCCCACTATGCTGACACATAGGCATTTGTAGCTCCGCCCGCTTTTGAAAAGAGCACAATCCCATTTGAATTTAAAGCGACAGTCACCAAAACCTCAAAGGGCAGTTTTTAAAGAGTTATTTGTGTGGTATTTTGAGCTAAAACTTTACATATATCATTTAACATCAAATTAAAGAGTTGTCATGACCATGTGATACCTTAACCAGAAGCTCGCAACCCTTGTCCCACTTCCGAGTTTTTCTGATTGGTCCACTGCTTTGGAACGGACATTGATGAGTGGAACTGCATGTAAAAGTTGACACGGCATCTTTAAAAATGCAGCGCTCATATGAAATGCATGAGAAGCCATCGTAATAGTTATGCATGTCCGTCAAGCGCATGTTTACATAGAAAAAACAATGGAAAAGTAGCGCGCTGGAATGGAAAAACATGTTCTGTTTGATTAAGCCTTTCTGAAGTAAAAAAATTCTTTTGACAAATCCTGGAGCAACCCTGATGTCCCCTAGTGTTCCGATCATTCAGCAACATTAAGACCAACGTGGACAAGTCAGACTAACAGCAATGATCCCTCTGAACTCTTCCCAATAGACAACAGCCTTAAGCGAGACTCATTTTCGATGCGTTTTAAAGCGTGATGCTCCAATGGGCCGCAGTTGATGGATGGGATGGAGTCTGCATCTGACACTGCACCAGTGATGGACTGTTCAAGCTAAAGCCTACACCTCAGAGATTTTCTCTTTGCTAATGACGTTGCTCATGCAGAAACAGTGCTGGAGCGCATAACATCCTGCTCTTTGGATGAGAGGTTAGCTTGAAAATGACAGAAGTTCTCTATCCCCAACACCGACTGAATGGTAATACATGGTTTAGCCAACATTTTTGGAAATCCACATAAATGTTCTTAAATTTGATTGCACTTTCTAGGTAAAATGAACATTATGGGCATTTTCACATTAACAGGAACATGCTATTTTTAAATAAAGCACTTTTTTGTGCAGTTCTTTGCCCAAGACCAAAAAAATCCCACAAAGCAACTTGATGTCTGTGATTAGAAATCAAAGACTTGCCTATCTCCATATGGACTGCTTCTGGTCAGTTTGCTCCATCGCTCACTTTGTACGGTGTTGTATTTCGGATGCAGAATGCTCAGGTTCGAGTCCAGTGAAGCATGGTACCACACAAGAGATAAAAACAATGTAAAATCAAGGTAAAACTATGTGGTCACAATGCACTTTTCTCTTAAGTCATTCATTCATTTTCCTTCAGCTTAGTCCCTTTATTCATCAGGGGTTGCCACAGCAAAATAAACCGCTAATTTATACAGCATATGTTTTACACAGCGGATGCCCTTCCAGCTGCAACCCAGTACTGGGAAACATCCATACACACTCATTCACACGCATATACTACTGCCAATTTTGCTCATTCAATTCACTTATAGTGCATGTCTTTGGACAGTGGGAGAAACTGGAGTACCCAGAGGAATCCCACGCCAACACGGGGACATGCCAACATAACTTCTTGCTGTGAGGCGACAGCGCTTACCACTGAGCCAACATGTTGGCTTCTCTTAAGTCTAGTTTTGTGTACATGTTCCTCTGGACGTGTACAATAGTGATAGTCAATCGCAAACAAATCATTCTTTTTAATTGGATTTTCTTAAACCAGTTCAACAAATCGAACTCAATCATTTGAAATGTTTTTTTGTCTCTAGTAAGCCCTTATCCACAAATTAACTTGATAACATGCCTGACAAAAAAAGTATATCTGAAACGTAAACCATACCCTAAATAATGTATTTCAGATTTGAATCAATATAAACAGCGCCCTCAAGTGGATTTGTCATCTGAAACGTGCAATGAAACGTATGTGGAGCAATGTATTTTAGGTTTCTCAAAAATGTAAGCTGATGCACATTTTTCCATTGAGCCTGGGCTGAGTAAATTGGTTAATTTATAAAGTCTTTCACATTTCTCATTCATCTCCATTGGTGGTTTAAAGTTGAAAATAAATGATCCCTTTTATTATTGGGATCTATCATTTCCTTGGATGGCAAGGTTGACAAAGCAACAACAACTTCGTACAGTGTTGTACTACTGATGCAGAATGCTCAGGTTTAAGTCCAGTGAAGCATGGTTTCACAAAAGAGATAAATGCAATGTAAAATCAAGGTAAAACTACATGGTCACAGTGCACTTTTCACCTAAGTCTAGTTTTAAAAAACAATTTTGGTTGGGATTAGGGAAGGGTTTAGGTCAGTGGTTAGCTAGTGCCCAGCCCAGCCTTCTTGTGGACGTGTACAATAGTGATGGCCGATCGAGAACGAATCATTCTTTTTAATTGGATGTTCTCAAACCAGTTCACCAAATCGAACTAAATTTTTTGAAATGATTTGCTTCATCAGTAAGCCCTTATCCACAAATTACTTAAGTATATCTGAAAAGCAAAACAAAATGTACCCCAAATAACGTATTTCAAATTCACATCAATGTAAACAGCGCCCTCTAGTGGATTTGTCATCTGAAACATGCAATGAATCCATTGAGTCTGGGCTGAGTTTATTGGTTGATTTAGTCAACCACATTTCTCATTTATCACCATTGGTGGTGCAGAGTTGAAAATAAAGGATCACTGCCATTATTGTGAGGCATTATTTCCTTGGATGGCAAGGTTGACAAAGAGATTGACAACTTTGTACAGTGTTGTACTACTGATGCAGAATGCTCAGTTTTTAGTGCAGCGAAGCATGGTTTCACAAAAGAGATAAAAGCAATGTAAAATCAAGGTAAAACTACATGGACACAGTGCACTTTTCTTGTACATCTAGTTTGGAAAAACTCTTAAGGGAAGGGTTTAGGTCAGTGGTTAGGTAGTGATCTGTAAGACAAGCCCTGCCTTCTTGTGGACATGTACAATAGTGATGGCTGATCACAAACGAATCATTCTTTTAATTGGATCTTCTCGAACAAGTTCACCAAATCGAACGGAATCGTTTGAAATGGTTTGTGTCTCCAGTAAGGCATTATCCATAAATGACCTACTTTTTAACATGCCTGATACAAGTATGTATATATGAAAAGCAAAAAAAATAAAAATAAAAATGTACCCCAAATAATGTATTTCAGATTCACATCAATATAAACAGCGCCCTCTAGTGGATTTGTCATCTGAAACATGCAATGAAACGTATGTGGAGCAATGTATTTTACGTTTCGCAAAAATGTAGGCTGATGCACATTTTTCCATTGAGTCTGGGCTGAGTTTATTGGTTGATTTAGTCAACCACATTTCTCATTTATCACCATTGGTGGTGCAGAGTTGAAAATAAAGGATCACTGCCATTATTGGGAGGCATTATTTCCTTGGATGGCAAGGTTGACAAAGAGATTGACAACTTTGTACAGTGTTGTACTACTGATGCAGAATGCTCAGGTTTTTGTGCAGCGAAGCATGGTTTCACAAAAGAGATAAAAGCAATGTAAAATCAAGGTAAAACTACATGGACACAGTGCACTTTTCTTGTACATCTAGTTTTGAAAAACTCTTAAGGGAAGGGTTTAGGTCAGTGGTTAGCTAGTGATCTGTAAGACAAGCCCTGCCTTTTTGTGGACATGTACAATGTACAATATACAATACAACATACAATACAATATACAACATGTACAATATTGATGGCCGATTGCGAACGAATCATTCTTTTTTAATTGGATCTTCTCTAACCAGGTCACCAAATCGAACTAAATAGTTTGAAATGGTTTGCGTCTCCAATAAGCCCTTATCAATAAATAAATGTGGATAAAAGTGTACTCTAAGTAACATATTTCAGATTCGCATCAATAGTAAGAGCACTCTGTAGTGGATTTGTCATCTGAAACTTTAGATGGCAAGGTTAACAAAGTGATTGACAACAAACTGGTTAAGATCAACATTGCATTTAGTACAGTGGTTTCGTTTTAAAACAGCGTTAGGGGTTTAATCCATCCAGGCTTTATTCAATTTAATTAAATTCACTTTATCTTTATTTCTATAGCACTTTTTACAATGTAGGTTGTCAAAGCAGCTTAATATAGATGAAGTTCTAGTGAATCGAAACCCTTTCAGTTCAGTTTTCAGTTGAAGTTCAGTTTAGTGCAATGTAAATGTCACTGCTGAAAGCCGAAACACTGAAGAGCATCTCCAGCAATTCATCTGGTGTATTTCTCTGTCCACATTATACATGACCATTCGTGCTTAGTATGTAGATATTTTGCCAGAACCCTTATTTGCAGTCTACTGGCTGTGTAATGGTTATATGATTAAGCCTTGGCTAACCAGAGAACAATACACAATAGTCCAAAAGAATAGACTGTGTATAGGCGATCCTCTGTTTTCCACTGGTTAAAGACTCTTTTTTATTATTTAAAGGTCTGTTCAATGATTGAATTTATTTATTTTCCTGTTATCCGTGTAAAGCGTCTTTGACACGTTCTACATTGTATAAAGTGCTAAAGAAATAAAGGCGACTTGACTTAAAGCAGTCCCTTGGTGTGTCATATTGGCCGCCACTAATAGTCTGCGCTCTTCAATTGTGTAGCCTGGAGACACACCATTCACCAGGCTGCCAGTTGCCTTTTAGATACACACAGAAACATGTCAGTGGTACACCAAACTTAAAAACACACTTTCTGCTGTCGTCGCTGTGCAGGATCTGTCTCACATTGGCCTTGTCAGTGATCAGTTTTCCAGTAAACACATATACCCCATTCCTAATTCTTTGTTTAGAGGGACAATGCAAATTAGAGCTAAAAATAAATTAAGAAGTTTATAGTCTACACATATATACAGTACACTCAGAAATAAAGGTACGCGCATTGTCACTGGGGTGGTAACTTTTCAAAAGGTCCATATTAATACCTCAAGCATACATATTGGTACCTGAAAAGTACAAAAGTGTTCCTCTTAACATTTGTAGGTACTAAAATATACTTTTGAAGTACCAATATGGACCCTTCAAGTACAAATGTGTAAATTTGGAAAAGGTACCACCCCAGTGACAGCTCTCGTACCTTTATTTCTAAGAGTGTAGGTACGGAAAGTATTTAGACCCCATTAAATTTTTCACTCAGTTGTATTGCAGCCATTTGCTAAAATCGTTTAGGTTATTTTTTCTCTCATTAAATGTACACACAGCACCTTATATTGACAGGAAAACAAAATTGTTAACATTTTAGCAGATTTATTAAAGAGAAAAGCTGAAATTTCACACAGTCCTAAGTATTCACACCCTTTGCTGTGCCACTCATATCTAACTCAGGTGGTCTCCATTTTTTCTGATCATCCTTGATATGGATCTACACCTTTATTTGAGTCCAGCTGTGTTTGATTATTCTGATTGGACTTGATTAGGAAAGCCACACACCTGTCCATATAAGAGCTTACAGTTCACAATGCATGTCAGTGCAAATGAGAATCATGAGGTCAAAGGAACTGCCTGAAGAGCTTAGAGACAGAACTGGTGCAAGGCAAAGATCTGGCCAAGGTTACAAATAAATTCTGCTTCACTCCTAAGAGCACAGTGGCCTTCATAATCCTTAAATGGAAGATGTTTGGGATGACCAGAACCCTTCCTAGAGCTGGCTTTCTGGCCAAACTGACCTACTGGGGAGAAGAGCCTTGGTGAGAGAGGTAAAGAAGAACCCAAAGATCACTGTGGCTGAGCACCAGAGATGCAGTCGGGAGATGGGAGGAAGTTGTAGAAAGTCAACCATCACTGCAGCCTTCCACCAGTTGGGGCTGTATGGTAGAGAGTCTCGACACATGAAGCCTGCATGGAGTTTGCTCAAAAACACCTGAAGGACTCCAAGATGGTGAGAAATAAGATTCTCTGGTCTGAGACCAAGATAGAACTTGCTGGCCTTAATTATAAGCGGTATGTGTGAAGAAAACCAGGCACTGTGTATCACCTGTCCAATACAATCCCAATAGTGAAGCATGGTATTTGCAGCATCATGCTGTGGAGGTGTTTTTAAGTTGCAGGAACAGGACGACTGGTTGCAATCGAGACCAAGTTCAGGGATATCCTGGACAAAAACCTTCTCCAGAGTCCTCAGACTGGATCAAAGGTTTACCGTCCAACAAGACAATGACCCCAAGCACACAGCTACAATAACAAAGGCTTCACAAAAACTCTATGACTCAGCCAGAGCCCTGACTTAAACCCATTAAAGAACCTCTGGATAGACCTAAAATGACCGTCCATCAACATTTACTATCCAACCTGACAGAACTGGAGAGGATCTGCAAGGAGGAATGGCAAATCCAGGTGTTAAAAACTTGTTGCATCTTTCCCAAAGACTCAAAAGGGTGCTTTTACTAAATGCTGAGCAAAGGGTCTGATTACTTCAAACCATGTGATATTTCAGTTTTTTTTTAATAAATCTGCAAAATTATCAACTCTGTGTTTTTCTGCCAATGTGGGACAAATCTGAACTTGAATGAATTTAGGAAACAGCTGCAATATAACAAAAAGTGAAAAATGTAAGGAGGGTCTGAATACTTTCTGTACCCACTGTATATATAATATTAAGCATTACTAGTTTCATATGTTTATCGACCATTACAACGTGGCGTTGTCTTTGGGTCATGAACATTTACTGATTGTTGTCAAACTGTTTCATAACTGTAACAAGAGGCAATTCAATCATATCTTTATGTTAAAACAGCTGTCATGACATTATTGATCAATATGTGGACCTTTTAGGATTCTTAGAAATTATGAAAATGAAAAATGTAAAACAGGATATATGTTAAGACTACTGTTATTGTTTACTTTCTTCGAAATGATCTATGGGTTTAAAGGACAAACTCAGTCTTTATTGTGGATGTATTGTCAGTTCTGGCAGGTAATTGTCATGGTTATGACATAATAATATAGGTGACTGTGTTGATCAAACATCATCTTTTTGTGACACCGGAATGTGCTTCTGTAATGATATACACTACCTGACAAAAGTCTTGTCGCCTATCAAAGTTTTAGGAACAGCAAATAATAACTTGACTTCTAGTTGATCATTTGGTATCAGAAGTGAAAGGCAAAGGCCTCTAGATTACGCTTATTTTACCAAAATAAAATATGATCATGACTTGATTTTTAATGATCTAATTAGGACAGTAAGGTCTGACTTTGCTTAGACAAAAGTCTTGTCACTTAACAGAAATAATGTCCAGTATAGAATATAAAGTCATGGTGCAGTGTAAAAAGAATGAAAATTGTGTCTGACTCCCATGAGCTTGGAGGACTGCATCCATACATCTCTGCAATGACTCAAATCACTTATTAATAAAGTCATCTGGAATGGCAAAGAAAGCGTTCTTGCAGGACTCCCAGAGTTCATCAAGATTCTTTGATTCATCTTCAATGCCTCCTTCTTTATTGTACCCTTGACATGCTCAATAATGTTCAAGTCTGGTGACTGGGCTGGCCAATCCTAGAGCACCTTGACCTTCTTTGCTTTTAGGAAAGGATGTGGAGGCTGAAGTATGAGAAGGAGCGCTATCCTACCGAAGAATTTGCCCTCTCCTGTGGTATGTAATGGGCAGAGTCTTGATACCTCAGGCTGTTGATGTTGCCATCCAATCTGCAGATCTCTTGCATGCCGCCATACTGGATGTAACCCCAAACCATGATTTTTTTTTTTACCAAACTTGACTAATCTGTGAGAATCATAAGTCCATGTGGGTTCCAATATGCCGGTGGACTTCAAATGCAGAGGGGAGTTGACCGCGACAAAGGGGTTTGAGTCTGGTAAAAACGATTCCAGAAAGCAGGTAAGACAAAAACAAAAGCCAAAAATAAAATAAACAAGTAAATAACAGGGTGAGAATGTGGTAAAATCTGAAAATGTGGTTAAAATCAGGCGAGGGCTTTGCTTTTTCTGGATTGCTTTTAAAAACACTGTCGGTTGGGTTTGGGGAAAGGGGTGGGTGGGGTTATCAGTCAGTCAGTCGACAGCGGCCTCTAGTGGATTTTTGCGAGAACAGCAGGCACGAATGGCACTCGCAAGAGAATTTTGAGATCTGAAAAAGCATACACAGCGGCCTCTGGTGGATTCGCAAAAACTGCTAAAAAATTTAGCTACTGGGACGTTTATTGCTTTCTCCAAAAATGTATATGGGGTATTTAATCTGGGTTTTGATTTCCTCTACAAATATAAGCCTGAAACAAATCTTTTAAATAGGCATGAAGTTACAGCTCCATACACCAGAAGAATAACGAGTGCCCACAGTTGTGTACGATATGCCCTGCTATGCATAAATAATGCTTTATATGTGTGCATTTAATCCAGCACCCGCTCACTTGTGTGTTTGTGTGCGATCTTGCATGAGCCAATGAGAGCTGATGTGTGTGTGTGTGTGTTTCTGTAAGCATATGCCTGCTGCTGTCTGTGTGCGCTTTATAAAGGTATAGTTGAAGTCAGAATTATTCGCCCTCATGTGAATTATCTTTTTCAAATATTTCACAAATGTTTAACAGAGAAAGGACATTTTTGCAGTATTTCCCATGATACTTTTTCTTCTGGAGAAAGTCTGATTTGTTTTATTTCGGCTAGAATAACCATTTTAAGGTCAATATTATTAGCCTTCTAACCAATATTATTTTCTATTGTCTACAGAACAAACCACTGTTATACAATGACTTGCCTAATTACCCTAACTTGCCTAATTAACCTAGTTAAGCCTTTAAAATGTCACTTTAAACTGAATACTAGTATCTTAAAAAATATCTAGTGACATACTATGTGCTGTCATTATGGCAAAGATAAAATAAATCAGTTATTAGAAATGAGTTATTAAAACTATTATTATTAGAAATGTGTTGAAAAAAAATAATCTCTCTGTTAAACAGAAATTGGGGAGAAAAAAAATAAAATAAATAAATAAATAAATAAATAAATAAATAAATAAATATATATATATATACGGGGGGGGGGGGGGCTAATAATTCTGACTTCAGCTGTATATGAGGTCAGTGTTATGCAGGGCAACTAGACAAGGACACATGGTTCCTGTGATCCCCTGCAGGACACGCTTGACATCTGCCTCTCTAATGCCTGCAATCGACTGAACAGCGTCCAAACAGCATCTAGGCAACATCTGAACAATGTCGCAGCTGAACTCTCCTCAGGGGCTGAAGTCTGCGCTCGCCTCACCTGCCACTCACTGCCATTGTGCTCTGATTCACTAACATGATGAAAACACACCTAGCGCAGCATGCTGAACAGAGCGAGAGCCAAGAAGAAAAGTTGTGCCCCGAGAGAAATGGTGGCCACAATTAGACACTGGCTCAAAGGAAGATGACAAACTGATTCACTTTGAGAATATGAGATGATTATTATTATTTTTTTTACATTTATGTAGAAAAACATTTCAGATTATATATAAAATTGGACTAGATTAAAAAATTATTTACACTCACTGGCCACTTCATTACATACACCTTACTAGTACTACTTTTGCATTCAGAACTGCCTTAATGCTTTGTGGAATAAATTCAACAAGGTACTGGAAATATTCCTCATAGATGTTGGTCTATATATACATGATAGCGTCACACAGTTGCTGCAGATTTATCAGCTGCACATCCATGATGCGAATCTCCCGTTCCACCACATTGGATTGAGCTCTGGTGACTGTGGAGGCCATTTGAGTACAGTGAACTCATTATCATGTTCAATAAACCAGTCTGAAATGATTTGCGCTTTATGACATGGCGTGTTATCCTGCTGGAAGAAGCCATCAGAAGATGGTACACTGTGGTCATAAAGGGATGGACATGGTCAGCAACAATACTCAGTTAGGCTGTGGCATTGATACAATGCTCATTTGGTACTAATGAGCCCAAAGTGAGGCAAGAAAATATCCCCCACACCATCACACCACCACCGCCAGCCTAAACCGTTGATGCAAGGCAGGATGGATCCATGCTTTCATGTTGTTTATGCCAAATTCTGACCCTACCGTCCAAATGTTGCAGCAAAAATCGAGACTAATCAAACCAGGCAATGTTTTTTCAATCTTCTATTGTCCAATTTTGGTGAGCCTGTGCGAATTGTTGCCTCAGTTCCCTGTTATAGTTGGCAGGAGTGGCACCCGGTGTGGTCTTCTGCTGCTGTAGCCCATCCGCCTCAAATGTTGGATGTGTTGTGCATTCAGAGATGCTCTTCTGCACAGCTCAGTTTTTACACAACAGTGCTATGCATTAGGCTGCTGATAAGCCTTTATTCTGTGATAACAGCCTGAATGTATTTTATCCCTTATGAATGTATAATGATAATGATAACTATATTTGTGTCCATTCCAGCAAAGGATAGTTTATTTTTATTCATCATTTTCTCTTTGCATTATCTCCTTGTAACCATATATGTTCCCAGTGTGTTGTTTCTAGCTAGCACATGTGCCTAGTGAAACCAGCTTGTGTAACGCTTTCGGGGTGAAAATGAACATTGTCCAAAGGCCGAATACGTCGCAAAACAGCATTTTAAGTGAGTAAACGGTTAAACATCACTGTGCTTTTGCCTTCAGGAATGACTACTGCAAACTAAATAGCATGTGACCTACCAATGCTATATCACGGCAATCCGTAGCTTTTTGATTCAGTGGTCAATTCGTATGAATTTGTAAAATATTATTCAACACAATTTTGTACAATTGGCCTATCCATTAATGATGTAGGGGTGGAGTTTGGTGCCACGCTTTTTAAATTGTTCCATTTTAGTAGAAAAAAAAATAAAAAATTGCATGAATTCGTATGAATTAGCCACTAAATTGACAAAACGTAAAACTGTTTCCTTGTGAGATCAGGCTGGACGAACTAGTTTGAGCAACAACATGATGTTCAGGCGAGTTAGGTATATAAAATAAAATTGGAATTGGACTTTAAGATTACACAATTCTAGTATACATAAAGTTTTATGATGCGCTACTTATTTCACAAACTTAAAAAAAAAACCCTATAAACAGTAAGCCTGAAGCAAGGACTAGTGCAATGACATTATATTTAGGACACTTATATGATTGAATAGCTTTGTCCCTTTTCATAGGTTTCATTCATCGAAGACTGCATTCAAAAAACGATTGTGGTCACAGAAGCATGACAAAAGCGCTCTCATAGTGAAGGCTACTGTATTTCAAATGCATTCTTCGTTAGCTATCATGAAAATATACAATTAATGAATCCTTCACAACCCAGGCTATCCCAAGACTTGTTTACTAATGACAGAAGGTTTTTTTTTGACAAAAGTTATATTACACTTGAAATGTAGTTTCATTTCATATTATTCAGATACCGAAATGATGTAACTAATACTGTATTCATATAAAAAAAAACAAAAAAACTTTAAAGTGGTTTAGATGTTAACATAAGATACAATTTTATGCTTCGTGGAAGACTTCTGCCTGTTAGTAAAAGCAGCATTAAGTCACAGAAATGCAGATTAGCAGAAGACTGTGTGGGTTTAGTGCACAATATGGGATAAAGCCATTGGATGTGGTTGGTGAACTGGCACACAGCTAACAACAACATTACGTTCAGTGCGTCATACATTATTCCACTTCATTTCAGATGTGCTGAACTTTCCAGTTTTGCTGTTCAGCCCAAGTTAGTACTCCTATCAAATGGTTTAAAAAGGGTTGTAAATAGCTACAATACTATACAAATCTATTTTTAATTGGATGTAAAACGATTTTTGAGATTGACATGGTTACATGTGAAAGTTTTATTTAGATTGCTTTATTTGTCTTATGCGATTAATTAATTGATGACAAATTAATTACTAGGGTCAAATGTAAAGACAACTAATATGTTCCCCTCCCTGCTCTTTACTCTTAATATGCCTAAAACAGAAGAATGTCTTGGTATATTTTCTTATTTAATACAGTTATTATTTGTTTTTAACAGTTCTGTCTGGTTCTCTGTGATTGGCTGATAGCTGTGAAATATTCTGCAAAAACAGTACTCATACAGTCTCTTGAGGAGGAATAAAATCATTACCGTTTGACAATTATTGGAGTAGCTGGACAAAAATGTGCTTTTGAGGATTTTTTTTAGGAATGTAGTTGTTTAGACTGCAACTATGCAGTTTATTTAAGGATAGTGCCTATTTTAAATATTTATAATTGTTTTTATTATAATCTGTTTTCTCATCACTTTATACATTATGCTATAGAGAACCATTCAAATACTAGCTCTAAAGTGACATTGGATAAGTAGTAATGATTTATGCTGTTCTGACGGTCACCTACAGATGTGTATGTAAAGCGGAAGAAAGTAGTTCCTCATACAAAAGGATTATTGAGACGGTTTGATTTTCATTTTTATATACACTATTATGTCTTTGAACTCTAGTATAAACACAATATTACACTCGTGGTAGTGCGATATGGCTGTATATCATCACTGGTGGGGCACTAAGGCACTCGCCCTGCAGCTTTGAGCCAACCCACGCCTCCCACCAGTGCCAATATACAGTCATATCACATTGCTACTCATATATATATATATATATATATATAT
>CAIGQZ010032675.1:2448552-2468503 GCA_903798205.1 Danio tinwini
ATGTATGCATGTATGCATGTATGTATGTATGCATGCATGCATGTATGTATGTATGTAAAGCACTTTGAATTACTATTGTGTATGACATTTGCTGTATAAATAATCTTGCCTTGATCTAAAATCCTGTTTTATGATAATGCTCTGATCACAAGACAGCTTTCATTTACTGTATTAATGCTTCCTCGAAATCATCACCGCTGCCTCACTTTCACAGTTACGGCAAACAGACGAGTTCCCGTTAACTTCCGTCTGATGCTCATTTCTGTCCATTCTGACCTCTGCTCACCTCCAGCACTGCTGTCTGATGGAGCCTGTTATGATGTCCAGGCAGATTGTAGTTGTCTCATTCACTCAAACTCCATTCGATAAATGAATCCTGCAATGCAATGACTTGTTATCGCTCCTTAAGCTCGTCTGAAGTACATGCTATGATTTCTAATGATATTTAAATAAAAGGGTCACTCATAAAAGCAGCAACATGCATGCAAGCAAATAAACTGGATATGGTAAACGTCCTTGGCATCAACGTAATGGTTATTAAATAGATTAGTGCTAAGTGTATGGGTTTTTTTTTTCCTCAAAGGGTGGGTGTTTTCTCATTAAGACACATTTAATGGGTCATTCAAGAATTTTGTATCTTGCCAGAGAAAATCATGTTGCTTAACTGATGCTGATGATATAGTATATGCTGTTTTGACACAAATGTGTGTAGGCATAGTGTGTCCACCTTCAAATTAGAGTGATATAAACACAACAATCCTCTTTTTTTATATCCAGATGTTCAAATATAATTTTCCCAGGCCACCAATACTAATTGACAGGCATGTGTTATCTTGTCTCAGCATTAAAGTAATATAATCATGTCAACAAGACAGGATTTGCTAAGAAATTGGGATTAAAGGATCTGCCTCAACTCTCTCTTGTCCAACTGCACTTCAAGAAGCAGTGGGTGGTAAACTTTTGATACCTTTTATAGCCTTTTGAATCAACTTTGGAGCTAGGCAATTCATAACTGCGGAGATCAGCACATAGCATACACAACTATAAACGAGGATGCTTTAATCAAACAACAGGAGTCCTGGTTTGTGGACGTTAAATTAGGTTTACTTTGTACAGTAACTTGGCTATAATGGCTCTACACACAGCAGAATGTTTAGTCAGTATTAAAAGGAATATAATCATGTCAACAAAGATCTGTTCCAACTCAAGAACTTGAACCTCAAGAAGCAGTAAGTGGTAAATGTTTTATCATTTTTATAGCATTTTGAAATGCTTTTGGAACTATATAATTCATAACCGTTAAAATCAGCACACCGGCAAAGCATACACCACTATAGATGAGGATGCTTCAATTACACAACAGGAGTATAATGGATCTATATACAGCAGAATATTTATCTGTTTGGTGGGCATCCGGTCACATTTGTTCAGAGTAGATGAGCAAAAACACAACATGTTAAATGCGCGCATGTGTGATGGCTATTGTGTGTGGCTCATTCATCATACTGTAGATCTCGGTTCAATCATGAGTTGCTGTCTGTAATTTTTTATGTGTTTTTCTGACATCGGACCCTGCTCATCTTTCTTCGCAAAATGGGCCAAGAGTGTGTGAGAAGATTTAGCTCATTTAAAGGCACAGGAACCAAAACAGCTACAATTCTTTGACCCAAAAATTGACATTTTTAACAGAATATAATGAATAATCTGAAGGGTATTTTGAGCTGAAACTTCAGACACATTCTGGAGACGCAAAAGAGTCATTTTACTCCTTTAAAATGCCAAAATTGCAGCCATTTAAACCCAACACGGCCTAAAATATAGACAAACCCAATGTTAGGTTAATTTTTAAATGGCTGGGTTTGTCCATCTTTGAATTAACATTATTAAAACAACCCAGCATTTTTTGCGTGTACAAATGGTTTACACAATATTAAATGTGTGGTTAAATGAAGCTTGAACTTGCAGAGAACTTTGACTGCAAAGATTCTGGTGTTTTTTTTTTGCCAAACATCTGATAGAACTTTGCAGAAGACAATTAAAACTTTTTTCTCAATCAGAAACATTTTAAAAGGTTAATAAAAACTTTCCTTCATGTTATAATAAAGTCTGAAATTTGAATCTAATGATTTTATTCTGACATGAAGACTCAAATAGTTAGTGATTTAGTAAATGTCCAAGTCACAGGCTTGGAAAGACTAGCTTTGCACTGTCCACTGTCTCGCAAAGTCATTGAAGGTTTGAAAGTTCAGCTGAAACTTAAATAGGCTTTGTCAGGCAATTAAGGAAATGACCACCAGGTGTGATATAACTGAACACCAATGACTGAAAAGATCTGAAAGTTCATGAATATTTAATTAATGAAAATGCTTAAATTGCTCTTTTAAGACGAAGTCACACTAGAGTTTGAGCTTGCGAAATTCTGTCGTACGGCGCTGCGAAAAGGGGCGGGATTAAACAAGATGAATAGACATTAAAAAAGTGAGCGATTGCTCCATGTTTTAAATTACTGTTCAGAGAGGTCATGTTTTGATCCTGGATTGGTCTCACGCAGTCAAGTGATGCGAAACTCCCGACGCATGACCCTGCGTTTCCGGTCTGACGCATTCGCATGCGTATGAATGGATGTCTATGGAGAGAAAAGCCCAGTGTGACCGTGGCTTTACTCTTATTCAAATCACAGAAATGTGGCAAATTGTAGGTTGAAACTCTAATTTTGATTTCCTCTGTGCTTATATAGTGTGTTTTCATGACTTATCATCAGTTGGCCATATTAAGCCAACTCACTGCACTTTTCACCCCATAAATGTCCATTCATACTCATGCAAATGAGGCAGACTGGAAACGTTTTGCATGTTACTGTGTAGCAAAGTTCAAGCTTGGTGAACTCTGACCTGTGAAATCGCATCACATGACTGCGTGGGACCAATAGAAGATCAAAGCATGACCTTTCTGTACAGAAATGTAAAATATGAACTAATCGCTTGCTTTTTTAATGTCTAATAAACTTGTTTAATCCTGCCCCTTTTCACAGCACCGTGCGACAGAATTTCACAAGCTCAAACTCTAGTTTGACCTTGGCTTTAGAAGCACATAACAGAAAAAATACCACTGAACACAACAAAACACCTATTTTGCTCATTATTGGCCAATGGCCATTTATTGTCATGTTTTGAGTTGTACTTGCTCATTGCTCAATGATGTTTGGGGTTAAGGGTAAGATTGAAATCATAAGAATTTGTGTATGAATTAGCCACTAAATTAAAACATTACAATACACTTATTTTACACGGCCACCATGTTAAAAAAAACGAAAGCTAGGCTGCAGTGGGAAGAAACCCAGAAGTAAAGGATCAGCAGCACTGTAAACATGCTGTGGACTACAAACCTCCAGCTGTTGCCACAATTTCAAAGTGCAGATGTACTGTAAACAGCACTTTAATGTCATTTAGTTCAGATTAATATAAACAATTATACAAATTATACAATCACGATCTCTTTAAGAGTAATACGCTTAGGTGTCCCTCTAGGCTTCAGTTCATGGCACCAGGTAAACAGCGTGGGGACACTTCCCTGCTTCAATCTATGTAACCCGGTGAGCGATAAAACAACGCAGTCCTCTGTAGCACATCCTCGTGTTGTCTGTGAAAGTGTTGTCGCAGTACTGACATTTTAAAAATGTCCTTTCCCGCCATTGAGTGTGTTCTTAAACAGCACTGATTTGCCAAAGTATTTACCGGTGCTCAACAGAAATGACTGTGATTGTGATTGGTCTATTGTCGTGAACATCATCAGTTCACTGCTCTTCACCGAATGCGCAAACAGAGACACGGGCACTGGAGCGTTTTAAAGCTGCGAAGATCAGTCTGTGTTTGCACTCACTAAACATCTGTGAAGTGCAATGAACTGATGACCTTTATGACCAATCACAGTTATTCCTGTTGAGCACTAATGAATACTACACTCTCAGAAATAAAGATTTGTGAGCTGTCACTGGGGTGGTACCTTTTCAAAAGGTACAAATTTGTACCTAAAATGTCCATATTAATACCTCAAGGGTACATATTAGTACTTAAAAAGTACAAAAGTATTCCTCTTAAAATTTGTAGGTACTAATATATACTTTTAAGGTACCAATATGGACTCTTTAAGTACAAATGTCTACCTTTTGAAAAGGAACCACCCCAGAGACAGTTCACATACCTTTATTTCTGTTTAAGAATGCACTCAACAGTGCTTAAATGTTAGTGGGAAATTGCCGTTTTTTATTACAATACTGAAATTGAGTATCATGACAAGTCTAATATAGTGAAAGAATCAGTTCATTAACTGGAGTTTGATAATTGGCATCTAAAACAAGTGTTTAGGAAGGAAACATTAACTAACTAGTTCCAATTGCCTTAACTTAGCTGAAAATGAAGTCAGATATCCCTTTTTAATCTTCACTATCCATTTAGAATGGACCTTTAGGTCACTCGGAAGGAGGTGAAATTATAAATTTGCGTCACTTTCTCTTCTCTTATTGGATATACAGCCAGGAACACAACAATACACCATTGTGGACGCTGTTCCTGTGTGACTCCTTCCGGGTTTCTTCCCAGCTCAGCCTCGCTTTCGCTTTTAAAATGGCGGCAGCGTGAATTCAGTCTATTGCTGTGAGATTGCATTGGAAATTTGTGTTATGGGACTGCTGTATCACAAGCAAAGTATCAATATGCCACTCATTTCCTGAAATAAACATTCAATTTCATGATAATTCCATGCAGCTCTTTGATAAGAATGTGAATTCCTCTTCCTCTCGGTGCAATGGATTGGATAGACACAATATTCACTCTTTCCTTTTCTTTTTAGGGAACAAAAGCATCACTGCTCGAATTGACTCCAACTTGTTTTGCGATGTTGTTCGCAATGGAACAAAAAAGAGAAAAAAAAGTCATGTACATCAGAACCAGTGTGCAAAATTTCTACGCATTACAAATTTATAGGATACGAATACAACAACAACAAAAAATAAACAACATGAAAATTTCTGACTTCAGTGTGAAAAGTCCTTTGACATACAATGACATTGTACAACTGCCATTAATAAACCTTTTAGCTTCTTCTCTAATAGCACATTCAAAGTCAAAGACATACACAAACCCCAAGAAAGAAAAGAATGTGCTCATGTAAATGAGGAGATGTCAAATGCGAAGTCAGTCATGTTAAAGAGCATAATTGGTCCCTCCGACTGTTCATTGTGAAGTTTCAGGCGCTAATGCATCATCTGTTTATAAAGTTCTCCACGGCTCTTCTGGGAATCAGGCAACTTCAAATCAAACGACTGCTCTGAAGTCAGTCAGAAATGGAGGACTAGCATGATGGTAGTTGTACAACCTACACTGACTAACGACTTAAATCGCTCAATAAATCTACCTGTGACGTTAATGCCTTTTCTCCTCATGACTTCTCGCAGAAGGTACTTCATCACGGCGCTGTAACAGTCTGCCATATGCACCGGGAGCCGTTATAATTTGTGAAATTAGCTTTGTGATTATGCCGTAGGTGCACCTGAGGCGAGTCGTGGATCCGCAGAGCTCACGCTTCTGTCGGGAATACATTACTCTCACAGTGCTCTCAGTTATGGAAGTTTCAAGGTGGAAATTTTTACTTCAGATTACATTGTGACAAGCAGAAAAGTCTAGGCTTTAAGAACTTTTTCAAAAATACACTGTGAAAATATCTGTTAATTAACAGTTTCCATATTTTGTGATTGACAAGTGTTTTACATTTTATTTATGGTTGTGAATTGCATTATGGAGTGTTGATCTCTGCTCTGTGGACTTTTAATGTTGAAAATTCAACTCTACAGTGGAACAAAGTGACTTTTGTTGACATTTTAGTTAGGGATGTCCAGATTAGATCACATGATCGTAAATCAGGCCCGATCACATGGTTTCAGACTTGATCGGAATATATAAATATAATATTTTTGAACACATCTATAGTTATGCGGTGGCAAAGAATTAGACCTCTTACTTGACTTCGGACAGAAACAGCAAATGGCATGACATCACTTTGTTGCAGACAGGGGCGTAGCAACCAGAGGGGGGTGGGCCATGTAGAAACTGATTAAGCTGATTAAGAATGTAAACTTTTGGATTACATACAGCTGTTACCCTAACTTTTAAAATGTCCAATACGCAGAGACGCTATTGGTTAAATGCTGGCAAAGTAGAACACAGAAGCAGCTCGAAGCGGAAATCGCGAGTACTGTATAGTGGGTCACACACAGCATGCGCCGTATCGTATGGCGTATCACGCACATTTGCACACTATTTAAAATGAAACTATTTAGATGGTGCTCTGTGGTGTGGCAGAACTATGAACAGTGTTCTGAGTCATGGCTGGGTGCCGCGGACAGCCGCCGACTTGCGGCGCCGATGTGTGTACTCTGGTAGAAATCCATGTTTAGAATTCTGAAATACATGGCGCTGCATGAGTCCATTGTGTGGCCCTCTTATGTCTGCAGTCTGAAGATATTATTAAGTTGATGACGACAGCATTGCCGGGTATTTGAAGTTGAGGTGCTCTTTGTTTTTATATTAATGTTTTTAAAATATTTACTGTTACACTAGTGAAGAAACCAAAAGTGAAGAATTTTTCTGTTATTTATTACTTAATTGTTCAAGCCTTACAGAAGTGCTCTGTTTGTTAACAGAGTTGTTGAATGTTGAATGAGGTGAATTGAATAAAGATAATGAACTTCCTGGATCTGTTTCTTCACTTTTCTTTATTTTTTTTATGCATTATAGAAGTATCGGATTGGGTTTCTGTATTGGTAGATACTAAAAATCAAATAACTCTGACTCGAGGGCAAAAAAACCTGATCTGAACATCACTAATTTTAGTAGTATGCAGACACAGGATGTCAACATGACGTCAGATTGACATTGCACAACGTTGTGGGAATGTTGCATTTTTTGGTGGGAATGAAAATAGAGTTGACATTAGAACCCAACATCAGGCTAATGTCAATGTCCAACCTTAAATCAACCAAATATCAACGTCTAATGATGTTACAGCTTGACGTTGTGTGAACATTACCACTATGACGTCTATCAGATGTTGTCATACCCGATGAATAAATGTCAGTATTTGATGTCATTATGACGATGGATTAATATATTGGCTCAATGTTGGATTTTGGTCACTTTCTAACACAACCTAAAATCAACCAACTGTCAACATTCACTTTAAATAAGTAGTTAGAACAAGCAGAAAAAAAGTTTTTTTTTTGAGTGTAGTTTATATTGTTAATATACACTCACTGGCCACTTTATTAAGTACACCTTACTAGTTCCGGGTTGGACCCCCTTTTGCCTTCAGGACTGCCTTAATCCTGCATGGCATAGATTCAACAAGATACGGGACATAGTCCTCAGAGATTTTGGTCTATATTGACATGATAGCATCACACAGTTGCTGCAGATTTGTCGGCTGCACATCCATAATGCGAAACTCCCGTTCCACCACATCCCAAAGGTGCTCTATTGGATTGAAAATCTGGTGACTGTGGAGGCCATTTGAGTACAGTGAACTCACTGTCATGTTCAAGAACCCAGTCTGAGATGACTCACGCTTTATGACATGGTGCATTATCCTGCTGGAAGCAGCCATCAGAAGATGGTACACTGTGGTCATAAAGGGATGGACATGGTCAGCAACAATACTTAGGTAGACTGTGGCATTGACACAATGCTCAATTGGTACTAATGGGCCCAAAGTGTGCAAGAAAATATCCCCCACACCATTACATGCTTTCATGTTGTTGACGCAAAATTCTGACCCTACCATCCGAATGTCGCAGCAGAAATTTGAGAGAAAGAGACTTATCAGGTGAGGCAACATTTTTCCAATCCTCTGTTGTCAAATTTTGGTGGGCCTGTGTGAATTGTAGCCTCTGTTTCCTGTTTTTAGCTGACAGTAGTGGCACCCGGAGTGGTCTTCTGCTGCAGTTACCCATTCGCCTCAAGGTTGGACGTGTTGTGTGTTCAGAGATGTTCTTCTGCATACCTCGGTTGTAACAATGGTTATTTGAGTTACTGTTGCCTTTCTATCAGCTGGAACCAGTCTGACCATTCTCCTCTGGTATCAACAAGGCATTTGCACCCACAGAACAGCCACAGAACTGTAAACCCTAGAGATGGTTGTGTGTGAAAATCCCAGTAGATCATCAGTTTCTGAAATTCTCAGACCAGCCCGTCTGGCACCAACAACCATGCCTTTCAAAGTCACTTAAATCACCTTTCCTCCCTATTCTGATGCTTGGTTTGAACTGCAGCAGATCGTCTTGACCATGTCTACATTTCTAAATGCATTGAATTGCTTCCATGTGATTGGCTGATTAGAAATTTTCGTTAACAAGCAGTTGGACACATGTACCTAATAAAGTGGCCGGTGAGTGTAGTTGATATTAATAAAAAACTCATTACATTCTTTTTCAGTATATTATGTGTTAAGCTTGATTAAATCCACTAGACATCTTTTCAAGTGCCAGAAAGTCACAGAAAAAAATAATAAAGAGACAAAGTGGGCAGTTATCTGTCAAGGTCTGAGGTGCACAGATCACCCAATTGTGCCGTCAGTTTTTCCTCCACACAGTCAGCAGCCAGTGGGCCAGCAGAGGAGCTCTGATAAGCGTATCTGGTGAGACATCCCAAGATTATTTCAGGGCTTGAGCTCTGTCACCGGTTGTGCTCTGACTGAGAAGCTGCCAGGTCTGCTGTGGACGGATTAATAGTGATTATTTCTGACAGTACACTCAAGACAAGCGCGCCAACCTACACACACACACACACACACACACACACCAAGCTCAACACAACACAGAATTATGTCACATCGCTGCTGTGGATGAGATGGAGACAATCATTTATCTGCCAAAATAAAAGAGGGAGAACATGAGGTGGAGAAAAGATGTCTGGTGTGTGTGTGTGTGTGTGTGTGTGTGTGTGTGTGTGTGTGTGTGTGTGTGTGTGTGAAAGAGAAAAGAAAATATAGCAGAGCAGTGTTTCTACGATACGTAGTTACGTTTTGTGTCAGCTGTGGAGGTTGTCGGGACTGGTGTCTAGTCTATGGAGGACGTGTTTGGAGTCCATCAGATCAGATCTGAGCGCTGACAGATTGTTTCTAGTAGGTGAAAATTGCCAGTACAGACCTTCTAGAGGCTGGCCATTCTGGGGAAGGCAGATTCAAGCTGTCAGGGGTCGTCAAAACGCTGAATCCACCAGAGGCTGCTGTGTATGTTTTTTTTAGATCTCAACTTTCTCTAGCGAGTGCCATTCACGCCTGCTGTTCCACTGTAAATCCACTAGAGGTCGCTGTCTACTGACGGACTGACCAATGCACTCATGGTAAGTCTAGATAGGATACGCGGCCGGCTGGAAGTGCATATGCACATTAATATAGCAGCATTTTTTTTTGTCAGTATAACAATAATTAATATTTTTACAGTACTGTGATGGTTGGGGTGGGGGTAGACGTTAATAAAATATAATAAATAGGAAATTTACTAAATAATATAAATAATTCTTGTTAACTTCATATCCGATCTAGCAACAACCTGCACTCACCCACCCTAAACCCAACCGACAATGTGTTCTCAAAAGCAATCCAGAAAAAGAAAAGGCCTCGCAGCCGCCTGATTTTTACCACGTTTTTAGATTTAACCACATTCTCACTATATTATTTACTTATTTTATTTTTTGGCTTTTGTCTTGCCTACTTTCTGGAGCTGTTCTTCGCCGGACTTGAACCCTGTCGTCACGGTCATCTTCACTACAGGTCACAAGTCTGCTGACGTATGCAGCAAGCCACCGGACAAACTGGTAACAGCAGAAAAGCCGTCCACACGGAGGTAAGCAGTCAGCTGCTAGCGCAAAAATGACTGCCGTCATATTGCCCAGTAGCATTCGTTTTAAAGACAAAATACAGCCATACGTAGCTCTGGCTACATAATTCGCTACATAAATCTCCAGAAATGTATATAGGGCTACGTTTTCGGAATGAGCCCATGTTACTTTTACTTTACTCTATTTATTGGTCTTGCAATTTAATGCATTTCCTAACCAAAAACAGCATGGCGTTATTTATTTTCATTTTGTTCAACCAAGATGTTAAATTTTAACATTTTAGATTAGATTAGATTCAACTTTATTGTCATCACACATGTACAAGTACAAGGAAACGAAATGCAGTTTAGGTCTAACCAGGAGTGCAATAGCAGCAAGTGCAGGATACAGGTATAAGTTATAAAGTGCAGTTATAGAAAAACTATGGTGATATTTACAGATGGATGTACTATCAACATTATATACAGGTTGTGTTAGCTATGAACAGAGATTTACAATAGATGGATAAATGTACAGGTTGCTATTAATAATCAGAAGTGTGCAGATAGATAAACATAATTACAAATGTATATGTACAGTGGATGTGTACATAATTTACAAATGTACATGTGCAGTAGGTGTGTACAGTTCAAATAAATGAATCAGTGCAATGAATATGTGCAATTTTTAAATGTGCAAATGTAGTAAGTGTAGTAAGTAGTGCAGTGATTATGATGAGTCTGAGTTATGAGGAGAGGAGAGTGGGGTGTGTATTAGGGGGGCAAAAAGTCAGTGGGGAGCAGAGTTCAAAAGGGAGACAGCTCTGGGGAAGAAGCTGTTCTTTAGTCTGCTGGTTTTTGTCCGGGGGAGCCTGAAGCGCCTGCCAGAAGGCAGGAGAGAAAACAGTCTGTGAGCAGGGTGAGAGGAATCTTTAAGAATACTGCGTGCTCGGCGCAGACAGTGTTTCCTCTGGATGTCCTCTATGGCTGGCAGTGTGGTCCCTGTGATGCGTTGGGCAGTTTTCACCACCCGCTGCAGTGCCTTACGCTCCGCAACAG
This sequence comes from Danio tinwini, assembly GCA_903798205.1. NCBI lineage: Eukaryota > Metazoa > Chordata > Actinopteri > Cypriniformes > Danionidae > Danio > Danio tinwini. The sequence goes on from CAIGQZ010032675.1 coordinate 2,459,480, forward strand.
AGCAGCTTCCATACCAGACTGTGACACAGTTCGTCAGGATGCTTTCTATTGTGCAGCGGTAGAAGTTCACCAAGACGGCTGATGACAGCTGGTTCTTCTTAAATTGCCTTAAGAAAAAAAGGCGCTGGTGAGCCTTCTTGACAGGCTGGAGGTGTTGGTGGTCTAGGAAAGGTCCTTGGAGATGTGGGTCCCCAGGAACTTGAAGGATGATACAGGCTCGATGGCCATCCCATTGATGTAGATGGGATCATGTGAGCCTGTTCGTCCCTTCCTGAAGTCCACAATGAGCTCCTTGGTCTTGTCGGTGTTAAGGAACAGATTATTGTTGGTGCACCACGTGGCCAGATGCTGTATCTCTTCCCTGTAGGGAGTCTCATCATTGTTGCTGATTAGACTGATTTTTCAAACAAGATTAAAATTTAAACTTTTTCTCATCAAACTTAATGAAAAGACATCCTTAATACATTTTGACCTCATTGTTTGCTTTGAGAAAAACATATCACATGATCAAAACTTGCAACATAAAAACTGAAATATGAAATTTTAATAAAAAATATATAATATATTTAAAAATAATATTACAGAAAGATATATACATACATATATACATACATACTATAATATCAGAATTCTTTATTAATCCCAGTGGGTAGTTGCTTTTGTTCTAGGTGCTACTTGGAAATAGATGAGAAAGATAGATGAGAAAGATAAAACTAAAAATTAAAGTAAAATTAAATTAAATTATATAAAGTACATCCAATATGCAAGTTTTAGGAACAACAAATATAACTTGATTTCTTATTTACTAATTAAAAAATTGTACACTATTTATTAAATATACACTATTATACACACTACCTGACAAAAGTCTTGTCGCCTATCCAAGTTTTAGGAACAGCAAATAATAACTTGACTTCTAGTTGAAAATTTGTTATCAGCAGTGATATGAAAGGCAAAGGCCTCTAGAGTACGCTTACTTTACCAAAATAAAATATGATCATGCCATGATTTTTAATTATTTTATTAGGACAGTAAGGTCTGACTTTGCTTAGACAAAAGTCTTATCACTTAACAGAAATAATGACAGTACAGTATAGAATATAAAGTCATGGTGCAGTGGAAAAAGAATGAATATTGTGTAAGACTCCATCATGAGCTTGGAGGACTGCATCCATACATCTCTGCAATGACTCAGATAACTTATTAATAAAGTCATCTTGAATGGCAAAGAAAGCGTTCTTGCAGGACTCCCAGAGTTCATCAAGATTCTTTGGAATCATCTTCAATGCCTCCTCCTTCATCTTACCCCAGACATGCTCAATAATGTTCATGTTTGATGACTGGGCTGGCCAATCCTGGAGCACCTTGACCTTCTTTGCTTTCAAGAACTTTGATTTGATCCTGCTGAAGAATTTGCCCTCTCCTGTGGTTTGTAGTGTAATGGGCAGCACAAATGTCTTGAAACCTCAGGCTGTTGATGTTGCCATCCACTTTGTAGATCTCTCGCATGCCCCCATACTGAATGTAACCCCAAACCATGATTTTTCCTTCACCAATCTTGACTGATTTCTGTGAGAATCGAGAGTCCATGCGGGCTTCAATAGGTCTTCAAATGTAGTTCAACAAATGATTCATTTGAAAAGTCGCCCTTCTGCCACTTTTCCAAACAATCAACTACAAGTCAAGTTATTATTAAACAACTGGGATTGATGAATAGAGTTTCAGGTACATATATCAGGTACAGTGTATATACTTATAGACTTATTTTAAAGAAACATTTTGACCCTTTGAGCATCACCAAATAAACAATAAATTATTAAACCGTAATCTCTGTTTTGAATAAAATATGAATTTTTGGTAACACTTTAGATTAAGCAATGATTCCCACAATTAACTACTGGCTTACTATTAAGGTATTGGCTGTTTATTAACACTTATAAAGTATGATCTACCAAAGTACAACCTTACTAACTTTTATTAAGCAGCTAATTAGTAGTTTATTGAGCTAAAAGTCTTAGTGAATGGTTTGTTAATTGCTTAAATTGTATATTAAAATAAAGTATGACCGAATTATCTTCATAAATATGAAAATGAGAGGATGAATTATTGAATTTGAACTTTTCGAGAAGCTTTTCAAGATAAAGAAAATGGAGCCATTTCCTGATGAAGACTCACTTTGCTCTACCCAGAATCAAGTGAAGTGTTTCTAATGGACAAGTGCTGCGATTTATGCTGCACTTCTCTTTATATATAATATCTCCATTACCAAACCGCATTAGAGACACACTCACTCACACACACACACACACACACACACACACACACACACACACACACACACACACACACACACAGTGTTCTGGCCTTCAGTAAAGCACTGAAGGATTAGTCTCCTCTACAACCTCTACAAACACTGATTGATTTGTCCGCACACAAACAAAACTCTTTTTCTGCTATTATGGTAAAAGAAACAATTTACCAACCTAACAATCTTAGAGGCAATTCCAGGTTCAATCTGTTGGAGTGTGTTTTTTTGCTTTCAATCATAGCAAAACACAATCTGGCTTTCTCTACGGTGTGTCCTGGCTTGCGTTTTATATTCCTCGCAAATTAACCTTTCGCTGCAGCGGCCAGCTGATGGGTTGCCAGGTTTTATGCACTTACAAAAAGCCAGTTCTTACTGACATTTTGGAAAGTAATTTTGCACTCTGCAGGCAACATTTTCTGGAGAATAATCAAAAATGACATTCATGCAGTAGAGTTTACGGGTCTCTCGTCTGCCTGTTTGAATGGCCACTTTGATGGGAGTGAAAGGTAAGCGATATGTGTAGCTTTCTGGCCAGAACGATATTGATTTACATTTGGCAACACATTCAAATCCATCAGCGCCCGACAAGTTAAATCCAATTTTCAGCCTCTCCATGTCTGTCACTATTGCTTTCCATTAAATTTGACAAATAAACACAGAGAGGTTATATACTTGGCAGATTCAGGAATGGGCTAAAGTAATTACTTCAGCATTGTATGCTGGTCACAGATACTGTACAGTAGGAAAAAACCCAAAGGGTCAATCTGCATCTCTGATTGATCATGCTGTCTCTTTTTAAAGAGACATGAAATTGTCTAAATGCAATTGATATTTACACATAAGATAATTTACACAGAGTTTAATATCTCAATGCCAAAGTTTTTTTTTTAACAGTAGACCAAAGACAAGACTGAATCAATCAAACCCAAGCTCATTCTGATTACATACCTCTGTATTAATTTCTTCAGAGCGTTAAATACATCCCAGGAGGTATGTTTTTTTTGCAGTTTTCTTTCGCGAATCTACCAGAGGCCGCGATGTACATTTTTTGAGATCTCAAATTTCTCTCGCGAGTGTCATTTGCGCCTGCTCTTCTGACATAAATCCACTAGAGGCCACTGTCGACTGACTGACCTATGCTCATCCTTCCCTAAACCCAACCGATAGTGTTTTCAAAAGCACAGATTGACCAGCGCCCACCCACTTTCCTAAACCCTACCGACAGTGTTTTCAAAAGCAATTCAGAATTTTTTTTACCACATTTTCAGATTTTACCACATTCTCACCCTGTTAACTTACTTGTTTGTTTGATTTTTTGGCTTTTGTTTTTTCAGCTTTTTGGAACCGTTCTGCGCTGGACTCGAACCCCATTGTTATGGTCAACTCCACTCCATGTCACAAGTCCATAGTCGTACCTGGCGAGCCACCGGACAAACTGGCAACAGCGGAGAAGCCATCCACATAAAGGTAAGCGGTCAGTTGGTAAGCGTGAACATGAACGCCATCATTCCACCCCATAGCCAGTGGTGGATTTAGGCAAGGACGGCATCTTGCTAGGGGCGGCATAGAAAACTCCCAGCCCCCCAAAAAGGCAGCATGAACATTGTGAGGGTGACTTTAAGCTTTCGCTGGTACTGCCCATTCGTTTTAAGGACAAAATGCAGCCATATGTTCCTCTGGCTACATAATTTGCAATCTCCAGAAATGTATACAGGGCTACGTTTTCAGAATGAGCCTGTGTTGCATCACTCACAAGACTGAAACATATCAATATTGATCTTAGACAAACTAAATCTTCAAAACACTTCTGTATTTTATTAAGCAAAGTAACACAAAAGGCCCACACATTTAAAATGATCTGAAAGCCCAAAAAGCAAAAGCAAAAATAAATCAATAAAAGAAAACAAACAGTGTTCACAAAGAGCTTATTTGCTTGAAAACTGTTGTTATTGTATTCTGATATTCTGGTGAGCTCCTTCTTTTTCTTTGTGTGGAAGCATCAGTGTGCTTTTTCTGATTTACGACTTGAACTTTACAATATTATCTCCAAAAACAGCATGGAAAAATGTAAAGAAAGTAACATTGGCTGGAGGTGTACTCTTCTAGAAACAACCATTAGAGTCAGCAGAACAGCACTCAAGCATCATATTGCTTATCAAATAAAACGTTTATCCTACTTCGCCCTATATACATTTCTGGAGAACACAAATTATGTAGCTAGAGCTATGTATGGCTGCATTTCGTCTTTAAAACAAACGCCATAGGGCGGTTTGACGCTGTTCCTTTTTGTGCTTATCAGTTGACCGCTTACCTCTGTGTGGACAGCTTTTCCACTGTTACCAGTTTATCCAGTCTAGTAAGATGCTGAGAGGAGCTAACCTCAACAACAGGGTTTGAGTCTGGCAACCCGGAACGCAGGTTAAACAAAAACAGAAGCCAAAAAAATAAAATAAACAAGTTAACAACAGGGTGAGAATGTTGTGAAATCTGAAAACGTGGTAAAAATCAGATGGCATCAAGGGCTTTTTTTTTGTTTTTTTGTTTACTTTATTGGATGGCTTTAGGCGATGCAGGGGCGCAGTAAGTAGTGCTGTCGCCTCACAGCAAGAACGTCGCTGGGTTGCTGGTTCGAACCTCGGCTGGGCTGGGTCAGTTGGCGTTTCTGTGTGGAGTTTGCATGTTCTCCCTGCGTTCGCGTGGGTTTCCTCCGGGTGCTCCGGTTTCCCCCACAGACCAAAGACATGCGGTATAGGTGAATTGGATAGGTTAAATAGTCCGTAGTGTATGAGTGTGAATGAGTGTGTGGATGTTTCCCAGAGATGGGTTGCGGCTGGAAGGGCATCCACTGCGTAAAATCGTGCTGGATAAGTTGGCAGTTCATTCCGCTGTGGCAACCCCAGATTAATAAAGCGACTAAGCCGACAAGAAAATGAATGAATGAATGAATGAATGAATGAATGGATGGCTTTAGGGAAGTGGGTGGGCGCTGGTCAATCTGTGCTTTTAAAAACACTGTTGGTTGGGTTTAGGGAAGAAATTGGTGGGTCAGTCGATCTCTCAGTCAGTCAGTCAGTCAGTCAGTTGGCAGCGACCTTTGGTGGATTTATGAGAACAGCAGGTGCAAATGCCAATCGTGAGAGAAATTTGAGATTAGAAAAAGTGTAAACAGCGGCCTTTGGTGGATTCATAAAAATAAAAACTGCAAAAAAACGTACCTCCTGGGACGTATTTCACCTCTTTAGAAATGTATATAGGGCTACGTTTTCAGAATGAGCCTGGGTTGACCTCTTCAGAATGTATGCACATCTTGGCGTTTCCATCATACATTTTTATGTGACTCATATTTTGACTCGCCGACAGGTTTTGAGAAATCGCAGACAAATGCCTGAAATCACAGGCAAATCGGTGCTCTTGCACGCAAGTAACAATTACACAGTGTAAACTATTAAAGAAGTGATCTGAAAGAATCGCCGATGAGTCGCCGATGCCTGTGAGATATTTGGCGTGCTAAATATCTGGAGCTGTCGGCGATTCAAATCATGCCGCGTGAAATAAGTTTTGACTGAAAATAACATCGTCGATCACCTACAGCCAATGAGAGAGCAGCATTCACTAGTGTGGTTACCTGCAGGCCAGCGGGAGGCTGGGGGAGAAGCTAAAAGTGCTCATTTTCAGCTTATTTGCACCCAAGAAATGGAGGAAAATCTGGCAGGAACAGCCGTGTCTGTTTGACGTGTCATCTGAGCAAAACCACAACCAGGTCGAAAAAAAAAATGTTGAGCAGAAATGACTAACTCTCTTAAAACCCAGGTGAGCAAATATGTACATTTTCTACCCCATTAAAGGCTTCTTTCTCATTACGTAGTTAATATCTGTGTGTAATATACTATGTGTTTTTGATTGTGACATGTAGCTTGGACAAAGTTGTCGGCGATTCTTCCTATTGTAAAGTCATACAGTGCGAAACCCCCTGTCGTTGAATCATCTTGCATTGTAAACAAAGTAGCGCCAAAACGCTAACCCAGATAGTCATGCAGTGTAAAAACATCTGTGACACGACTACTTTGAAAATCATGCAGTCTGAACTCGGCATTACTGAAAATGAAAAGTCCTTGTGCATATATCCAATAATCAAAGACCACACATTTTAGCCATGGATGATAGGAAATTTTTAGGATTTCCAAAATTTGAGGCCCAAAATTGCACATTGCGAACTGGACATAAGATAAACTACTATAGTATGTAAATACTGAAGTAACTTCTGGTTAAGATAAACTACTACAGTATGAGTCTGGCTTAAAAATGATAAAAAGCAGCACAAACAATATTAAATGCAACGTGAAAAGCTTTCAACTTTACTACTAATGCTTACTCTAGCTTTAAACAAACAGAAGTCCACTAAAAGCCACAGCATCTCTATTATGATTTTATACAGTCTTATTTTTATTTTTTTTTGCAATGAAGCAATTTGATGTACTACATTATGTGCACCTAAATGCTCCCTCTCAAACCCACCCACACCATTTAACTGTACTAAATTGCAAAAACGACTCGTCATTGTTCCCTATTGCACTGAATCCTGGAGTAAAGCATTAAGGTACTGCGTAGGTGTCACAGCACAAAAACCTAAACAGAGACCAATCTTGCGTGTTTACACACATAGAATAGTTGCACAACACAGGAACCAAGACATATCATTTGGGTAATAATAATTATGAACAGTAGATATGCTTTGAAAATTAATACATTGAGAAATTACGATACAATTCGTCTGGAAGTCAATTGGTGGATAGTGGTTATTGAAGACTACAATACATCTCATCAGGCACAGGACATCAACATGATGTCAGATTGACGTTGTACCTAGTGGTGTAAAGTAACAAATTACAAATACTCAAATTACAGTAATTGAGTAGTTTTTCTCAGAAATTGTAATTTTAAAATGTGTACTTTTACTTTCCCTTGAGTACATTTTTAGTGCACTATCTGTACTTTTACTGCACTACTTTCCTTCAACCTGCAGTCACTCCTTCAGGTCCTGTCATTCCTTTCCAATCAAATCGCACATAGAAGGTAAATAGCATCATAATGAACTACCTCAACACATGGGCGATTTATAATTGCAGCAAACCGTCTGGACGCATTTAATGTGTCCAAGAAGATCTTTGAATCAGAAGACTGTTTGTCACTGATGAGAAGATAATGTTTACTTTATGATGACCGAAATGGCCTTAAACACCCAGCAGGCACAGGATGTCAACATGACGTCAGATTGTGGTTGTACTCCAACTTCATGGGGATGTTGCACTTTGTTTGGAAATGAAAATCGGGCTGAGATCAGAACTTAACGTCAGGCCAATGTCAATGTCCACCGTCCAACCTAAAATCAACCAAATATCAACTTCTAATGATGTTACAGCTTGACTTTGTGTGGACGTTACCACTATGACGTCTATCAGACGTTGGATATTGGTTGCCATATCTGATGAATAAATGTCAGTATTTGATGTCAATAAGACATTGGTTTAAGATGTTGGCTCAACGTTGGATTTTGGTCACTTTCTAACACAACCTAAAATCAACCAAATATCAACACAATTTAACATAATTATTGCACATTAAAATAATGTTGTCCTTAGACGCTTACTAGACATTGAATTTTGGTTACCTGGCATCACAACCTAAATCTAACCTAATATTAACGTCTTATGACGTTGTGTGTCTTCTGGTCAATAACTAGATGCACTACAGAATGTTACGTTTACACACATCCACAAATTACATGTAAATGCATCAGCTTTTCATAGTGTAATACTCACTACTCATGAGTACTTTTGAAAAGTCTGCTTTTTACTCATACTTTGAGTAATATTCACAGCAGATACTTTTACTCTACTTGCACTACATTTTTAGGCAAGTAATGGTACTTTTACTTAAGCAAGATTTTTCAGTACTCTTTCTACCACTTCCTGTACCCGAACGCACTGGATGTTGCATTCTATTTGGAAATGAAAATTGGGTTAACATCAATGTTCAACATCAGACAAACATTGCATTTTGGCTACTTTCCAGTGCAACCTAAAACAACAAAATATCAACATCTAATGATGTTACAGCTTGACGTTGCGTGGGCATTACCACTATGACGTTTATCAGACGTTGGATATTGGTTGCCATATCTGACAAATAAATGTCAGTATTTGACATCAATATGACGTTGGTTTAAGATGTTGGCTCAACATTGAATTTTGGTCACTTTCTAACACAACCTAAAATCAACCAAATATCAACACCATTTGACGTCATTATTGCACATCAAAATAATGTTTTCCTTAAACGCTAGCTAGACATTGAATTTTAGTCACCTGACATCACAACCTAAATCTAACCTAATATTAACATCTTATGACGTGTGCCTGCTGGGCAATAACTAAATGCACTACAGAATGTTACGTTTACACACATATACAAATTACATGTGAATGCATCAGCTTTTTACAGCATAATACTCACTACTCACTACTCATGAGTACTTTTGAAAAGTCTGCTTTTAACTCATACTTTGAGTAATATTCACAACAGATACTTTTACTCTACTTGCACTACATTTTTAGGCAAGTAATGGTACTTTTACTTAAGAAAGATATTTCAGTACTCTTTCCACCACTGCCTGTACCCGAACGCACTGGATGTTGCATTCTATTTGGAAATGAAAA
>CAIGQZ010032675.1:2477116-2487537 GCA_903798205.1 Danio tinwini
TGTGTGTGTGTGTGTGTGTGTGTGTGTGTGTGTGTGTGTGTGTGTGTCTGTGCATCATCTACCTTGGCGACATGCGGGACTGAGCCATTGCAAACAGTGATAATGTCTGCTTGTCTCCACCAAAAATGACTTCTCCAGACATTGCGTGATGTTCTGAAGATTTTTCAGTTTTTTTTTTGCGACAGATAGACGCAAGTAGCTCTCTGTATTTTTATTTTGGTAACAAAAGTAAAATATTCAGTAAAAGAAGAATGATATGTGGACGTCTCCATTTTGCAGCTTTGCTTTAGTGCTGTACACAAGCCCGATGACACAAGCATACCGGGGTACCCAAACCGAAAGGTGGCAAGGGTGGTGGGGGGAATCAAACCTGAGTTCAGTCCAGGCAATTGAACCAAGTGTGAAAGCACCCTAAAAAGGGAAAATACAAAAAACTTTCTCGTTGGAATCTTGCATACAACATTAAAATGCATTAGCAACGTGTCGTTTCAGTTAGCAAAACACAAATCATCTCAATCGTCACCAAAGTAAACATTGGAAATACAAAACATGTACTATTTTCACAACATACATATCTATTTGGATGACTGAAATTATATACAATTATTTATATTTCCCTTTTCTAATCTGTTTACAAAAGAGAGCAATGAGATGCGCTTACAGTACCTCTAATAGTCATACCGCTTTCTATGAATCTTCAATAAGCGCACAAAATACCAAAATTCCTGCAATATATCAACCACAAGGAGGCACTTAAACACCAATTTATCAATAAAGCCTAATTTAACAGAATTCAATCTGATATGTTTAATTATATAATCTTGTCAGCTTCATTACAGAGACAGAGTAGAGCTCATTAATATTCACGACCCTTCCAAATAAGGTCAAAACCAAGATTTTCATTTTTAAATGAGCATATAAAACCATTTCTGGTAGTTGTGCACTTGTCTAAGCCACATACCTACTATGTTGATATCAGAGAACAATTAAATGACACTTTTAATGTAACTTTTAAATAGGCCAACCATCGCAGCACTGGTTTTGCTCACAGTAAATGGGCGGAAAAAAACAAATTGTGTTGATTAATCCCACCAACAGTTGCTCAATTCCCAAAATAATTCGATAACAGGGCAGAAAGAAAAATAAGTCACGAGAAAGGCAATCATTTATTTGAGGCGGAATGAATTCGGCAAAAAGGCCAGAGAGCAATGGATAAAGGCGACAGCTACACAAAAAACATTTGAGAGGCTTTTAAAGGCAGACGGGCGGATCTGTTATGCCACTGACATCTTAACCGTCAGGCATCCATCACATCCTTGGAAATGAGTCTCCTATTTGTGCGCACCAGCTGACGCACAAAGACAACAATCTGTTTAGCGCGGCTCTCGCTGGGTGTAAGTTGGCGGCCGCTGTGCTTGCTCGCTGGAGTAATGAGGAAGAGTTTGTGCTTATTTTTGAGTGACACTGCTCACTTTGTCATGAAAGAGGTTGAGAAATTGTTCACCTGGAATAACCAGGAGAGAAAGTCTGTGTAGCGAAATGACTCCACAATACAAACTGGGACTTTATTAAAGCAATGGCTCAGTAATGAATGTTGGTCATATGATTTAGTTTCTTTTGTGAAGCACAAAATATGTTTTGTGGAAAGGCAGAGACTTAGAATGAAGTTGGCACAAAACGAACATTAAAATGATTTGCGCTTGCTATTCCATTCTTCTTTTTACTCACAAAAGCTTTGCGCTAAAGAGGGAAAAAAACCTATCTACCATTTGCACTGTAAAAAGTCAATTAATATAATGGATAAGACAAAAAAAATATATAAAATTTGAACCACACAAAAAATAACATAATAACAGTCTGTTAAACTGGAAACTATTGAACTGAAGCTATTTACTAAATAAGTTGAATAGTGGAAGCTGTGCATATATACAGCGGGGAAATTTAAGAGTTCACACTTAGCTGATGATTGATTATAAAGCTTGTTTGGCATGCTGTCCCGGGCGAAAGCACTGAGCTCAAAAGGTCCTTGAGCCCTGGGCTCCCTCCCGTTTGCAGGGCGAGAGGAGAGCTTTGAGCTCAGGTAGATCTCGTGAACTCCCCCTTTTTTGATAAGAGCTGATGACAGAAAATGATTGCTATGAAAAGATATGCTGCTGGATGAGAGTTCAACTGTAGTGCTAAATTTAGATTGATCAATTCACTTGTAGTGCATGTTTTTGGAATGTGGGAGGAAACCGCAGAATCCAGGGGAACACCACGCGAACACGGGAAGAACATGCTAATTTTGCACAGGAACGACAGCTGGCCTGTTAAAGGACTAGAACCAATGATGTTCTTGCTGTGAGGCAACTGTTAATCACTGGGCCACCGTGCCGCCTTTTGAAGGGAAAGGTGGAGGAGTAGGTGTGGAGGGGGGAAAGGGGGATTCTTCAAATCGAAGATGGCTATAGTGAGAAACCCTGGCTTTTCATAGTGGGTTAGGAATTGTCTGATTGGTGCATCATACATAGTTAATGCAGAACCAGCCGTGTTCAATCATAATTATGTGATCCTCTTGAAATTAGTTCCCTCCCGTTTGCAAGGCGAGAGGGGAGTTTGAGCTCAGGTAGATTTCGAGAACTACCCTGCTGTAGTAGCTGATGAACAGATAGTGATTGCTTATAAGAGATAACTTCTTACTAGGAGCATGTATATGGTGCTGATTTGGATTAGTCAATTAACTTGAGTTGCATGTTTTCGGACGGTGGGAGAAAACCGGGGAACCCAGGGGAAACCCACGTGAGCATGGGGAAAACCTGTAAACTCCACACAGAAATGTTTGCTGGCTTGGTAAGGACTAGAACCAGTGAAGTTCTTGCTGTGAGGCAACAGTGATAACAACTGGGCCACCGTGCCACCCATCTAGGAAAGGAGGAGTAGGGGTGGAAGGGGGGATTCTTCAAAACGAAGATGGCTGTCATATGGAACCTAGGGTATTTATAGTGGCTTAGGAATCGTCTGATTTGTGAATGATAAATTGAATAATGCAAGGCCGGCTGAAAGCAATCATAAGCATGTGATCCTCTCAAAAATAAGTTTATAAATCAACTTCACTTACAAATAAACTTCACTTAAGTATTAAACCTGTCACAATTTTTCTCGGAAAACATATTTCTAAAGGTGCAGTTGACTTGAGATTTTGCAAAGAAAAAACTAAATGCTAAGAAAACAAATCTAATTAGTTTACAAATGAAGTTATTTGTAATAAAAAAGAAAAGGACACAGGAAAAAAAGTATTGAACACATGAAGAAAGGGAGGTGTAGAAAGGCATGGAAAGCCCAGACAGCAGCTGAAATCTCTCAGTAGTTCTTTAGAAACCCTCTCCCCTTCATCATTGTAAATCAACATTAGTAACCATAGAAAACTATTGCTGTTGAGTTTGTCACTTATACAAAGATATTAGCGGTAACAATTTATAATTATAATGATGGAGGGAAATGAGTGAAATTGTCACTTTTAAATAGATACAGAGGGGGAAGTAAGTATTGAACACGTCACCATTTTTCTCAGAAAACATATTTCTAAATGTGCTGTTGACTTGAAATTTTCCCCGGATGTTGGTAACAATCAAAGATTTTTGATTTCAGGTTTTGACGTTGGACATTGATGTAGGCCTGACGTCAATCTGATTTTTATTTCCAAACAAAATGCAACGTCCCCATGACATTGGGGTACAATGTTAATCTGCCTGCTGGGTGTTTAAGGCCATTTCGGTCATCATACAGTAAACATCCGTCATCCTCTCGTCAGTGGTCAGTCTCTGGGTCAATGTGTGTAACAATTTTGGACATCTTCTTGGACACTTTCAATGTGTTTTGCTGCAATTATAAATCGCCCATATCTTGAGGTAGTTCATTATGATGCGATTTACTTTCCATGTGTGATTTGATTGGACAAAAATTACAAGACGACAAAACCTATAGATATAAAAAAATAAAGTAGTGACTGCAGTGGAGTAAAAGTACTTATACAGCACTAAAAATGTAGTCAAGTGAAAGTAAAAGCACACATTTTTAAAACTACTCAGTAAATTACAATTTTGAGAAAAAACTACTCACAGTAATCTGAGTATTTGTAATTTGTTACTTACACCACTGCATTTTAGCAAGACAATGATCCAAAACACAGCCAAGGAAACTCTCGAATGCTTTCAGAGAAAGAAAACCAAGCTGTAGAATAGCCCAGCCAATCACCTGACCTGAATCCAATTGAGAATACAAAATAAAGATCAGATTTTGATAGACGAGACCCACAGAATCATCAAGATTTGTACAGTGTTGAAGTCTTTGCATGTGACTTCATTCTCTATACGAGAGGCGTCACCCCCCAAAAAAGCCTTTTATATGAATTAATAAATACATTTTATTAGTTCAGTTCATTATTCTTGTGTCATTCCATTGTTATTACACATAACTTTAGTTATGTTTTTAGTAATTTACAGGGGTGTAAAGTAACTAATTACAAATATTCAAATTACTGTTATTGAGTAGTTTTTTATCAGGAATTGTAATTTACTGAGTAGTTTTATAAATGTGTACTTTTACTTTTCCTTGAGTACATTTTTAGTGCAGTATTTGTACTTTTACTCCACTATTTTCCTTCAAACTGCAGTCACTACTGTTTTGTTTTGTCTATGTAGATTAGAAAAATCAGTCCTGTGATTCCTGTCCAATCAAATCCAACATAGAAGGTCATTTGCATCATAATGAACTACCTCAAGACATGTGTGATGTCAGATTGACGTTGTACCATGACGTCATGGGGACGCTGCATTTTGTTTGGAAATGAAAATCAGGTTGACGTCAGAACTCAACGTCAGGCCAATGTTCAACGTCCAACCTAAAACCAACCAAATATCAACGTCTAATGATGGAATAGCTTGACGTTGTGTGGATGTTACCACTATGACATCTATTAAATGTTGGATTTTGGTTGCCATACCTGACGAATAAATGCCAGTATTTGATGTCAATATGACACTGGTTTAAGATGTTGACTTGACGTTGGATTTTGGTCACTTTCTAACACAACCTAAAAATCAACCAAATATCGACGTCATTATTGGACATCAAAATAACGCTGGTGCTCAGACGCTGGCTAGACATTTAATTTTGATCAGCTGACATTACAACCTAAATTTGACCTAATATTAACGTCTATGACGTTGTGTGCCTGCTGGGAAATAACTAGATGCACTACAGAATGTTACGTTTACACACATCCACAAATTAGATGTAAATGCATCAGCTTTTTACAGCGTAATACTCACTACTATTAAGTAATTTTAAAAGGGCTACTTTTTACTCATACTTTGAGTAATATTCACAGCAGATACTTTTACTCTACTTGCACTACATTTTTAGGCAAGTAATGGTACTTTTACTTGAGTTCGATTTTTCAGTACTCTTTCCACCACTGGTAATTTAATGATTTCAGAAGGATCATGTGACACATACATGACATTTTACAGTTCATTTAAATTGTAACGATAATTCACAACTTTCCATCCTGTTTGAGTTAATCTCATTACTGTGCTTGAAAAATAGACAAAGAGCTTGACTTGACTTAACCTGACAAATGACGGTTTATGAGCGTTAAGTCCTTAAATTTGGATTTGTGGCTCAGCTTTTTCAGAGTCTGAAATCTCTTTAACTCCCTCCTTAGGGTGACATTTTCAAAAATGTCATGAGTGAAAAACAGATGAAGTCTCTGGAGTGAGCAAACCAGCGACACGCTGCAATAACATCTTCCATCTCGAGGGTGAAGACCATTTCCAAGCACAGTTTCATAATTGCTTTTTTTGTGACCTGATTGACCTTGTGAATTTCATGGCAATCACATGTTCCTCTAAATAAGGACAAAATCCAGTTCTCTTAATGCCAGCAGGACAATTACTGGTGACACTCTTCCATTGTGAGTGTAAATCCTCAAACAGTCTCAAGTTCAAACACAAGCTCACTTTGGCGAGTGAAATATGGTATTAAATTTGTTTTTTTTTTTCTTTTAAAGTTTAAGGCAAATCATTGCGATGGATTTTAAACAGCCTTTGGTGGATTTAGCAGCAATGTGTGTGTGTGTGGCTTTATACAATATCATTTACAATTCAAATGATGAACATCATGCTGAAATGTACTTTGTTTAGGCTTAAAGGGACTGTTCACCCGAAAATCGCATTCAGTGACCTTTATTAAGTTCTTTCTTCTGATGAACGCAAAACAAGTCATTTATTTCCATAGTAGGAACAAAAAAATACCATGACAGTACAGTAAGTGGCTGTTTTCCCCAAAGTATTCTTCAGTATGTCTTCCTTTGTGTTCAACAGAGAAAAGTAACTCAAACTGAACAAGTGGAGGATGAGTAAACATTGACAGAATTGACATTTTTGGGTAAACTATCCCTTTAAAGGGACCAATTTTTTATTTATTTTTGAAATATGGCATGGCTCAGTAGTTAGCACTCACAGCAAGAATGTTGCTGGTTCGAGCCTCGACTGGGTCAGTTGGCATTTCTGTGTGGAGTTTGCATGTTCTCCCTGTGTTGGCGTGGGTTTCCTCCGGGTGCTCTGGTTTAATACATAGTCCAAAGACATGCGCCATACTGTAGGTGAATTAAATATACTTAATTGGCCATAGTGTGTGTGCAAATGAGTGTGTATGGATGTTTCCCTGTACTGGGTTGCAGCTGGAAGAGCATCAGCTGTGTAAAACATATGCTGGATAAGTTGGTGGTTCATTCCGCTGTGGCGACTCCTGATGAATAAAGGGCTAGGTGAAGGAAAATGAATGAATGAATGAATATAATACCATGTTTTTGAGGCCATGTTTATGCCTGGTGTTAAAGAGCCCCTATTACACATTGAAAAGGGTCATATTTCAGTTTTATGGGTCTCCAGCAAGGTCAAAAAACACGTTCATGGTCTTATAATATGCATTTATTTTTACCTAATTATCCCAGCGACTCCCATATGAATCGTTCAGCGATTCATTTGTTCCCAAACCCCTGCTTAGCGCGAAGCTAATCTGCGCTGATTGGACTGATGACAGCCTGTTGCCATTGGTCGACAGCGTTCAGTGCGAGACAGTAAAATGGCCAGCGTGGTTTATCAAGTCTGCGGCCGCGGGTCGCCAACATTGGATCAGAGCAGACGCTCGAAACAGGCTTCAAAGTAAACTTACTAACACCACAGTAAACAGTACCCGCTTCTCAACAGTGTTATTCAGACACCTCAGCGCCGAAAGCAGTGCAGTTAAACACTAGCATATGCATGACATACATGCAGTTTTAATCCACACAGCAGCAAAAGCTAAATTCTGAACCTTGACCGCTGCACGTGTGCAGGATCAGCTAACGGTGGCCATAGCAACGACAAACGGCAGTGGAACGAGCTCACGAAAGCATTTAAATCTGTAAACAAAGCAGCACGCGTCGCGTTTACAACGTGGCATTAGACGCGATATGAGAATATAAAGAGTTAACCTGATACAGTACACGCGGTTACTAGTAACAAAACATGTAGATCATTTCTATTTGGAATCATTGCTGTGGCACCTTGTCCATGAACTGCTATATGTTCTAAGTGCTTACCTGTATTCTGCTTTTCTAATCGATCACATCCCCAGCCGGGAGGTTGTAGAATCAATCCTCTGTCCTCTGACAAGCTATCTCTGCGGGCTCCCGCTCTCCATTCGCAAGCCTTTTCAGTGCTGCTCACCAGCCCGAAGCCCAGCGTTCAGCAGCCTACCAGTGTACCTATTTTTTTGTCCTTATTTTGCCTGCACCCCTGGTGTCAGGCAGAAACTAATGCATGAGCTGTGTAGTGATAGATCACCCATTGTAAACGTGCAGATTTCTGAACGACTCCTTTTCCTCACACTTCCAACAATATCCAGGTAAACACAGCGTCTTCATGAGCATCTTGCTGCTGTGTTAGTGGGCGGGATCGCAGGTTTGAATTTTGCCGGGTCTGCGCGCGCAACCATTATGTTTCACGATGACATCACGCCGAAACGGCTGAAGACTCGTTATGAAGACGATTCATTTAAACCACTATGAGTCGACTCTTTTATAGATGAATCAATAGTTTTAAAAACGGTCCACTTTCAGATTTAAGCTTTAGCTGGATATTTCACTTCACTAAGAGCTGTGTTACACACTACATAGAAGGTCATTTTCAAAAACCCATAATAGGGGCTCTTTAAGACGCAGTCAAAAAATTACGTTTAGTTCAAAATATTTATTTAAAATGAGCTGAAACAGCTCGATTCTGGAGTTATTTTGGGGAAAAACTTAATTGTTTTATGTTCAATCTACTTCAATTTGTAAAAACCAATAAGTTAACTTAACTACTTCATGCTGTCCCAACACAAATTGATTGTGGGGTAACTTTACAGTGAGGTCTTGCATTCATCAATGATTTTAATTCATTATATTTTGAAAGGTTTTATTCCCCAAAGGAAAACTTGTTCATTTATTCGTTTGCTGGAAATTAGAACTGGATTTAGAAATGGTTTTAAAACAAATCTCTGTGCTTAACAAACTAAATTAAATATGTAGGCTAATGGGTTTCTTCAGTGGAGTGCGTACAACACTTATCCCCAAAAGTAAAGAGTAAAAGTAAAGAGAAAGTAAAGAGGCCGAATTGAGGAGGCTCGTTCTTTATCCTCGCTCTGCAGATGGTCTGTTTAACTGCTTTCTCGCTAGTGAAGCATTCAGTTTTTTCGCTTACAAAGTCTGCCACGTAAATAGCAAATGCACAATGATGCGAAGCAACTGACTCTTAAAGAGAATGAGAGATGAGACTCTGATTGGTTTAATGCACCTAATGCTCAAAACACACCAAAAGAACTCATTAAGCGAATAAGCACAACCCTGTTAGACCATTTGGCGCAAATCGTATTTTTCCGTCCTTAAAATAGCAAAAGTGGATTCGGACATGCCCTTGATGCTTTTGCCGCTTTAGACTTTGCGCCTAGATCATTAAAATAGAGCCCATAGCCTTTCTGCAATTGCACCACACCCTGTGCTCACACCCTGATCGGAGGCTCCTGGAAAGGACGTAGACCTTCAGGAGCATGTAAGAGGGTGCAGTGCCAGTGGCTGTCATTTAAGGATGTATCAATGATTTGAAATTGATCCGAGCTTCAACCGGTAACCAATGCAGAGACATAGAGAGGTGCTACATGGGCTCTCTTTGGCTCATTAAAGAACAGCATTCTGGATCATCTGAAGAAGCTTGAGATTGCAGGATGAGAGACCAGCTAGTAGAGCACTGCAGTAGTCCAGCCTTGAAATGCCAAGAGCTTGAACTAAAAGTTGAGCAGCGTGACCTGTTAAGAAGGGTCTAATTTTTTGAATGTTAATAAGTGCAAACCTGCAAGATCGAGCCATGTTAGCAACGTGCTCTTTATAGGACAGCAGAAAATTGGATACAGAATATGCTTGAAGTGAGTTAACAGTAGCATTACACACTAGAGGAAGGTGAAAGCGTATAAAAACCATAACAGGACCCTTTAAATAACCTGTGAAATATATAATGTGCAGCTATAGATCCTCTCTTCTAAATGAAGCTGTCATTCAGTATCACTGACTCCTCTTCTGCTGACTGATGAAGGATAATGAGCTCTTCCTCTTCCTCCATTTTTAGAGCTCCATTTGAGAGGTATTCTTTAATCAGTCAGGATGGGGAACAGAAACAAGACCTCATCTGGATTCCTCTGCCCTCAATTTCACATGCGACGCAGGGTCACATATGAAAAACCCACAATGCCTTGCTTCGCAGTCGGGTTTGACAACCAATACAAGAAATTGAGCTTAAAAAAATGCCGGATTTAAAATCATATAAAAGAGATGAAAAAAAGCAAAATGAAAGGTGAACGTGCAAAACGAAACAATGTATTGGTCTCATTTCAACACTAAGAACACAAATTTGCATTGATAAAATCCATTTGGTTTACAATACAATACAATACAACAATTATTTATAAAGCACATTTAAAAACAAACAAGGTTGACCAAAGTGCTGTACATAGGAGCACTAAAGACAGAAAAACAGAATATAAAAGAAACATTTAACAAATAAAAGCAATAAAACAGTAATCAAGAAGTTTTAAAAGCGAGAGAAAATAGATAGGTCTTTAAAACAGACTTAAACACAGAAATGGAGGGGGAAAGCCTAATGTGAATTGGTAGTGTTCCAGATTTTAGAACCAGCAACAGCAAACGCTCGATCACCTCGTTTATTAGTTTAAGTTATTAATTTGGAGTTGGAAATCAAATACATATATTTTTTTAATGTGCAAAACACATAGCACAGAAACATATAACTTTAAAATGGAAAAATGTTTAATTACAAAAAAAAAGAAAAAAAACATTACATATATAT
>CAIGQZ010032675.1:2492537-2509376 GCA_903798205.1 Danio tinwini
TAAATAAATAAATAAATAAATAAATAAATAAATAAATAAATAAATAATAGGCTACTTCAAAAACAAGCACCATTACAACCAAATAAATAGATAAATAAATAAATAAAATAAATGGGTCACACTTTACACTAAGGTTTCATTAGTACTAACATGAACTACTAACGAACAATAAACTTATTAATCATAGTTCAACATTTACTAATGCAATATTAAAATCCAAACCCATGCTTTGTTAACATTAGTTTAGAGATAACATGACTTAACAAGGAACGATTTATTTTCATTAACTAATGTGAACATATACTGTAATAAATGTATTGTTCATTGTTTGTTCATGTTAGTAAATGCACTAACTAATTGTAAAGTGTTACCAATAAAGAACTATAACCGGTTAAATCTAGATCACAGAGAGAGGTCCAAAGTCAGATTTGAAACACGTCAAAACCAAACACGCCAGTTTCACTACGTACATATGTACAAAGGCAAATGTCATTTCAAAAGCACTGCTGAAAAAGCGGTAGAAAAGAGTGACGAGCGATAGAGAGAGATAGAAAGGCATCTTGCAACAATCCACGACACGTCTGTCTGGAGCAGATGGGAAAGAGCATTGGAGCGTGATTATATTCAGAGTCCCTGGGTGTTTTTTTTCCTAGTCTTTAGTCCTGCTTAGTGGAACCCGTCGCAAACCATTTAATAGGACGGCACCATGTCTTTGATCACGGGTTCTCTGTTCAAATACGTGGCCCAGTAAACCAGGTTGAAGGAGCCGAAGAGCACCGGGAACATGATGCGGGACATGCGGTCGATTTTACTCACGCTGTTGAAGGTTTTCTTGGCCTCGGCTGGTTTGCCGTCCACTTTGGTCTTGCCTTGTTCGGCTATGCTCCCCTTGGCGATGGTGGGGAGAACGGTGTCCTTCGTGATGTTTGGCGCGTAATTCGCCACCGCCACAGCGTAGGCATTGTTCTTCTTGATGACGGAAGCTTTCTCCTTTTTCTGTGGGTGGAAATAAGGGAGTTTGTCACTTTTTAAAAGATACAGTGGGGGAAATAAGTATTGAACACATCAACATTTTATTCAGAAAACATATTTCTGAAGGTGCTATTGACTTGAAATTTTTACCAGATGTTGGCAGCAACCAGCAAAGAAAACAAAACAAATTTGTTCACAAATGAAGGTATGTGTAACAAAGTAAAGTGACAAGGGTAAAAAAAAATTAACACAT
The DNA here is from genome assembly GCA_903798205.1 of Danio tinwini. Lineage (NCBI taxonomy): Eukaryota > Metazoa > Chordata > Actinopteri > Cypriniformes > Danionidae > Danio > Danio tinwini. Next base: position 2,493,763 of record CAIGQZ010032675.1, read on the forward strand.
GAAGAAAGGGACGTTTAGAATGGCACGAAAAGCCCAGACAGCAGCTGAAATCTCTCTGTAGTTGTTCAGCAACCCTCTGGCCTTCCTCAGTGTAAATGAATATTAGTAACCACAGAAAACTATTGCTGTTGAAAGTTTGTCACTTACAAAGATATAAGCGGTGACACTATAATGTGTGAGGGAAAAGTGAATCTCATTTTTCAAAAAAATAAAGTGGAGGAAAATAAGTTTTGAACACATCACCATTTTTTTCCGAAAGCATATTTCTAAGGGTGCTGACAACTTGAATTTTTCCTCAGATGTTGGTGACAACCAAAGAAATCCATATATGCAAAGAAAACAAAACTTACTATATAAATTACTATACAAATGAAGTTATGTGTATTAAATAAAATTACACAGGGAAAAAAGTATTGAACACATGAAGAAAGGACGGGGTAGAAAGGCATGGAAAGCCTAGACAGCAGCTGAATTCTCTCAGTAGTTGTTCAGCAACCCTCTGCCCTTCTTCAGTGTAAATTAATATTAGTAGCCAAAGAAAACTATTGTTGTTGACAGTTTGTCACTTACAAAAAAGATGCAAGCATTGACACTTCATAATTGTGCGGAGGATATGTGAGTGTCAATTTTAAAAAGATACAGTGGGGGAAAAAAAGTATTGAATACATAATTTTTCTCCAAAAACATATTTCTAAAGGTGCCATTTGTCACGGTTGTGGATCTGTTTGGTTCTCTTGTATGTGTGTGTGTGGATGTGGGTGTATTTGTTTGGGTGTATCTTCACCGCGTGGCTGCGTGTGTTTACATTTATCAGCTGAGCGATCACGTGTCTTGCTGCTACTCAGTCTCACTCAGCTGTTATCTATTAACCACAGGTGCTGCGCGTTACCGCGCACCTTTATACGTTCAGTGTTTGTAGATCATGTTTGTCAGTTCGTTGTGTTCATGTCTGTGTCCTGTTAGGCAGCTCTCGCTGTTTCCGCTGGTGGTGAGTCCTCATAGAGACTGTTGCTTTTGGAAAATTCAGCGCTGCTTGTTTTTTCTCCTAAGTACTGTTACCGCTGTTTGGCATTATTGAACTTTATGAGAGATCTCCCTGGATCTGTCTCATCGAAGAACTGCTACTGCTGTTTGGCATGGCTGAACTTATGTGAGATCTTCCTGGATCTGTCTCATTGAAGAACTATTAGCGCTGTTTAGCGTCGTAGATTTTCCTAGAGAGATGCATCATTGCTCTACCATTTCTCTCTGGTGATATCTATACCAGTTATTTGCTCCTGTTAATAAATTCTCTTGCATTTGGGTCTCCTGTGTATTTGTGACACCATTGACAATTTTCCCCAGATGTTGGCAACGACCAAAGGAATCCATATATGCAAAGAAAATAAAACGAATTACTATACAAATTAAATATGTGTAATAAAATGAAACAACACAGGGAAAAAAAGTATTGAACATATGAAGAAAGGAAGGTGTAGAAAGGCATGGAAAGCCTAGACAGCAGCTGAAAATCTTTCAGTAGATCTTCAGCAACCCTCTGCCTTTTGTCATTGCAAATGAATATTAGTAAGCATAGAAAAGTAAAAAGATATTAGTTTTGACAGTTTATAATGTGGTTGGAAATAAGTTTGTCACTTTTAAATAGATACAGTGGGGGAAAAAAGTACTGAGCACCATTTTTTTTATCAAAAAACATATTTATAAAGGTGCCGTTGACTTGAAAATTTCCCCGGATGTTGCCAACAACCAAGGAAATCCATATAAGCAAAGAAAACCAAAATATTTTGTTCACAAATAAAGTTATGTGTAATAAAATAAAATGACACAGGGAAAAAGTATTGAACACATGAAGAAATGGAAGTGTAGAAAGGCATGGAAAGCCAGCTGAAATCTCTCAGTAGTTCTACAACCCTCTGCGCTTTCATTATTGTAAATTCATATCGGTAACCAAAGAAAACTATGGTTGTTGAGAGCTTGTCACTTATAAAGAGATATTAGCGGCGACACTTTATAACAGGGGTCCTCCACCCTATTCCTGGAGATCAACCTTCCTGCAGTTTTCAGTTGCAGCCCATATCAAACACGCCTGCCTGTAATTATTTAGTGCTCCTCAGGTTCTAATTAATTGGATCAGGTGTGTTTGATCAGGGTTGGAGCTGAAATCTGCAGGAAGGTCGATCGCCGGGAACAGGGTTGGTCACCCATGACTTATAATAACTACACACTATAAATTAGGGTTGCACAATGTATCGTTTCAGCATCAATATCACAATGCATGTGTCCGCAAGAGTCACATGGCAAGATATATAATGTTGAGTTGGGATTATAGTTGATCAGCACAACAGTTGAGATTTGTGGAGTCATTGTAAAGTATAACTATAACATTGTGAAACTTTATCATTTGCATGTGTTTTAAAAACATTTCAGTTTAAAGCATTCGGGCACAAAAAGAATTACATTTGTAACTTTAATGAAGAATATTTTTTACTAAATGAATACAATGAAGATGGTTTCTGTACCTGAATACTGTTTGACTCCAAACCACAAAGAACTTTTATTGACTTTTTTCGTTACTCAATTGTAATTTTTTTGCTTGCAATTTGTTTATTAATTTGTTTTTCGAAATGGTGCAACAAGCACCCACCTCCCCAAATATGAACCAGAGGCATTAAATAAAAAACAAGTAAATTTTATGGCTGGAGTTTTGTGCATTGGTGTACGCATTTACATTGGCGCCTTTGTTTAGTCAAAAGGTGTTAAAAGTCAGTGATAAAATTAAACAAAACAAAAAAAAAGTGTCAGTGTGCAAATATCTAATTTTAGCCTGAAGTATCGTGGTCGTGGATAGCAAAATAATCCACGTAAATCAAAATACTGACATCGCATGGAAAATTGCAATGTGCAAAAGCGAAAACTAAATACAGAATAAAAAACAACGAGGTTGTGTACTGAAAGATAATGAGCGTGAATCAAAAATGAAAACACATTTAGACAAAATCAGTTTTTCCAATCACATTTGAATGTTTTGTGTGCTTATGGTCTTTTCCCCTGCGCCCTTGTTTCAACATTCTGCGCTTGTGTTTCCAAAAGACGCAAAACGAGTGTCATCATTGGTCTACTAGTCGAGATTGATAGTTGGTCCTCTAGCAAATCAGATAAAGGGGAAGTTGACGTCACTCCAATACAACTTGTGGCTGCTCAGTGTAGGCGGGGATGAATTTGTTTTAGGTGTTTACATCGAGTTACACGCGATGTCAATATTTTGATTTACGCACATTAGTTTTCTACCTTCAACCGCGAGTCTTTAGGCGGGACTTTGATCCCATATGCAAAAGCCTTTATTTACTACACTACCTGACAAAAGTCTTGTCATCGATCCCAGTTGTAAGAGCAACAAATAAAAACTTGACTTCTAGTTTATCATTTGGAAAAGTGTCAGAAGGTCACGATTTTGATGATGAACTGCATCTCAATCATCACAAATACTGCAGAAGACCTACTGGAACTCGCATGGACCCAAGATTCTCACAGAAATCAGCCAAGTTTGGTGAAGGAAAAATCATAGTTTGGGGTTGCATTCAGTATGGGGGCATTCGAGAGATCTGCAGAGTGGATGGCAACATCAACAGCCTGAGGTATCAAGACATTTGTGCTGCCCATTACATTATAACCCACAGGAGAGGGCAAATTCTTTCTCATACTTCAGCCTCCACATCAAAGTTCCTGAAAGCAAAGAAGGTCAAGGTGCTTCAGGATTGGCCAGCCAAGTCACCGGACATAAACATTATTGAGATGACTTATCCAGATGACATTATTATTAAATGATTTGAGTCATTGCAGAGATGTATGGATGCAGTCGTCCAAGCTCATGGGAGTCTTGCACAATATTCCACTGCATCATGACTTTATATTCTATACTGGACATTATTTCTGTTAAGTGACAAGACTTTTGTCTAAGCAAAGTCAGAGCTTACTCTCCTAATTAAATCATTAAAAATCAAGGCATGATCATATTTTATTTTGGTAAAATAAGCGTAATCTAGAGGCCTTTGCCTTTCATAAAAGCCACTTCTGATACCAAATGATCAAGTAGAAGTCAAGTTATTATTGGTTGTTCCTAAAACTTGGATAGAAGACAAGACTTTTGTCATATAGTGTATATAAATATATATATATATAAAGAAATACTGCACAGCTAAAAAAAATCAGTGTACATTTAACTCAATTTGAGTTTAACTTAACACTCCTTGGGTGTACATATGACTCCCTCCATTTTGGAGTTAAAATAACACTTTCTAAAGTGTGAAATTTGTACATTACTCTCAGAGTTCATTTTAACACAGTAAGAGTTTATTCTTACATCAAACTGGAGTTTGTGTTACCCTTCAAAGTGTTAATATATTACCTTTTTTCCTATATTATCAATTGGTGTGTGTGACAGATAACAGTGATCTAATATGTTGAAAATAGTTTTATTTATTAAATGTTCATTAATCTTTTCAGAAATAATTGCAATACATTCAACTCTTTGCATTTTAAAATGCAACAAGACATGTTTCAATTTAAGTAAAACATGGTTTGATCACCATCAAATCCGAAAGAACCGGTTTGAGTAAAAAAACTGAACTTGGGTTAAAAGTTTAACACTGAAGAAAACCTCTTAAATATATGCTCTTTCACACTCGTGAATTAAAATGTACTCCGGTTTTAACACTGAACTACACCAAAAAAAAAAAATAATAATTACACTGTATATTTAACACTGGAATTTTTGCTGTGTGTGAAAATGTCAAGACTTTTGTCAGGTAGTGTATACTTTATAGAATAATCAGTGATCAGGAATTTGACAAAAAACTCTTCACTAGTGAGTGTGCAATGCTAATAATACTAATAATATTGCAATAATAAATGTAATATAAAAGCATAAAACAGTATCAGCATGACTCAACATGGCTTTTAATCTGCAGCCCTTTTAATTAATAATGATGCGGAATAACTCACTGTAAACTTGCTAAAACTAAAGCTAAAACATCAGTTTATGTGGTTGGTTCTGTGGCAGATTTTAGCTTGAACCCCAATCAGACAGACCTGGGCTAGCTAATCAAGCTCTTACTAGGCTTTCTCGAAACATCCTTGCAGGTGTGTTGAGGCAAGTTGAAGCTAAAATCTGCAGGACACCGGACCTCCAGGACAGAGTTTGAGAAACCGTGGTCTACACTATCAATATTTAGTCTGCTTCGTTCTTCTACTATATAGACTTGTATAAAATAAAAAATAAACAAAGCCTCAAATATGGTCGTCAGTCACACGCACTGTGGGAATGCAGCCTGTGTGTGTGTGTTGTACGTCATCGCTTGCCAGATAAACCCACACGAGTTGTAAAACATAAGCGGTATTATGATGAGGAGTTGATGGGACAACTGGAGGTGTCGAGGATGAACAGGCTCATGATGAAGAACAGGGACGAAGATTCATGATTCAATAAGTTCTTGTCATAACAGCAGCGGGAAAATCGTCGGAGCCACTCTCGAAGAGAAAAACAACATGATCCCACACACCACAAACAGTCATTAATTACATATTTCTCTTTCCGTTAGCATTTTTGACACTGTATAACAACAGTTACAAGTTTTACATTACTGTGACGGGTAGGTTTAGGGTTGGGGTAGGGGTAGACGTCAATAAAACACAATGTAATGGCTAATTGAATAAATAATATAAATAATTAATGTTAACTTCCGGCTGGAGCTGTATCCCTTCTAGCAACAACAGGTAACAAAGGGACGGCGATATTCATTGGGGTCACGAACAGTGGTAACATGAGGATAATCTAGGGTGTGACAAAAGGAGAAAAGAACTGGGATTGAGACGTGTAACAACTTTAAATGAAATAGTTATAATGAAAGTTTAATGGGTTATAAATGTTATTTCATGTTGATATTAAAGGTAAAAAACTATAATAAAACTCCAATCCTGAGTGACACAGCAGAACTGACTCGCACAGGTGTTTTGATGACCAGTGCAGTGAGCGTTTAGTATGTTTCTCCAGCTGGGTTTTCGACACATGTCCACAGGCCCTGCGTTTATTCGTGATGTTTCAAAACACCACAGACAGACCTCCACCTCCAGCCTATCTCAGGGATGAATCTCATCTGATGAATGCTCCCCTGCAAGCAGCGCTGCGGTAATTTAAGAGAGTGACAGGAACTAGTGAGGCATCAGTCTAAATGCAGAATGGTTACTAAGAGAGGGGCGTTTGCTGCACTTCAAACACTACTGAAAATGAGATGAAGATGAGGAGCAAAGCCAAGATAAAAACATTACACAATTATATGAATTAAAACATTATAATGCAAAGGGGTTTGACAGCTTGATAACAATAACACCCTAAACACACCAAGAAACTCATTAGAAACCCCATAGCAACACCTGGAACATGTTAACAACAACATAATAACACCCTAGAAACACATAGAACTTAATAGCAATTTGAAACCAAAACGTTGGGCATGTTAACAACTAACACAATCCCAAAACAAAGCCTAGAACATGTTGGTAACCACATAGCAACTCCCAAAACTTGATCACAATTCCAAAAAAAAACATGTTGGCAACCTCATATCAACACCTTTGTGACACGGGAAACTCACTAGCAGTCCCAAAACAAAACCTACAACTTTTTTGTTGGTGTTACTTTTTTGTTTGGCAACAACACCCTAGTTACACTGAGAACTCTTTTGCAGTTTTAAACAAAACAACAACATTGATGCGTCCGAAACAGCATACTTCCATACTGTACAGTATGCTAAAATCAGTATGCGAGCTGAGTAATAAGTGCAAATTCATAGAATTTGAAAATCAGTATGCGAGAAGTACCAGGATGAACTACTACTTCTGGCGAGATTCTGAAGTGTGCATCCCATGCACGCTGTGCTATACCATTTTGCTCCGCGAGAGAATTCATGAATGGGAATTCATGATGATGGATGTCAGTGGATGTCAGTGGATGATCATGATCATCCAAGATGGCGCCGAGCATGGCCGCCGTGTTGCGAGCTCCCAGCGAACTTCGTTGTGTTTTGTATGTTTTACTTGTATTTTTGTTGTTTTTCGTGCTGGATGTACACAGTCTCATTGCCTACGACAGACACACACTTCGAGAAATTGGCTCCCTCGTCGCACACCGAAAACCGGACTTTGAGTTCTTCAACGACGCTCTGTTTACAAACACAACAACAGAGCCCTTTGTCTGGGCCACACAACCGAGGCGACGACGCAAACGCAGCCGGAAAAGAGGAAAGAGAGCCGGCGTCCTGGTCAGACTAAGACGCCGTGGATTTCGACCTCCGCTCCCCACCATTCTGCTGGCTAACGTTCAGTCACTGGACAACAAACTTTGCGAGCTACCGGCGCGCATTTCCTTCCAACGGGAAACAAGAAACTGCTGCATTATCTGTCTTACAGAAACCTGGCTATCTGCGGAGGTACCAGACACAGCTGCTGAACTTTCGGGCTTCTCCTTGCACCGCGCGGATAGAACGAAAGAACTCACAGGGAAAAGCAAAGGAGGAGGTGTTTGTTTCTTTATTAACAACTTATGGTGTGATGAGAGAAACATACACCCAGTTAGATCATTTTGTTCTCCTGATCTGGAATACCTTATGCTTCGGTGTCGACCATACTGGCTACCAAGGGAATTTACATCGGTCATTATTACGGCTGTTTACATCCACCCTCAAGCCAACACAGAGCAGGCGCTCAGAGAACTGTATGGGAGCATAAACGAGCAGGAAACCGCACACCCGGAGGCAGCGTTTATTGTTACAGGGGACTTTAACAACGCCAATCTCAGGAAAATCGCTCCAAAATACTTTCAACATATCACCACAAACACGCGTGGCGATCGTATTTTGGACCATTGCTACTCTCCGTTCCGGGATGCTTACAAATCCCTCCCCCGCCCACAATTTGGCAAATCAGATCACTCTTCTGTTCTGCTCTTGCCTGCTTACAGGCAGAAACTGAAACGGGAACCACCCACCCTCAGGACGTTTCAGAGCTGGTCGGACCAATCGGATTCCATACTTCAAGACTGTTTTGATGACGTTGACTGGGAGATGTTCCGGGCAGCTTCTGATGACGACATCGAAGTGTACTCAGACACAGTTACGAGCTTTATCAGGAAGTGCATAGAAGACGTGGTCCCAACAAAAACTGTCCGTATCTACCCCAACCAAAAACCATGGATCAACGGCGAAGTTCGAACAGCCCTATCAGTGCGAACTTCCGCCTATAAATCCAGAAATGCTGAGGAACAAAAACAAGCAAACTACAACCTCAGGAAAACGATCAAAGCAGCAAAACGTCAATACAAAGACAAGATAGAGGGTCAATTTAACACCAATAACGCAAGGAGCATGTGGCAGGGACTTAATTACATCACGGACTTTAAAAGTAATAAATCCACCACTGTGAACATTGCTGCGTCTCTCCCGGACGAGCTCAACTCATTCTACGCCCGCTTTGAAACCCAGGACAGCGCGCACACACAGCGCGCTCCCGCGGCCGATACAGAAACCGCCAGCACACTCACTGTTTCTGTAGCGGATGTAACGAGATCTTTCCGTCGCGTGAACATCCGAAAAGCTACGGGCCCAGATGGCATCCCTGGACGTGTACTTAAAGCATGCGCACACCAGCTAGCGGGGGTTTTCACGGACATCTTTAACCTCTCGCTCTCTCGGTCTGTGGTTCCCACATGCTTTAAGACAGCTACTATTGTGCCAATACCGAAATCAGCTAAAACCACATGCTTGAATGACTGGCGTCCGGTTGCACTGACACCCATCTTCAGCAAGTGCTTTGAGAAGCTGATTAAAAATCACATCTGCTCTGTACTGCCCGCTAACACTGACCCTCTGCAATTTGCATACAGAAACAACCGCTCCACTGATGATGCAATTGCTTTCACCTTGCACACTGCTCTGTCTCACCTGGAAAACAAAAACACATATGTGAGAATGCTGTTTGTGGACTACAGCTCAGCATTCAACACCATAGTGCCTGCCAAGCTGGTGGTGAAGCTCCAGGCTCTGGGCCTACACAGCTCTCTGTGCAACTGGATCCTGGACTTCCTGTCAAGCAGACGCCAGGTGGTCAGAATGAACAACATCACCTCATCCACACTGATCCTCAACACTGGTGCTCCACAGGGCTGTGTTCTCAGCCCACTCCTGTACTCCCTGTACACACATGACTGTACATCCAAACACAGCTCCAACGTCATCGTTAAATTTGCTGATGACACAACGGTGGTGGGCCTAATCACAGATGATGATGAGACGGCCTACAGAGAGGAGGTGCACACTCTGACGCAGTGGTGTCAGGAAAACCACCTCTCACTCAACATCAGCAAAACCAAGGAGCTGGTGGTGGATTTCAGGAGAGAGAAGAATGAACACACTCCCATAACCATCAACGGGACACCAGTGGAGAGAGTCAGCACTTTCAAGTTTCTTGGAGTACACATCGCTGAGGATCTGACATGGACTGCTCACACAGACGCAGTGTTGAGGAAGGCACAACAACGCCTCTTCTTCCTCAGGCGCCTCAGGAGGTTTGGAATGAGCCCCCACATCCTCCGCTCGTTCTACACCTGCACTGTGGAGAGCATCCTCACTGGCTGCATCACCACCTGGTACGGGAACAGCACCAGCAGCACTCGCAAAGGTCTACATAGGATTGTGCGAACTGCTGGACGTGTAGTAGGAGGTGAGCTTCCCTCCCTCCAGGACATCTACACCAGGAGGTGCATGAGAAAAGCCAAGAGAATCATCAGCGACTCCAGCCACCCAAGCCATAGACTTTTCTCTCTGCTACCCTCAGGCAGACGGTTCCGCAGCATTCGGTCACGCACCAGCCGACTGAAGGAAAGTTTCTTCCCTCAGACTATCAGGCTGATGAACACTTAACACACCCCACACAAACTCTCCCATACCCCACACTGCACACCATAAAGATGTAGCATGCACTGCACTTTAACCAATCTATACTTAAACAATACTGCCTACAACTATGTGTACACCTATCCATTGTACGCATCACTGTCACATTGCCAAATTTACACTGTTTTGTTTCTTTTTTGTGAGTATGATGTTGTATTTTGCACTGTCTGTATTTGCACTGTCTGTATTTTACACTGTCGCTGTATTTGCACTGTCTGTATTTTGCACTGTCTGTATTTTGCACTGTTGTTGTATTTGCACTGTCTGTTTTTTGCACTGTTGTTGTATTTGCACTATCTGTATTCTTCACTGTCTGGAGCCAGCACCTAAGCTTTTCACTCATCATAGCACACGTGCTGCTGATGATGTGACAATAAAAGTGATTTGATTTGATTTGATTTGGGAGTGAAGTGACGCAATTGACGCGCGTAGGTCACGTGATCATTAGAAAACGGCGGATGTAGTACATCCGAATTCCATTCATACTGCTCACATTCATACTGTATAGAACTTACTTTTCTAACGGCCGAGTAGTATGTTTAAAATTAAAATGCAGTACCTACTGAGTAGTAGTTGGTTTCGCAGCCGATGTTGGCGACAGCCTTGCAAAACATTAGCAACACCCTTGCAACATCTAGAACTACTTCACAAAACCTAAATCAAAACCTATAACATGTTGGCAACCACATAGCAACTCCCAAAACTTAATCACAATCCTAAAACAAAACCTAAAGCAGGTTGGCAACTTCATATCGACATCTCAGTGACACAGGAAACTCATAAGCAGTCTTAAAACAAAACCTACAACACTCTTTTTGTTGAAGTTTTGTTTGGCAAGCATATAGCAACTATCTAGTTACATTAAGAACTCATCCGCAGTCCCAAATCAAAGCCTACATCTTGGCAACCACATTGCAACACCTAGAACTAATTCAACCCCCCAAAACAAAACCTAGAACATGTCGGCAACCACATAGCAACTCCCAAAACTTGATCACAATCCCAAAACAAAACTTAAAACAGGTTGCCAACTTCATGTCAACATCTTAGCGACACTGAGAACTCATTCGCAGTCCCAAAACAAAACCTACCCTGCTGAAAAATCCAGATTAAACCAGCCTAATCTGGTTGGCTGGTTTTAGCTGGTCAACCAGCCTGGTTTTAGAGGGGTTTTGGCCATTTCCAGGCTGGTTTCCAGCCATATCCAGCCTGGTCTTAGCTGGTCAGGCTGGGAGTTGACCAGCTAAAACCAGCTTGACCAGCCAAAACCAGCTTGACCAGCCAAAACGAGCTATGTCCAGCTTAAACCAGGCTGATCAAGTTGGTTTTAGCTGGTTTAAGCTGGTCATTTTCCAGCCTGACCAGCTAAGACCAGGCTGGAAATGGCTGGAAACCAGCCTGGAAATGGCCAAAACCCCTCTAAAACCAGGCTGGTCGACCAGCTAAAACCAGCCAACCAGCTTAGGCTGGTTTAAGCTGTTTTTTTCAGCAGGGTACAACTCTTTTGTTGTTGTTGTTGTTGTTTTTGTTTGGCAACCACATAGCAACACCCCAGTTACACTGAGAATTCATTCGCAGTCCCAAATCAAAGCCTACATCTTGGCAACCACATTGCAACACCTTAGCAACACCTAGAACTAATTCAAACCCCCAAAACAAAACCTAGAACATGTCTGCAACCACATAGCAACTTCCAAAACTTGATCACAATCCCAAAACAAAACTTAAAAAAGGTTGCCAACTTCATATCAACATCTTAGTGACACTGAGAACTCATTCGCAGTCCCAAAACAAAACCTACAACTCTTATTTGTTGTTGTTGTTGTTGTTTTGTTTGGCAACCACATAGCAACACCTAGAACTAATTCACAATCCCATAACAAAACCATAAACAGGTTGCCAACTACATATCAACACCTGAGTGACAGTAAAAACTCATGAACAGTCCCAAAACAAAACCTACAACTCCTTTGTTGTTGTTGTTGTTGTTGTTTTTGTTTGGCAACCACATAGCAACACCCCAGTTACACTAAGAACTCATTCGCAGTACCAAATCAAAGCCTACATCTTGGCAACCACATTGCAACACCCTAGCAACACCTACAACTAATTCAAAACCCCAAAACAAAACCTAGTACATGTCGGCAACCACATAGCAACTCCCAAAACTTGATCACAACTCCAAAACAAAACCTAGAACATGTTGGCAACTTCATATCAACACCTCAGTGACACTGAGAATTAATTCGCAGTCTCAAAACAAAACCTACAGCTCTTATTTGTTGTTGTTGGTTTGTCAACCACATAGCAACACCCTAGCAACACCTAGAACTAATTCACAAATCCAAAACAAAACCTGGAACATGTTGGCCACTACATAGGAACTCCTTAGAAACTTGGTAACTGGACTGGTTACTAAAAGAGAGGAGTTTGTTACACCATCAACACAATAAAACTGAAATTTGGATGAAAATGAGGAGAAAACCAGTGTATGACTAAAGCAGCGTATAATCATTAAAAAAGAGTTTGACAGCTTGACACTCAGTAGTCACTTGGATGCCTTGAATCAAATCACAGAAGGCTCTGTTTGGGCTGGGAGAGATGTCAGAGTGCAATACAAGATTGGATAGCATCTAAAATCATCCCAACTGCATGCTTTGTTTAGCTGTGCATGTTAAAACGAACACTGACATTGTGAGAACATATTGGGCACGTAGCCGTCAGTGAAACAAATGAAATGACAAATTCAAATCCCACGGAGCCAATTTCATGCTTAAATAATTTATTTATATTTCGGTTAAGGAAATTTATGCAGCAGATTCTGAATAAACATGTGAGCTATAATGCAGAGGAGTGTTTTGGCAAGTGAATAAAGTAAATAAATCAAAATCAATTTTATTAAATGTTAAAAAAATACTACATTTGTTTATTTTTCTGTGTAATTTAATGTAACTAATTGATGGTAAATTAAAATACTTTTTAAATCACACTTATGCTATGCAGTTAAACTTAAAAACAAGACTTTTTGGATTACAGTAATGTACAGCAATTCATTTCAGTTATTTATTTATTCATTCCTTCATTTTCTTTTTGGCTTAGTCTCTTTATTCATCAGGGGTCGCCACAACGGAGTGAACCGCCAACTTATCCAGCATATGTTTTATGCAGCGGATGCCCTTCCAGCTGCAACTCATCACTGGAAAACACCCATACACTCTCAATCTCACACATGCACTACAGACAATTTAGCATACCCAATTCACCTATAGCACATGTCTTTGGACTGTGGGGGAAACCGGAGCACCTGGAGGAAACTCATGCTAACACAAGGAGAACATGCAAACTCCACAAAGAAACGTCAAATGACCCAGCCGAGGCTCGAACCAGTGACCTTATTGCTGTGAGGTGACAGCAATACCCACTGCGCCACTGTGCTTCCTGAGTTTTTTATTTATATATATTTTTTATTTGTAAATGAGTTTTATATAATTTAAATAAAATATATACATTTATATTTTCATTTTTAGAGTGAAAATGTAATTTTGACAATATCAAGAGGACTGTATTGATTGATTAGATACATTTTTAGTGATTCAGAGATAAAGATAAAATCATTGAAACAAAAAAAAAATGTAGGTCTACTTTTTGTGACTATGACAGGGTGCCAAAATCTGCATAAACATAGCGGTTCTACTGGCTGTCATTTCTGATTGGCTTAATGACCTTTAGTGGGGGAAAAAATGTGGTTTGTGGAAAAATATTTGAAGGCTTATGAATAAGCAATGATCTTGTGCTACCGATTCTGACTAGGGCAGGAAGAGAGGCTTAGGAAACTGATATTAATCAGTCTCAGATAATGAGAATAAGACTGCAGATTTGATTGTGGGGATGTGATGAAATGTGGATGGAAAACAAATCGTTTGCACCACATAACACCATCTTGAATTCACGAGCAAACCTATAGCAACACCTAGAAATAATGCTAACTACGCAACAATTTAATATATAATCCAAGGCTTATTTTTAATACAGTTACAGTTTTTAATTTAGAGTGTTAGATTTTTGACTGCATTTGAAGTATGTTTTTAGTGTAGAACGGCAAATAATATTACCGTTAAATGTATGTCTGATAATAAAAATACTTTATTTTTCAATTAATGTATTTGTTCATGTTTCATTAAGGGATACGTTGGAAGCACACTATAAAAAATATAATATATCATATCATATCATATCATATCATATCATATCATATGCCATAAAATATCATATGTCATATCATATCAAATCATATCATATCATATATTGTATCATAACATATATCGTATTATATCATATCATATATTGTATCATATCAAATTGCATCATATATCATATCATATGTCATATCATGTCATATGTCATATAATATCATATATCATATCATATAGTATCATATCATATATCATATCATCATATCATATCATATATTATCATATCATATATCATATCATTATATCATATCATGCCATATAGTATCATATCATATTGTATTGTATCATATCATTTATCATATCGTATCGTATCATATCATATCATATCATATCATATCATATCATATCATATCATATCATATCATATCATATTATATCATATCATACATAAGTTAATATATAATCCAAGGCTTATTTTTTTATAAAGTTATGGTTTTTAATTTACATTGTTAGATTTTTGGCTGCATTTGAAGTATTTTTTAGTGTAGAACGGCAAATAATATTACTGTTAAATGTATGTCTGATAATAAAAATACTTTATATTTCAATGATAGTATTTTTTCATGTTTCATTAAGAGGTACGTTGGAAGCACACCATAAAATAATATGTAATAGAGCAATTCCAGCGATATGGATGTGACATTTGCAATAAAATATTAAAACATAAATTCACATGGAAAGTATATGTTAACATTATATTGAAACATCTGTTTATATTTTCCAAAACAACTAACCACAGAGTTATGGGATCAGAAAAATATCTGCAAATCTTTTTTTATACTTTAAATTAGGAAAATAGACATGCGTTATGGATGTGAACAAAAAAACGTTAGTGAGTTTACAGTCTACAGCATACTTTGTAGAAATTCTGTGAATTAAACATCACAAGCCTACAGAAACAATGCTACTCAAAAGGATAAGCGTTGCTCTCTATAAAAACAAAAATTACTGATTTTATTTTATTTTACATTTTTGCATTTAAAAGGAAAAGTTTTGTTATGGATGTGACATCTCTCTATTATGGACGTGACAGATGTGAAATTGACATTTGCATATAATTGCTCACAAATAAATTAATACTAGTAGCTGTATATACAAATACATAAGTATTGGATAAGTACTCGATATTGGCTTATAACCTGAGCCCAGGTATCGATATTGTATCATATCATATTATATCATATCGTAATGTATCGTATCGTATCATATCATATCATATCATATCATATCATATCATATATCGTATCATATCACATCGTATAGTATCATATCATGTATCATATCATACCTTATCAAATCATATCATATTATATCATATAGTATCATATATCATATCATATCATAATATATATATATA
>CAIGQZ010032675.1:2585454-2605223 GCA_903798205.1 Danio tinwini
AAAATGGAGCAATACATTACATTTTAGCATAAACTATAATAGAAAATGACTTAATTATAAAGAATATATTGCTTTTGCTGTATTTGTGATCAAACTAATGCATCCCTACTGAGCTTCAAAGACAAAGTTACTCATTCTTGTACTATAGACAGTCTTGTACAGTAAATATTTCAAATTCACAAGCCCCTCAGCAGGTAAACAATCTGCTGTTGTCTCTTCTTGTCTGGGTAGGTGGTTCTTGGCTTGAATAAGCTGTGAAAGTGTTGAGCCATGATGCAAATGAGAGTGACTGCGAAGTGTTGCTTTCTGTCCGTCTGTGACAAATAAATCCAGAGAAAATGAACTCAGCTCACCATATCAGTGTCCGAAACAGGGCCAAAACTGGTGACGTAGATGTCGGTCTTCACTGTGGTAACTCGGTCTGTGAAAACAGCAAAATGACCAGTGTTATTTTAGTAGAGTGCAACAGTGCCTTCAAAGTGGCAGCTTTAAGACGCTACGCGTACACTATATATTTTTGAGGGGTGCGCATCAACGTCGCTGACGGCCACGGCAAGGGCTATGCATACATGCGTAGGCTGCGCCGTAGCATACGCGTGCGCTTGACGCTGAAGTATAAATCAGCCTTTACGCTTCCAGTATAGTGACGGGAGGAGAGATACTGCTCAGTGAGCGCCGTCTTTTGAATGAGATGTTAAACCGAGGTCCTGACTCTCTGTGGTCGTTAAAAAACCCAGGATGTTCTTTGAAAAAGAGTAGGGGTTTAATCCTGGCCATATTTGCCCACTGATCTCTGTCCATCATGGCCTCCTAACCATCCCCATATCATAATTGGCTTCATCACTGTCTGGCGCAATATGGCTGCTATCGCATCATCCAGGTGGATGCTGCACACTGGTGGTGGATGAAGAGATCCCCCAATGAATAAAACGCACTTTGAGTGTCAAGAAAAGCACTATATAAATAACAATATTCATAACATTTCAAATGGAATTAAAAAATCTATAATAAAAATAAATAAAAAAACTAATTTAAACACCATTAAAACATTAAAATAAAATAAAATAAAATAAAATAAAATAAAATAAAATTAAATTAAATTAAATTAAATTAAATTAAATTAAATTAAATTAAATTAAATTAAATTAAAAGTAATATAGCACTGGACAAATGGGTTGAATTAATGGTATGAATTTAATTAAAACTATATTATAAATAAAAATGTAATTAAATACAATTAAATAAAATTAAAACTATATTTATAAAATAAATAACAATAAAATTTAATAAAAATAATAAAATCAAAACAATATTTCTAAAATAAAAAATGGAATTAAAAAATCTATTTTAAAATAAAAAATAAACAATTAAAATAGGATTAAAGCAATAATTTGAAAAAAAAATTAAACAAAAATGAATAAAAATTAATAAACAAATTTAAAAATAATATAGCACTTCACAAATGAGTTGAGTTAACAAAATTAAATTAAATTAAAAACTATATTTATCAATAACAATAAAATGATTTACAATAAATTAAAACTAAAATATTTATAAAATAAAGACATTCATATGAAATAAATTCTAATTCAATTAAATAAGTTGTTAGAAATCCCTTTTGCCAATGAAAGTTGTAAAAAAACTGTGCTATAAAAATAAATTTGTCATTGTCTAAGATACGGTTAATATCAAAATAAATGATAGATTGCATATCCTCATAAACCAGCAAATGTATTAAAAGCACGAGTGTATTCTGAGCTGGGAGACGATGGTGTGTTATATTAATAGCTGCATAATGTAGGGGTGGTTTATTCAGCTCTGAAACAACAGCGCGCTTTCATGTCTTTTATTCACTTATTCTTCTCTTTCACAAATGCATGCTGGTAAAAATGCTCAGTAATCAGCCGATGACAACAGCAATCAAACAAACAAGGAGGAATTAAGTCTGCGCATCTTAAAAACAATCCATTTTTCTCTCCCTCTATCGGTCTGCCTCTCTCGCGTCTCTAAAATTGCCCTAATTATACAATGTCGCACGCTCGTCTGGGCTCCATCCCAATGAGGGTAAAAAAGGGAAAAAATGCATTGCTATTCATCTCAGAGTAGATTTTGTGTGCCGAATCGATAGACTGCTGGGAATGTATGAAAAGACACAGAAAAAACATTGAAGTGTTTGGCAAAAAGCTGATGTTTATGGCTTTAAGAAAATCTTCGCCTGTGTAAAACTGAATTATTGTGATGCTAGGTTTGCGATTGGGTTGCTATGCTGTTGCTAAGGTGCTAGAAGAGGTTTGGAAAAATGATTCGAAGTGAAGTGCAATGTTATGTGATGTGAGCAGCTCATGATATAGTGTGTTTAGTGGAATGTCATTTTACCTTTTAGCTGATTTGTAAGGGAACATTTTGAAATAAACGTGTGCTCCTGAAATTGTCTGTCAGACTAAATGGTTGAACATTATTGAATTATTATTGTATATAGAAAATATATCAAATATATTAAGTACAAATATATTATTATATATATTTTTATTTCAAACCTGTTACCTTGTACTAGATGAATGGTTTGTAGACTATTTGGATTAAATAAAATTAAGCTATTTATAAGACTAAATTAAATTAAAAGTATATTTATAAAATAAATAAATAACAATAAAATAAAAATAAATTAAAACAATATTCATTTTGTTTATAAAATAAAATCCACAAAATTGACATTAAATTGAGTGAAAAGCTGGGAAGTCATTAAATTGCACTGGATGACTGGTTTGTAGACTGCATGGATTAAATAAAATTTAACTAGTTATAAAAAATGTATGAAATCAAATCAAATAAAATAAAATAAAATAAAATAAAATAAAATAAAATAAAATAAAATAAAATAAAATAAAATAAAATAAAATAAAATAAAATAAAATTAAATTAAATTAAATTAAATTAATAAAAATGAATTCCACTAAATTGACATTAAATTGAGTAGAAAGCTAGGAAGTCATTAAAATGCACTGGATGAATGGTTTGTAGACTACATGTATTACATAAAATATAACTATTTATAAAATAAATTAAAAGA
This sequence comes from Danio tinwini, assembly GCA_903798205.1. Taxonomy (NCBI): domain Eukaryota; kingdom Metazoa; phylum Chordata; class Actinopteri; order Cypriniformes; family Danionidae; genus Danio; species Danio tinwini. The sequence continues at coordinate 2,588,525 of CAIGQZ010032675.1, forward strand.
ATATTTATAAAATAAATATCAATAAAATTGAATTAAAATGAATTAAAACTAGTCTAAATTGACACTAAATTAAGTAGAAAGCCTGCTGGTAAGGCATTAAATTGCACTATATAAATTAAATTGTTTGTAAACTGCATGGATTAAATAACATAAAATTATATTAAAAGTGAACTATATTCATAAAATAAAAAAAAATTTAATTGAAACAATATTTATTAATTGGAAAAAAAATGAAATGACAATTAAATAAATTTAAATAAAATTAAAACAAAACATAAATTAAAACAATATATTTTTTATAAAAATACAATAAAATTTACAAAATAAAATTAAATAAAATTAAATTAAATAATTTTTTTTTTTAATTAATAAAATAAAATAAAATAAAATTTCATTTAATAAAATTTAATAAAATTAAATAAAATACAAATTTATTCCAATAAATTGACACTAAATTGAGTAGAAAAACTGTTGGGAAGTCATTAGATAGAAAGTGGCAAGTGGGCAGCATGATCGCCTCACAGCAAGAAGATTGCTGGTTCGAGCCTCGGCTGGGCCAGCTGGCATTTCTGTGTGGAGTTTGCATGTTCTCCCCGTGTTGGTGTGGGTTACCTTCGAGTGCTCCAGTTTCCCCAACAGCCCAAACACATGCACTATAGGTGAATTGAATAAGCTAAATTGGCTGTAGTGTATGTGTGTGAATGACCCATACACTCAGATGTTTCCCAGTACTGGGTTGCAGCTGGAAGGGCATCCGCTGTGTAAAACATATGCTGGATAAGTTGGCGGTTCATTCCACTGGAGGGACCGCTTATGAATAAAGGGACTAAGCCGAAAAGAAAATGAATGAATGAATGAAAAAAAAAAGAAAATGCTAATAAAATAAAATAAATAAAATAATAAAATTAAAACAATATTTATAAAACAAATATTAGGTAGACAGACTGCTGGGAAGTCATTCAAATAAAGAAACCCTAATGTTGAAAGTAGCTCTTCAGAGCCGCAGCTGCATGTCTGTAGCAGATGGCATTATTCAGCGGGTCAGATGGTTGTTGTTAGTGGACTGTGGCTCTGAGTGAATGTAAAGTGCTTCAGTCTCTGAGTGACGATGCAAGAGTCTGACTGAAATGAGACAGGGGGGGGGGGGTTATGAAGAACTGCTCTTATATTCATGAGATTATTCACATATGCCTCTATATATATATGCATCTGTGCAGCGTCTGAGGGAAAACCCTGTCTGTTTGACTTCACCTCTGTCTCTGTTTCCCTCAGCTTTTCAAAACACTGTGAACTGCCTTGATTTATTTTTTTTCTATCTGAAAATAAACTACGCCGAATGATTCAGACCTCTGAACTTTAAATGTACACAGGAGACCGGCTTCTTAGATGATGTATGTCTAATATAGTAGCTTTTCAGGATGAATAAGACATTCTCTGGACTTCTACTACAATCTTTGAAGATGAACGGAATGAAAGGGATGTATGCGATTCTGCCTTTAGGATACATTGAGAGTTGTTTATAAAACAACACATTTAGTCATGGTTTGCCTGGTGTTTTTAGGACAGAGATTGCATATAAGTGGAAAAATAAAGGGAAAGTTGTGTTTTTTTTGCATACTGCAAGTGAAATAATTGTGCAAATATACTAGAGCTGCACGATTCTGGCTAAAATAAGAATCATGATTTTTTTTGCTTAAAATAAAGATCACGATTTTCTCACGATTATGTAGATGTAAAATAAAGGTTAATATCAGTAGGCTATTATTATTGTTATTTCTCAAACATATGGTAAAACAAAAATAGTATTATGTGTATGTCTACTGTTGGTTAAAATGCTCAATTTTAAATACTTTGACAATTTTTTTTAAATCAGACATTTGTCATTATTAGATTGCCTTGCATCATATTCAACATTATATAGGCTAGAGTAGGTATACTGACACTGTTAAACATTTATTCTCATGCACAACACTTTGTGTTCGCTATGAAAGAAAAACATAATAAATGTTTGTCGAAATCAAAACTTTATAATGCGATATGATGATTTAAATGATGTAAACGCTTTCGGTTTCATTTTTCAAGTGTGGTTCATACTTCACGCGTGGCTCCCAAACGATCATTCTGTGCCACAAACTTACTCACGGTCAGCTCACTTCGAGGCCGCGAATACATCATTACATGAAGACAGAACGTTTTTTTGGGTGAGTTATATATTATAAATACAGTATGTGACTCTTTCGATGCCATTTGGAGGTGTACACGTTTCTAAGCTACGTAAAACATTGTGAAGACTTGTGCAGCCACCATTGCTTCTCTCCTGAACTTGGAAATATGATTGGCAGAATCGTAGAAATGCTGGATTAAGATCGTCTAGGGGATCGAATCGAGATCGCAATCTTTTTTTGATTAATCATGCAGCTCTAAAATATACCAATATTTCTTGAAATATGTGCTTTGCACATTTTCTGTTTGCTTAGGGCATGAAAAAAGTGTATGATTTTACTTGAAGGTGTTTATTAGACTGCATGACACGTCATGAAAATGAAGAAGATTTTCTGTATGCTTATGACAACTTTTATTAAATGCAATTCAACCAGTTATTCAAAGGTGACATTGTCTGAGATGTCTTTGTCATGACAACTTGACATTACCAAGACAACATGTCTTGTCATAAACCTGTCATAAACATGATTTTCATGCGGCCATTATAATTGCGTCATGAATATTTTCATGAGCCCTTTTTTAAATGGAACAAAATAATTTTTTATTAAAACATCTCAGAAAAAGGTTTCAAATTATAAATGATTTAAATGATAAATGATAAAATAAAATAAATCTATATTTATGAAATTAAATAATAATACAATTAAACTAAATAATTTTTTTAATCAAATAAAATAAAAATGAATGAAAACAATATTTTTTTTAATAAAATAAATAAAAAGTAATCATTTATAATTTTAAATTAAATTAATTAAAACAATATTTATAAAAAAATATAAAATTGTCATAAACCTGTCATAAACATGATTGTCATGTGGTCTTTTTACTTTAAAAGTAAAAAGAACGCTATCATTTCAAAGCAACAAAAATTAATGAACAAACGTATAAATATATGGATGAATAAGTAAATAATTACATAAAATAAATCCACAAATCAATTAAATAAACAAACAAATAAATAAATAAATAAATGAACACATAAAAAGAAATAAAGAAATCAATCAATAAATAAAGAAAGAAATAAAGGAATGAAGAAAATAACACATAATAAATAAATAAAGAAATAAATAAATAAATACCTACATTTAAATAAATAAATCAATGAACAAATATAAATCAGTCAATCAATCAATAAATCAATAAATCAATAAATCAATGAACAAAAATAAATAAATAAATAAATACATACCTACATTTATAAAAATTAATCAATAAACAAATATAAATAAATAAATAAATAAATAAAAATAATACATACCTACATTTATATAAATTAAGGATTAAAAAAATATAAATAAATAAATAAATAAATAATCACATATAAATAAATAAAGGAATAAATGAATGAACACATATAATAAATAAATAAATAAATATATAAATAAATAAAGGAATGAACACATATAATAAATAAATAAATAAATAAATAAATAAATAAATAAATAAATAAATAAATAAATAAATAAATAAATAACCACATATTCTTTATTATCATTGATTGATTTGTTTAAATGAATACAATATTAAAATATTATATTAATATAATTATATACAATATTATTGTAATATTATTTAAAAAAAATTAATTGTTGTCAGGTGTGTGTACATATACATATATAAATAAATAAATAAATATATATATATATATATATATATATATATATATATATAAATATAGTGAACAGTTATGTTTATATTTACCTTCAGCTCAATTAAAATCCATTCATTTTCATTTAATGCAAACAAAGATTAATAAACCTTTTTTGATGTGTTAAAAACTATTTGTTGTCATAAACAGTCATCAAATCTCAATCAAATTTGCTTATGAACAACACAGGCTTACAATTCATAGAATCCATTCAACTAAATATTTATTAATAAAGCTTGAAAAAAAAACAAGATGCAAATTAATATTTATGTAATCCCACCAGTGTGCTACCAATTATACCATTGTGTATGAAATGTTCTCTACAATAATCTTGCCTTTTCAATCTTCATAACCTACAATTGAAAATAGCAAACATTCTAATGACATGCATTAAACGGCAAGAACAACACTGCAGATTCACCTTGAACTGATTCTACGGTCTCTTGAGGATGAAATAATTATGTGAGTCTGCTTTATGCTAGTTCTTCATGTTTCGTTTATGAGGTCATTATATCTTCATTCCAGCCAGCGGTAAACTGGAGATGCTCTTTGACTCGCTCGCAAAAAGTTAATCAGCCATAACATGAACGGATAACAACACATTCAGATTTACTGAAACATTCAGGCGTCCTGTGATTGACTGACTGTGGTATTGAATGGAGGAACAGGGTTTTGTGGGAGTTTGGCTTCAGGAATGATGGGTATATTGACCGCTTAAGCTGTTTTTTTTTAAACCCTAGTTCTGATGCCTTGAACGGATGGGTGGAATGAAGGATGATGAAAAACATTTACATAAAACCAATATATGGTTGACTGGATTTCCAGGAAATGTATCTGAACATCTTTAGAGGAAGATGTATAGTGTGTATATATACACAGCTGAAGGCAAAAATATTAGCTCACCTGTGAAAATGTAATATTTGTGTGATGTTTAATGGAGCGGGGAAATTTTCACAGTATTTCCTATAATATTTTTTTCTTCTGGGGGAAAGTCTTATTTCTTTTAGTTTGGCTGGAATAAAAGCAGTTTTAATTTTTTAGGTCAATATTATTAGCCCATTTGCTTATTACTACTTTTACCCAATAAACCTACCTGATTCACCTAACTTGCCTAGTTAACTTAGTTCAGTTTTTAAATCATTGATTATCTTGCAAAAGTAACTAGAAAAATATCATGTACTGCTATGATGGCTAAGAAAAAGAAAATAGTTATTATGATTATTTTATTAAAATTGTTATGTTTAAAAATCTGCTGAAAAAAAGTTCACTTGGAAATGGAATAAAATGAAATGAATTGAAATAAAATAAACACGTACCACACACACGGGGGGGGGGGGGGGGGGGGGGGGGGAGAAGGGGAGGAAGAAAAACTAACTATATAAATATATAAATAGTAAATGGATTAAATAAACAGTATGTTATGCGTTTAAGTGATTTGAAGTTGGTAACCCCAGTGGAATACACAAACGAATGAAGGCACGAACAAAGGAATGACCGAAGAAACAAAGAAATGAACAAACAAACAAACAAACAAACTAACTAACTAACTAACTAACTAACTAACTAACTAACAAAATAAAGAATGAACAATCAAATGAACGAACGAACAAACTAATGAAAAAATTAACGAGCAAAAAAAGATTGAACAAACAGAAAAAAGAATGAACAAACAATCAAAAGAAAGAATGAATGAACAAACAGATGAATGAACAAATGAACGAACAAATGAACTAACTAACAAACTAAATAAAGAACGAACAACTGAAGGAACAAACAAATGAATGAATGTATAAACAAAATAACAAACAAACGAACAAGCTAAAAAGAAATGAATGAATGAGTGATTAAAAAAAAGAAAAAACAAATGAACAACCTAACCAATGAATGAATGAATGAATGAATAAATGAATGAATGAAAGAACATAATAAAAACAAATAAATGAATGAATGAACGAATGGACGAATGAAGGATCAAATTAACCAACAAAAAAAATTACCAAACTAATGAACAAAATAAAGAATGAACAAATAAACCAAAAAATGATCAAGCAAAAAAAAAATAAAGAATGATCAAAAAAAAGAACAAATGAATGAAAAAATGAACAAATGAATGAGAAAATGAACAAATGAATGAACAAACAAACAAACGAACTAACAAACAAAAGATCAAAAATTATCAAAAGAAAAAACAAACAAATGAATGAACAAATAAATGAAAGAACGAATGAACACACTAACAAACAAATGAATGTATGATCAAAAAAAGAACGAACAAATGAATGAATAAACAAACTAACTAACAAACAAACTAACTAACGAACAAATGAACAAATAAATGAATGAACTAACAAACAAATGAACAAAAGAACAACGAGTGAATGAACAAACTATCTAATGAACAGAATAAAGAATAAACAAATCAACAAAAAAACAGATAAATGAATGAATGAATAAATGAACAAACTACCAAACAAATGATCAAGCAAAAAAAATAAAAATTACAAATGATCAAAAGAAAGAACAAATAGATGAACGAATCAACAAACGAACGAATGAATGAACAAATGAGTTAACTAACTAACAAACGAACTTCCTAACAAACAAAATGAAGAATGAACAATTGAAGAATCGAACAAATTAATAAATGTACGAATAATTAAAAGAAAAAACGAACAAATGAACAACCTAACCAATGAATGAATGAATGAATGAACAAACATAATAAAGAACAAATAAATGAATGAATGAACGGATGAATGAAGGAACGATCAAACTAACCAACTAACTAACTAACAAACTAATGAACAAACAAAAAGCGAATGAATGAATGAATGAATAAATGAATGAATAAACGAACGAACTAACAAACAACTGATTAAGTGGAAAACAAATGAACGAATGATCAAACGAAAGAACAAATGGACAAACGAACAAATGAACAAACAAACAAATGAACGAACAAACTGACTAAGTAACAAACAAATGAACTAACAAACAAAAGATCAAAAATGATCAAAAGACAAAATGAACAAATGAATAAATGAACGAACAAACTAACAAACAAATGAATGAATGATCAAAAGAAAGAACTAACAAACAAACAAACTAAAGAACTATCTAACTAAATAACTATTAAAAAAACAAACTAACCAACGAACGAATAAACGAACTAACTAACAAACAAATGAACAAAAGACCAAACAAATAAATAAACAAAAGAACAATCAAATAAATAAACGAACAAACGAGTGAATGAACAAACAAACGAATAAATAAACCAACCAAATAACAAACCAATTAACTTGCTATTAGATGTTTCGTTGTAATTAATTATTTATTCATTTTCTTGCTGGTTCGGAAGGAAAACTATTTCTACACAATTTTATAAAACTCAACAGGAGACACAATATCAAATATTGAGTCCTGCGGTTTGCACAACACATGACTTTACAGTAATCCTTGTAAACAAGTCAATGATTGGATTATTGATTTTTTTTTGGATGAAATGTTGACAGGATGCTGGTAGGATCCTATAAAGCAATCTTTGACCGTGAGGAATGACCTCTAACATTAAGCTAATGACACAGGATGGTTCACTCGGTTAGCCTAAACAAACAACCCAGACCCAGCCCTTGACCCCAGCATTAATAAGGCGGTCTTGCTGGATCTGTGGGCAAAGTTCATGAGTTAAAACCAGAGGCAAGGCCAAACAAGGGTTGCTGCTAGAAGGGATACAGCTGCGGCTGGAAGGTAACAATAATCATTTTAAATGATTGATTAAATTACCCATTAAAATGTATTTTATTACATCTACACTGCAAAAATACTTTTCTTACTTAGATTTTTTTTGTCTTCTTTCTAGTCCAAATATCTAAAAAAATCTTATATCAAGAAGTATTTTCTAGGCAAGCAAAACATATTATCTTGTTTTCAGAAATAATGTGCCAATATTAAGTACACAATAATCTGCCAATGGGGTAAGCAAAATAATCTTGTTTTTCCTTTTGACATAAGATTATTTTGCTTACCCCATTGGCAGATTACAGGGAGTGCAGAATTATGAGGCAAATGAGTATTTTGACCACATCATCCTCTTTATGCATGTTGTCTTACTCCAAGCTGTATAGGCTCGAAAGCCTACTACCAATTAAACATATTAGGTGATGTGCATCTCTGTAATGAGAAGGGGTGTGGTCTAATGACATCAACACCCTATATCACGTGTGCATAATTATTAGGCAACTTCCTTTCCTTTGGCAAAATGGGTCAAAAGAAGGACTTGACAGGCTCTGAAAAGTCAAAAATAGTGAGATATCTTGCAGAGGGATGCAGCACTCTTAAAATTGCCAAGCTTCTGAAGCGTGATCATCGAACAATCAAGCGTTTCATTCAAAATAGTCAACAGGGTCGCAAGAAGTGTGTGGAAAAACCAAGGCGCAAAATAACTGCCCATGAACTGAGATAAGTAAAGCGTGCAGCTGCCAAGATGCCACTTGCCACCAGTTTTGCCATATTTCAGAGCTGCAACATCACTGGAGTGCCCAAAAGCACAAGGTGTGCAATACTCAGAGACATGGACAAGGTAAGAAAGACTGAAAAACGACCACCACTGAACAAGACACACAAGCTGAAACGTCAAGACTGGGCCAAGAAAGATCTCAAGAGGTTTTATGGACTGAAGAAATGAGAGTGAGTCTTGATGGGCCAGATGGATGGGCCTGTGGCTGGATCGGGGCATAGAGCTACAGTCTGACTCAGACGCCAGCAAGGTGGAGGTGGAGTACTGGTTTGGGCTGGTATCATCAAAGATGAGCTTGTGGGGCTGAAGATAAATTATTATTTCAGGTTGAAGATAAAGTCAAGCTCAACTCCCAGTCCTAATGATAGTTTCTGGAAGACACCTTCTTCAAGCAGTGGTACAGGAAGAAGTCTGCATCCTTCAAGAAAAACATGATTTTCATGCAGGACAATGCTCCATCACACGCGTCCAAGTACTCCACAGCGTGGCTGGCAAGAAAGGTCTAAAAGAAGAAAAACTAATGACATGGCCTCCTTGTTCACCTGATCTGAACCCCATAGAGAACCTGTGGTTCATCATCAAATGTGAGATTTACAAGGAGGTAAAACAGTACACCTCTCTGAACAGTGTCTGGGAGGCTGTGGTTGCTGCTGCACGCAATGTTGATGGTGAACAGATCAAAACACTGACAGAATCCATGGATGGCAGGCTTTTGAGTGTCCTTGTAAAGAAACGTGGCTATATTGGTCACTGATTTGTTTTTGAATGTCAGAAATGTATATTTGTGAATGTTGAGATGTTATATTGGTTTCACTGGTGAAAATAAATCATTGAAATGGGTATATATTTGTTTTTTGTTAAGTTGCCTAATAATTATGCACAGTAATAGTCACCTGCACACACAGATATCCTCCTAAAATAGCTCAAACTAAAAACAAACTAAAAACTACTTCCAAAAATATTCAGCTTTGATATTAATGTTATTATGATATTAATAATATGGAAGTTTTTTTGGGTTCATCGAGAACATGGTTGTTGTTCAATAATAAAATGAATCCTCAAAAATACAACTTGCCTAATAATTATGCATTCCCTGTATTTTGCTTCTTTAAAGGAAAAACTGATTTAGTTTTGGCATATTATTTCTTAAAACAAGACAACATGTTTACCTTGTTTAGAAGACGCTTCTTGATTTAAGAATTATTAGGTATTTGGATTAGAAACAAGACAAAAATTCTAAGTAAGAAAAACATTGTTTGTAGTGTACCCCAACCCTCACAGTAATGTAAAAACAGTAATTATACCAAGTATTATTTATAATATTTATTAATTTACCCACTTAATTGTATTTTATCAAATTATTTGAAAGTAGGCACTGATGAAAAAAAATGTTGAAAAAAAAAGCTTTGCCAAATTGTTGCAAACAATTTATACCAGCTGAATTTAAACAGACAAATTAAATTTAATAATGTTTAACTCTTATTTGTTTGTTTCAATTCAGCCCAAATAAATTGTTTGTGACCACTTACTTTCAAAATAAATAGTAAATCCAATTATTTCTTTTTTTTCAGTGTACATTTGTAATCTGTAATCTATCACATTTCCAAAGTAACCTCCCCAACACTGGTGAGTGACCACTGTGTTTCACCAATACCTGCTTACTTTACAATATTTGGTTAAAATCTAAGCTGAGAGAACTGGAAGACAATTGAGATTCAACACAGGTCGAGTACAAACAGCTCATTCAGCCTCACCGTTAAAAACTGCTCAAAGCATGCGAAGAGAAGATGAAAAGGTTCAGCCCTCCTCTCTCCTAAAAAAATATGCACCTTGTCTTTGAACGGCTGAAAAAATATTACTTATTCATTCTGCTTTGTCTTTTCAAGCTCTCGTATCATCGCTTAGGTGTTCGCGGTGGGTACGCTTTATGCTAGCTGCTTCGTTAATATGCTTAGACCAACCTGAACCTCATTGGAGCTCTAAACACGAAATCTGACTGACTGTGTTTTATTGTCCTTTCCCAGCTCTTGTGATTTAATAGCTACCAAAGATATGTTTCATTTAGGTATCAACAGCACTAGGGGAAAGTCAGATTATTGACACTACTACATTTTTCAGCAGATCAAGTTTTCAATCAAACACACACACACTCTCAAAACTGCATCTGCTTTCTTTCGAGCAGCACTGGGAAGAAATTGGGATTTAAAAGATTATTCAGTTTCTAGTGTCATCAGAAATGTTCTCCTAAAATTTGCATGTTTTTTTTTCACCTCTTATGTTTATGTTAAGTTATTTAACTTTAACCCTTGTGTGCTGTTGGGGATGTTTTCATCCACTCTGAGGTAATTTTAAGTGTTAATTTGGCCACAACTTTCAGCAAATGGAATGATTTTTGGAGACAAATCTTATTTTGACACATATTTTGAAAAGAGGCTTTGGAATTTTTCAAAAACAACAAAAAACTCAGGGCAAATTGACTACACTTTTGTTATGTTAGTGGCTGTTTTTGCCCCGTTGACTTTCATTATAACAACATTTTTTGATTGCAAAGCTATGACACCAAAACAATCATGCATTCTTGATTGTTCGCTTTTGGGAAGAGGTATAATTTGTCATTTTTACTGTTGATATGTTGATATCACTATATCCTGTCATGGCTTTGCAATAAAAAACATCATTATAATAGAAGTCAATGGAGCAAAAACAGCCACCAACATAATGAAAGGGTAGTCAATTTCAACAGTACACAAGGGTTAAAGGCAATAAAATCAACCTTAAAAAAATGAAATTATTAAACCTACGCACAGGAGACTGAAAAAAATATATTATTTTTTGGGATACATTTTCATATGGCACTTTTATCTGGTGAACTGAATCAAAGAATTCAAATGAATCAAGCAAATGAATGAAATATGTTAATTTGAGATGCTAAATGACATAATCAAACTAGAATAAGTCAGATGACCCAAATTGAGCAATTATTCACCCTTTCAAGTGTTTAAAAACATTTATGAGTAGGGTTGAGTACCAAAAATCTGTTCCTCTCCCGAACAACTTCTATTTTTTAAAACAAACTGGAATTTAAATTGTTAGCTATTGGTTCTAAAAGTCATTCTGGTGAGATGCATACAGCACTGAGAGTGGATGGTTGCTACTTTATGAGTATTAATAATAATAAAAAAGCCACTGTTTGCAGTCACACAACAGAATTAACATACCTTACCAGACTGGATTCGTGCTGCTGAGCTATGCTTTGTAAACTTTGTGCGAAACAATAAATTTAAATGTTAAAGAAAATATCAATTACCATAAAATTTGAGATGTCCCAAATGATCTGAAAACTCAGAGACGGTTACTCCAATGACATGTTGTTTACTCCAAACATGACAACAGAAAGAGTTGAAAGTTTAAAGTTGAGTGCCACAGGGCTGTTACCAGATTTGTTTACATCCTTTTTAGGGTGCTTTTACACTAGCACTTTTGTTCCGGACCCGGGTTCATTTGACGTCAGAGTACAGTGCTTTTAGCAAGTGTAGACGTGTCTTCTGAACTCGAGTGCGCACCAAATGTATTTAATTTTTTTTTTATAAACTTAATTGTGTAAATACTTTTTTTTTTGGTGCTAAACTAATTTATTGGATGGAAATCCTGCCCCTAATTAAATTGACTTCATCCAATGAGTTATTTTTTTGAGCGTAATTGTTGAATCCAATTAAATTTGTAAAAATGATTAAATTAACTTGAGCGATTTGTGTTGGGACAACATGAAGGAATTAAGTTAACTTACTAGTTTTTACAAATTTAAGTAGATTGAATATAAAACAATTAGGTTGTCCCTTAGGAAACTTAATAATGGCATTATCCTAGCTCATTGTAAATAAGTAGTTTGAACAAGCAGCAAACATAATTTTTTTAATGGTACATTGAGCTTTTATCGCCTTTATTAAAGCGAAGTAAACACTCCTGCTTTGTTTACGAACATCTTATCACATAATGACATATTTTACAGATGCAAACTCACAAGTTGATGCTGTTTGCTTGAGATTAAGAATGATGCGTTTTATTTTATTGTTCAGCAAAATAGTTCATGCACTCACTAATGTTTACCCTGAATGCTGCCACCTTTCTAAAAACAATCTCAGTTCGGAAGACTGACTTTTTACAGATTCCCGACATTTGATGTACAGTATGTCAATTATGCATAAGGATATAAATTGACTGTCATGAGTGTGCTGTGGATACATTTAGGGAGACAGGGATTCTGATTCATCCCTGTGGCTTGGTTCATTTGAATCATTATATTGATTTGAATGATCTAATCCCTCTGAGTCACTGGGATAAGCTAAATCTGCATAAAACCAATCACAGGTGTTGCATGTCATTTAGGAAATGTGTCCCAGTGTGTATTGCGTTGCTCAGATGTCATATCGGTATACAGCAAAGACACACACACACACACACACACACACACACACACACACACACACACACATACATACATGCACACACACACACACACACACACACACACACACACACACACACACACACACACACACACACACAAATGTGAAATTGGACCATTGGAAAACACTTTTTTTTCTAACTATGATTCTGATAGTATTGTATTTATTTAAAAAAAAAAAAAAAAGAGTAGAATTACCGTATGGTCAATCTTAAAGGGCAACACAAAAAAAATGTTGACGCTTGTTCAAACTACTTATGTAAAATGAGACAAATCAAAAAAAATCTTGATTTTTTTGTGAGGGAACTTAATTGCTTTATGCCCAATCCATTTAAATTTAGAAAAAAGTTAACGTAATAGATTTGTGTTGGGACAACATGCAGGAATTGTGTGAAACCCAGCATTATAGTGCACCCAAAAATTCTAATTGTCACAATTCATTCTCTTTTAGCTTATTTTCTTTTGCACTCAACAGAACAAACTCATCAATATAGTTGGGTCTCATAAGAAACTTTCCGGTTCCTATTCAGGTCTACTTAATAATTCGCTGTGCAGATTCCGATTCAATTTTTCCATCATTATGCATGCTCATTTTTCGTGTTCATATTCATTTAATTTCAGCATCAAATTGAACATCAGTTGGACAATCAACATGTTTGGCAGTATGCAAAACGAATCCTGGCTTTTCTCCAGTTGTGGTAGAAAAGGGCATAGATAAGGCTTGAACCTAAACATGGACAGGTATATATATTTATATAAGTGAAAAATGTCTTGTCATCAATACCAGTTGTAAGAGCAACAAATAATGACTTGAAAAGTGTCAGAAGGTCGATTTTTCTGATGAATCATCTGTTGAACTGCATCCCAATCATCACAAATACGACAGAAGACCTACTGGAACCCGCATGGACCCAAGATTCTCACAGAAATCAGTCAAGTTTGGTGAAGGAAAATCATGGTTTGGGGTTACATTCAGTATGGGGGCGTGCAAGAGATCTGCAAAGTGGATGGCAACATCAACAGCCTGAGGTATCAAGACATTTGGGCTGCCCCTTACACTACAAACCACAGGAGAGGGAAAATATTTCAGCAGAATAGCGCTCCTTCTCATACTTCAGCCTCCACATCAAAGTTCCTGAAAGCAAAAGAAGGTCAGGGTGCTCCAGGATTGGCCAGCCCAGTCACCAGACATGAACATTATTGAGCATGTCTGGGGTAAGATGGAGGAGGCATTTAAGATGAATCCAAAGAATCTTGATAAACTCTGGGAGTCCTGCAAGAACGCTTTCTTTGCCATTCCAGATGACTTTATTAATAAGTGATTTGAGTCATTGCAGAGATGTATGGATGCAGTCCTCCAAGCTCATGGGAGTTAGAAACACAATATTCATTCTTTTTGCACAGCAGCATAACTTTATATTCTATACTGGACATTATTTCTGTTAAGTGACAAGACTTTTATCTAAGCAAAGTCAGACCTTACTGTCCTAATTAAATAATAAAAAATCAAGGCATGATCATATTTTATTTTGGTAAAATAAGCGTAATCTAGAGACCTTTGCCTTTCATATAACTTCTGATACCAAATGATCAAATAGAAGTCAAGTTATTATTTGTTTTTTCCTAAACATTATATAGGCGACAAGATTTTTGTCAGGTAGTGTATATATATAAGAAACATAAAAAACAGTCTGCTCACAAGGATCAGACTACACAGTGCAAACAGCCGAAACCTGGATATTTTAGCAATATCCTGTCCAGGGCGCGTCCTGTTAAAAACATATGTTCACCATATTTCTAAACATGGTGCAACACCACAGTTATGGTCTAGTGCATAAATGAAGCATACGCTGTAAAAAAAAAAAAAGATTCCACACAATTCCTTCATGTTTTGCCAAGACAAATCAATTTTTACTAATTTAAGTGGGTTTAACAATTACATTGTCCCAAATACAACTTAAGAATTGTGTTGTTTCAACTCATTTTAAATACTGTAGGTTGTTTGAACAAGCAGCAAAAGTTATTTTTATTGTCAGGAAAAATTGGTATTAAAGTGATCACATGATGCTTTAGATGCTATAGATGTTTGTGTATTAATAAATCTCATTTATTTCTTCTATAAAAAAAGAGAGAAAACTGAGTCAGATCTTCCAAAAAGTGAATTCAGGTATTAAATTAGGCATTAAATCTTTTACATGAGCAAAATATTATTAAAGGTAAATAAAGTGAAGGTCAATACCGACTGATTATGTTCCACATGTTATACAGAATATATCGTTATTGAGTGCAGTTAAGTTTTTATATTGCAGATATTCACTCTTTTTTTTTATATTGAATGATGTTTCATTCATTCATTCATTCATTTTCTTTTCGGCTTGGTCCCTTTATTAATCAGGGGTCGCCACAGCGGAATGAACCGCCAACTTATACAGCACATGTTTTACGCAGCGGATGCCCTTCCAGCTGCAACCCATCTCTGGGAAACATCCATGCACATTCATTCACTACGGACAACTTAGCCTACCCGATTCACCTGTACCGCATGTCTTTGGACTTGTAGGGGAAACCGGAGCACTCAGAGGAAACCCACGCGAACGCAGGGAGAACATGCAAACTCAACACAGAAACGCCAACTGACCCAGCTGAGGCTCGAACCAGGGACCTTCTTGCTGTGAGGCGACAGCACTACCTACTGCGCCACTGCGTCGCCCATGATGTTTCAATGAAAACGAACCATTGGCAGTTCTAGTTGTATCTCATTCAGCTCTCGCACCTAAATCTTAAAAGTTCATGATGACTTTAAAAGTAATGAAATTATTATATAATGCATTTTTGTAATCGGCAAAAATGTAAAGAGAGATCATTCATTCAGTTAATTTCTTTTCGGCTTAGTCCCTTTATTAATTAGGGGTCGCCACAGCGGAATGAACCGGCAACTTATCCAGCATATGTTTTGTGCAGCGGATGCCCTTCCAGCTGCAACCCATCACTGGGAAACATCCATACACACTCATTCACACACACACACACACACACACACACACACACACACACACACACTACGTGAAGTTTCACAAACTAATTTCGAGAGGAGCACATGATATGATTGACTACAGCTGATCCTTATTGCTTATCATTAGCTAGCCTATCAGATCATTCTAAAACTACTATAAATATCCTGTTTCATTTATTCATTCATTCATTCATTCATTTTCTTTTCGGCTTAGTCCCTTTATTAATCAGGGGTCGCCACAGAGGAATGAACCGCCAACTTATCCAGCATATGTTTTACGCAGCGGATGCCCTTCCAGCTGCAACCCAGCTGCAACCCAGCTGCAACCCAGCTGCTTTCTTTTCAGCTTAGTCGAAACTTTATCCCCCCCCATCCTTCCCTTCTCCCTCCTCTTTCCATGATCAAGCAATACGGTGGCAAGAGCAAGAGTGCCTCAGGTTCAAATTCTAATCGAGCCAGTCGGCACTCCCTGCGCGGAGTTTGCATGTTCTCCGCATATTCGCATGGGTTTTCCCCGGGTTCTCCGGTTTTTCCTTCAGCTTACTCCCTTATTTATCAGGGTTTGCCACAGCGGAATGAACCGTCAACAGTACTGGCAAACTCCCAATACACTCTCACATTCTCTCTCTCACACACACACACACACACACACACACACACACACACACTCAAACACTACGGCCAGTTTCATTCATTTATTTTCCTTCGGCTTACTCCCTTATTTATCAGAGGTTGCCACAACGAAATGAACCGCCAACTAATCCAGCAAATGTTTTACACAGCAAATGCCCTTTCAGCTGCAACTCAGTACTAGCAAACTCCCAATACACT
>CAIGQZ010032675.1:2629423-2640372 GCA_903798205.1 Danio tinwini
CACACACACACACACACACACACACACACACACACACACACACAGTAAGCATTATCCCAGAGCAGTGGGCAGGTATTGCTTCCAGCACCCAGGGAGCAATTAGGGGTTAGGTGCCTTGCTCGGGGGCACCTCAGCTTGGTATCAAAGATGGAGAGAGTGCGGTTCATTCACAACCCCTTCTGCAGTTCCTGCCTGGACCGGGAATTAAACCAGCAACCTATAACATACAGTGAATCCAGAAAGTATTGATAGCGCTTCACTTTTTCCACATTTTTTTATGTTACAGCCTTATTCATAAATGGATCCATAATGACAATGTGAAAAAAAAGTTTTTGATATTGTTGCAAATTTATTAAAAATAAAAAACCTGAAAAAAAAAATCCTATGTACATCAGTATTCACAGCCTTTGCTCAATACTTTGTTGATGCACCTTTGGCAGCGATTACAGCCTAAAGTCTTTTTGAATATGATGCCACAAGCTTGGCACACCTGTCTTTTGGAATTTTTGCTCATTCCTCTTTGCAGTACCTCTCAAGCTCTACCAGGTTGGATGGGAAGCGATGGTGTACAGCTTTTTTCAGATCTCTCCAGAGATGTTCAATAAGATTTAGGTCTGGGCTCTGGCTGGGCCACTCAAGGACATTCACTGAGTTGTTGTAAAGCCACTCCTTTGATATTTTGGCGGTGTGCTTTGGGTCATTGTACTGCTGGAAGATGAACCGTCGCCCCAGTCTGAGGTTAAGAGCACTCTGAAGCAGGTTTTCATTCGGGATGTCTCTGTACATTGCTGCATTCATCTTTCCCTGACTAGTCTTCCAGTTCCTGCTGCTGAAAAAACATCCCCACAGCATGATGCTGACACCACCATGCTTCACAGTAGGGATGGTATTAGCCTGGTGATGAGCGGTGCCTGGTTTTCTTCAAACGTAACGTCTGGCATTCACTCCAAAGAGCTCAATTTTACTCTCATCAGAGCAGAGAGTTTAGTTTCTTATGGTCTGAGAGTCCTTCAGATGTCTTTTGGCAAATTCCAGGCTGGGAGTGGTTTTGGTCTGGCCACTCTACCATACAGGCCTGATTGGTGGATTGCTGCACAGATGGTTGTCCTTCTGTAAGGTTCTCCTCTCTCCACAGAAGAAAGCTGGAGCTCAGACAGAGTGACCATCAGGTTATTGATCACCTCCCTAACTAAAGCCGCGGTCATACTGGGCTTTTCTCCCCATAGACTTCCATTCATACGCACGCAAATTCATCAGACCGGAAATGCAGGGTCATGCGTCGGAGTTTCGCAGGTTGCTGAGGTGTAAAGTTTAAGCTTGGTGAACTCTGACCTGCGAAATCGCATCACTTGACTGCGTGAGACCAATCCAGGATCAAAACATGACCTCTCTGAACAGAAATTTAAAACATGGAGCAATCGCTCGCTTTTTTTGATGTCTATTCATCTTGTTTAATCCCGCCCCTTTTCACAGCGCCGTACGACAGAATTTCGCAAGCTCAAACTCTAGTGTAACTTCGGCTTAAGGCCCCTTAAAAACTGTTGGAACAGTAGCAGTTTAGAGCTAGTAATCAGGCAAATAATGATGTGATTTGAAACAGGTGAAGTCAACAGGTGATTGTAATTATGAATTATGATGATGGTCTAGTCCTTTAGGAGCAAAGATGGGCCTAGGATTGCCAGTTTGACAACAAACACATGAGAAAATTATTGAAATATTTTAAAGAAATGTTCCTCAAAGAAAGATAGGAAGAGATTTGGATATTTCACCTTCAACAGTGCAGAACATAATTAGAAGACTCAAGGAATCTGGAGGAATTTCAGTGCAAAAAGGACAAGGGAACAACTGAACAACCATGATCTGGCCTCTGATCCCTCAGGCTGCACTGCATCAAGAATTGTCATTCATCTATAAGTGATATCACCACGTGGGCTCAGGACTACTTTGGAAAACTTTTGTCAAGTACCAAAATATGTAGTTACATCTATAAATGGCAGTTAAAACTGCACTGTGCCAAAAGGAAGCCCTATGTTAACAGTGTGCAGAAGCGCTGTCAACTTCTCTAGGATTGCAGGCATATGGGACGGACAATCACATAGTGGAAATGTAAACTGTGGTCAGATGAACCAGCATTTCAGGTATTTTTTGGAAGAAATGGATGCCGTGTGCTCTGGACTTAAGTAGAAAAGGGGCATCCAGACTGTTACCAGCAACAAGTCCAAAAGTCAGGGTCTGTCATGGTATGGGGTTGTGCCAGTGCCTTTGGCAAAGGTAACTTGCACTTCAAGACAACAAGACAATGCAAAACCACATTGTGCACACATTGCAAAGTACCGGCTGCAGAGGAAGAGGATGCAGGTAGTTGACTGGCCTCTCTGTAGTCGTTAAACGTTACTAAATTGAATTTGTGTGTTTAAATTCCGCCCATATAAATTGTTTGCAACCACTTACCTAAAAAAAAAAAAAAAAAAGTAAATATAAATATCTTTTTGCAGTGTACTCTTGTGAAAGTAAACAGCATCTACGTCTCCTGCGAGCGCATGTCCCATCAGGTCTGGCACTGGCGCTCAGGTGTTCAGCTTCACGCGGTTCTGCACATGTCATCGCTGGCACTGAATGTCCAGCACGCAGAGCCAGACAGACTCCAGCAGAGACCACCGAGAATGTCACGGATCACACTCTCAACGGGCACATCCAATGAAATAAAGGTGTCCCGAGCTCAACAGAACGGTTTCATTAGAATTTATGAGGTTGTGTGGGATCATCGCTGCTTAATAACATGCTTTATTTGGATCTTTTACCTTTGCAATATGACCGCGCTTGGTAGGAGGTTTGTTTTAGTGCACAGACAGACACATTATATAAGAAGTGCAATGAGTCAGAGAGTTATCAGCCTAACAATCAGTCTGAGATCTATGAACGAAAAAAAAAGCCTCTCCTCGACTTCCATGCTGTGCTAAAGAACTGGAGACACACATTTGCTTTATATGCAGTTCGCCAAAAAGTCAACATTACAAAGACCACATAATACATACAAACTTTATTGTAGCTCATCATAGACTTAAAAATATGCAGGCCACACTTTAACATAAGGCTCTAATACTTAATTTGGTCACACCTTATACTAACTGCATACTATGAATCATTCACTAAGCATTAGCAAATAGTTAATTTATCATTTGTTAAGCATTAACTCTACATTGATAGACGTTAGTAAGCAGTTTACAAATGCATCGACAAATGCTGTATTCTTGATATATAGGCGCATGTTTAATGTGCTTAATGATTGTGTTTTCATACTTTGTTGACGATACATTTTTCCAACCCAGGCTGATTCATAACATAAAACATAGTCCTATATGCATTTATGGAAAGCGCCAAATATGTCCCAGGAGATATGTTTTCTTGCTGTTTTTGTTTTTGCGAATCCACCAGAGGGCGCTGTGTATGCTTTTTGAGATCTTGAATTTCTCTCGAGTGCCATTCACGCCTGCTCTTCTCACAAAAATCCACCAGATGCCGCTGTCGATTGACTGACTGACTGACCAACTGCCCAATCCCACCACCCACTCACTTCCCTAAACCTAACTGACAGTGTTTTCAAAAGCAATCCAGAAAAAGAAAAGCCCCTGGATTTGTACCAAATTTTCAGATTTTACCACATTCTCACCCTGATCTTTACTTGTTTATTTTATTTTTTGGCTTTTGTTTTTTGTCTTACCTGCTTTCTGGAACCGTTCTTTTCAGTGACAGTCCTGCATCCTCTCCTTGTAAGTTCAGACTTCGCAAGCTTGATATGGAAAACAAACTCCCAAGTGTGTATATGGTACTTTAAAAAGTCATTCACATCACCCTGGCTATGATGTTTCACTTTCTTAACAATAAAAATGAAAACATGACATAAGGAACTGCCTAATTTTATTTTGATATTAGCAACAGACATCAAAAAATGTTAAGGCATCGTGCAGCTGCATTATATGAGCGTCATCTTCATGCATATTTATAACAAAACTGAGCCTATAACATTACTGCCTCCTTTCATTTTCATTGAAAATACGAAACATACCCTCTCTTTCATTAAATATCAGTTTTAATAAATAATAAAGGCCATTATAAAAGTATAACGCACAATAAGTTTATACAATAGAGAAAATAAAGGCAAGCAATCAGTCCAATGTGGTGTCCGCTGTTACATTAATTAGGATATTAATCTAACTTATATGTGCTCAGCTAAAACACGTTACCTGAGAACAAGTAATAGATTCAAAAGACCAAAATCTGGAAACATGTCATTAGACATAGACAACAAGATGAATTAAATATCACGTTTAACAATTAGTGAGATTAGATCCAGCGGGAGATCCGTGATAAACAGTCCGACGTGCACAACTCTCATATGGGTGTGTGCTCAAAATACGCTGCAGCGCATGCCAGAGAGTGTGTGTGTGATCACGTGATGTGCGTTTTCACCGTTTTAGTGTCGAAGGAGAGCTGTTCAGAAACGCTGGGTGAAACGCTAGTGTGGACGCAGATCATTTTCATTCTAAAACGCTGTTTTAAAACTAAAACGTACTAGTGTAAACAGGGCCTCAGTTCCACATGAGGTTATTAATTAGCAAGTTATATAAATGTTACAAACATAAACATTAGGTGAGCAGGTTACATCGTAACTGCATGTCTTAACAACACTGGGACGAGATATGCAGTAATAAGCAGTTTGGCCGTTTGCACCAGACGAAACACAACAGAAATTTAAATACAGCCATTCAGAAGCACAGAATATGCACTCACTCACGAAACTGTAAGGTTTCTAATCTATTCAAACACACATTGTTAGCATTTAGCACTGAATAAAGCACACGAGATTTACCTAAGGTGATCACTGTCATAGGTTTCACATGTTGAGCTGTAAGAAATAGAAGCCGTTTCTAATATATCAATTCCAGGTGTTGGTTAGAACCAAAACTCCTTTTTAATATGGAAAATATTCCCTCTATTGCGTGTCGTTGCTTTTATTTAGAACACAGTTTAAATCACTCGCTCCTGTACACAAATCTGGCATCCCGCGTTTGCGTTTGTTTTGATCCAGGAGTGCAATACCTAGTTCAACCACTGGGTGTCAAACTTACATACTGCACCTTTAAGCTGAATACCAGTATCTTGAAAAATATCTGGTAAAATTATTTACCAACACAGGCTCGTTCTGAAAACGTAGCCCTATATACATTTCTGGAGATCACGAATTATGTAGTCAAAGGTACATATGGCTGCATTTCATCTTTAAAACGAACAATACAGAGCGGTATGATACAGGACGTTCTTTTTCAAGCTTATCAGCTGACGGCTTACCGCCGTGTGGACCGGGTTCGAGTCCCGCGAAGAATGGTTCCTGAAAGCAAATAAGACAAAAAACTAAAATAAAATAGACAAGTAAATAACAGAGTGAGAATGTGGTCAAATCTGAAATTGTGGTAAAAATCAGGCTGCCACGGAACTTTTCTTTTTCTGCATTGCTTTTGCAAACACTGCCAGTTGGGTTTAGGGAAGGAAGTCAATCGGTCAGTCGGTCAGTCAGTCAACAGCGGCCTCTGGTGGACTTATGCAAGAAGAGCAGGCGTGAATGGCACTTGCGAGAAAAATGTAAGATCAGAAAAAGCATACACAGCAGCCTCTGGTGGATTTATGGAAAAAGAGCAGGCACAAATAGCACTCGCGAGAAAAAATTAAGATTTGAATAAGCCTACTCAGCGGCCTCTGGTGGATTTATGCGAGAAGAGCAGGCATAAATAGCACTCGCGATAAAAATGTATGATTTAAAAACGCGTAAACAGCAGCCTCTGGTGGATTTGCACAACAAAAACTGCAAAAAACATAGCTCCTGGGACATATTTGGCTCTCTCCAGAAATGTATATGGGGTACATTTTCAGAATGAGCCCGAGTTGTTATTTACTGTCATCATGGCAAAGATTTTGCATCAAAGTATTTCATCAAAAGTATTTCATCAAAACATAAATACAATGTACTTACTGTGTCCATAATGTATTTGAGAACATTTGTGGTGCTCTTAAGATGAATTATAAGTAGGGTTATGGACAGTTGTGGTGGTATAGGTAGGTTTAAGGGTGGGTTAAGGTGTAAGGGATGGTCAACAGTGTAATAAATTTTATTACAGAAATTAATAACCATGTAATTACATGCAGGTATTTAATCAGTCATAAGTACAATGTGAATACATTGTACTTATGACACGGCCACAGCCATATCACCCTGCAGCCCAAGACCGGTTACTCATTGAAGCTAAGCAGGGCTGAGCCTGGTCAGTACCTGGATGGAAGACCACATGGGAAAACTAGGTTGCTGTTGGAAGTGGTGTTAGTGAAGCCAGCAAGGGGCACTTAATCTGTGGTCTGGGTGAGTCCTAATGTAAAAGTGAAAGGGACACTATACTGTCAGTGGGCGCCATCTTTCGGATGAGACGTTAAACCGAGGTCCTGACTCTCTATGGTCATTAAACAATCTCATGGCACTTCTCTACTTCTTATTGGCTCCATCCACCAAATTGGCTCTTTCACTGTCTCCACCAGTAGCTGGTGCGTGGTGAGCATACTGGCGCCATTGTCTTGTGGCCGCCGTCCAAGTGGATGCTGCACACTGGTGGTGGTAGTGTGGAGAGACCCCCCCCCTTACACTTATTGTGAAGGGCTTTGCGTGTATGGCCATACACAGAAAATGCGCTATATAAATACACATTACATTTGTATAACAGAGTGCATTAACACAATAAGTACATTGTAACAAACTCATATTTTTGGTGTAAATACATATTAGTTAAGGCCACTTAATATAAAGTGGGACCACAATGAGTTATTAAAACTATAATGCTTAGAAATGTATTGAAATAATATTTCTTTCCAGTAAACAGAAATTGGGGAAAATAATATACAGAGGGGCTAATAATCCTCATTTCAACTGTGCGTCAGTGTTTGAATGTGATTTTCATTTACAGTATGACCATATTTGTTCATCTTTTAACATATGAGGTGATTTACTGAATTCCATTTGAGAGTATGTTTTGGTGTATGTCTTCATCTGATTCCAGCTTCTGTATTTCAGCTTTAAATCCTCGGGAGGTGTTTTTTTTTTCTCTCTTTTTTTCTGCGCGACTCGATGTGAACATACGTCTTATCTTGTGCCTCTTGGTAACACACATGCTCCTTGGTTCCTGTGAGGAACGTGGGCGTCCAAACAACGTCTCCTTGGCTAATAAATAAGGTTTTCCCTTCCTCAAGCTCAGTTGTGATTCTGATTTTTGCCTTAATTGTATTTCCCCCATCTTTGCCTGAGCAGTGGCCCACATTTTATCAACACAATCAGAAGACTAATATAAGAAATCTTTTATTGGTTTCCGTCTCACGTAAGGGGTTGAAATTGTGGATTTCGATGCCTGCACAGTTTTAGATTGATAATATGAAATATTCTCCTCTGAAAAGTCAGATGTGAACAAAAGCCAAACTATTCTTTGTGTTGTTTTCTGTGTTGATATGCATGTTGGCAGAAGAAGGAGTTCCTTTTACAGATTAAAAGAAAAGGTTAATTGAAATGACAGATTAACCCACGTAGGCTCATTCTGAAAACGTAGCCCTAGTCAGAAGTACATAAGGCTGCATTTCGTCTTTAAAACGAAAGCTATGGGACGGTATGACGTCATTCCTTTTCAGGCTTACTAGCTGATTGCTTACCTCTGTATGGATTGCTTTCTTGCTGCAACCAGTTTGTCACGTACGTTGGCAGACTTGTGAAGCAGAGGAGTTGACCACGATGACAGGGTTAGAGTTCAGTGAAGAATGGTTCCAGAAAGCTGGTAAGACAAAAACAGAAGCCAAAAAATTAAATAAACAAGTAAATAACAGAGTAAGAATGTAATAAAATCTGAAAACGTTGTAAAAATCAGGCTACCACGAGGGATTTCTTTTTCTGTCTTGCCTTTTATAAATGTTGGTTGGGTTTAGGGAAGTGGGTTGGCGCTGGTTAATCAGTGCTTTTGAAAACACTATCGGTTGGGTTTAGATAAGGAGGAGAGTGGGATAGTCGATCGTTCAGTCAGTCAGTCAGTCGACAGCGAGGGAGCTGTCGTGAGGAGCAGGCGCGAATGGAGAGAAATTTTAGATCTTAAAAAGCGTACACAGCAGCCTCTGGCGGATTCGCAAAAACTGCAAAAACAATAGCTCCTGGAACGAATTTGGCGCTCTCCAGTAATGTATATAGCGGTACATTTTCAGAATGACCTGGGTTGGAGTTAATGTATGTCGTAAATAAAAGCAAGAATTTCCATAGCAGGTTAACAGATAGCATTTCATTACCTGTTACAGATTTTTTTTTGTTTATTCATGGTTGTGAATTGTATTATGGGATGTTGAGCTCTGCTCTGTCGACTTTTAATGATGAAAATTTAACTGTGCATTTTATTAAAGTGATTTTTACCACCGTTTTATTGGTTTGAAAAACAATATAATGTATAATAAATAATAAACAGACATAGATATATACACTAGATATCACATACGGACTCTGAGCATGTGTCAGTAGCGCCGCCACATTTGTACAGTGCTCCCAGGACAAATGTCGTTCAACCACACTAGTCAATACAGTGTGCCAATGTGAAGACGCTGGACTTTAGCGCTGTGTACGGGTGTAGTAACAAGCAAACAAAGAAAACAAAAAGCAGAAAGGCAGAACATTTCATAATTTTTTTAAGTTTTTGTATGAACTTTTGTACTAAACAAGTAACGTTATTGATGATAATACAGACACTTATGTATTCACCATAAGGCAAAGTAGCACTAATTTGCACTAAATACTGAGCTTATGCTAGTTTTGTTGAATAAAATAACCAAACAATGCAAAAGAAATATGACAACAAGACGCTGTGGTGCCAGAAACATGTATTATTGTCGGCTAATTACTTGTGAATGAGTCGTTCATAACAGGGATTCATTCACAAACAAATCTCTCCCTGCGTTAGAATGAGAAGTGAAGGCAGGGATGAGGTGTGTTTCAGGACATGGATTAGATCAAATTTAACAGGGAGAGAGATACATTTCCATGCACACAAACACACACTCTTTGTCGACAATGCCCATGTGGTCACTTATCCATCGATGTAGGAAAGGGATGTAAAATTATAATTTTTGTAATTAAAAAAAAAAATTGCATTCTGACCACCGGGGAAAACTCCCGATCACAGATATATGTATATGTGTATATATCTGGCTCTGGATAGCCACAGTCCACCATTGCACCTTGGTCCCGCATTCATTTCAAAGGAGAAAGGAGCGCTACCCTGTACTAAAATGGTGGCTATATTGACACATTCCTTTCAAGAGGCAACAACAGGGTAGGCAACATCTAATGATATCTATGATAAACAGAGAAGTCTGTAAAATAACAGAAAATGTACTGGCAGTTTATTTCCAGGTTTTTGAACCATAATTTACAACATCAAACCACAAAATATATCTGATCAAACCATTAAAAATGTCAATAAATGTCATCTTTTTAAGCTTTTCAACATCAAAAGTTGTTGGAGGAAAGATCAAGGTCCCATGGTGCAATTAAAAAGCATAAATAATAATAATAATAAAACATGAATCACAAAATACAGAAAATCGTTAATTTATAGTTATTTTTTACAGTTTTAGGAGAGATTTATATTTGAAAACGTGTTTCAATGATTTAAAAAATGGGACTTGTAAAAATGCTTCTTATTCCATGCCTAGAGCACCCTTCTCGCAGACACATATTCTGGATTCGAATGTAGGTCTCTATTTTGAATAAATGTTTATTTGGTCATAATGATCTCTTATTTTCTGCAGAGCAGATACATATTTGACTGCAACAGTAAGTTTTACAGCTTTATGTATCCATTAAATGCTATAGAGTCATCAGTCGGCCATATTGGTTGAATACAACGTATACAATGACATTGAACTGAACAAAACTCGCATATTTTGCTTATTATTGCTGCTATTATAAATTATCGTCATATTTTGGGCTGTACTAATCAGTTAGATTTTATTTTTTCATTTATTTACAACAATGTTAGAACAGATAAAGCAGAAGAGAGTTAAAAAACAAAACTGTCTGAGGAACAAAAGATGTTTGTGGTTGGCAAATCCTGAAGCAGGATTTCCAGGGCAAGAACCTTGTCCTCATTCATGTTGTTCTCATCATTTCCAGCCAAGTAAGGGAAATATTAGACTAATATCTCAAATAATATTGTGCATACATGTCATTTATCAACTATTAAATTCAATTTAATACGTTTCTCAGTGCATTGAGTGTGACATTCTTCATATATACAATCATCGAAATACTACTTCAAAATAATTTTACTTGTGTTATTTGTAAATTCCCACAAGTCCAAACACATGCGCTAAAGGTGAATTGGGAAGGCTAAATTGTCCGTAGTGTATGTGTGTGAATGAGTGTGCATGGATTGTTTCCCAGTGATAGGTTGCAGCTGGAAGGGTATCCGCTGCGTAAAACATATGCTGGATAAGTTGGCGGTGTCGACCCCAGATTAATAAAGGGACTAAGTCGAAAAGAAAATGAATGAATGAATGAATGAATTTGTAAATTCCAATGACATGTTTCATATAAATAGCTGTTGTGACTTCCTTGATGTCATAAAGGAAAATTCCACCAATCAAAGTGTCACAATGACCAGTGATCCTGGCTTGTAGATCGCTGGGAATCATTTACTTAGGACTACAAATCTGTCACCATATGGACTACAAATCCTGTCATGCACCACACACTTACACCTGATTCTGTTTTCCGCTGATTGCTAACACACACAGCTGAAGCTGTTGAGAACTGATTACATAGAGTTTAAAAGCAGTACACACACACACACACACACACACACACACACACACACACACACACA
>CAIGQZ010032675.1:2654698-2667479 GCA_903798205.1 Danio tinwini
GTGTGTGTGTGTGTGTGTGTGTGTGTGTGTGTGTGTGTGTGTGTGTGTGTGTCCAGTCCTCTACTGGCCAAATCTGAGGCCAACTTGTATTATCAGAGTATAATTGCTTGGCTTAAAATTGCCTCCCGCAAACTGCCCATTCAAAGCAGTCACAATAAACGCTATTTACTGTTATTACTTTGAAGCAGCTGTTGCCATGGCAGTGGCGGTTATTTTTAGAGGGAAGCTGACTGTAATAAAGAGGCCAGATTTGCCTGAGAATATTTTTAATGTGATAATTCTTCTTCGGGATTTATGAGAGATGCTGATTGTTTGATTAACGTCTCTTCGCGGAGGTGAAGCGCTTCTGATGAAAGTTTTACAGCGCGAGCGTCGGTTTTCATCAGATAAAATGGTTCACAACTCAACAGGAACTCCAATTTGTCAAGTTCCTCTCTCATTTTTTTCCCCGTCAAAACTCCCTGGAGGCATGTACTTTGTTGCTCGGAGGTTGCTCTTTCATTTCTCAGGAGGCTTAATGGCGTCTAACTCAATTAAGTTTCTGTGAAGTTGCAAGATGTTTTGTGTGAAATTCATCAGGAAGATTAAAAATAGACTCAAATGAGAGTATTGTTGACATACATGTGGAGAGCAGCTCAGATCATCTGAACTCGTGTTGCCAGATGTAGCTGACTGATTTCAGCCCCAAAACGATCCACAACCCGACAAAATGCAAAAACAACCACCCAGCCAAAACAAAAAGTGTGTGTGTGTGTGTCTGTGTGTGTGTGTGTGTGTGTGTGTGGGGGGGGGGGGGGGTATTTTTTACCCACACAATCCAATTCAAAACTGCCCAATCTGGCAACACTGAATGTCATAAGAGATGCTTAACATCCCAAAGAAATCGTTTTATTAAAGAAAAATTATATGCAAGGGGGATATTATGCTTTTACAAAGTTGGTAACACATTTGCATACCAGCCTGGTCTTAGCTGGTCAGGCTGGAAAACGACCAGCTTAAACCAACTAAAACCAGCTTGACCAGCCTGGTTTAAGCTGGACATAGCTGGTTTTGGCTGGTTTTAGCTGGTCAACTCCCAGCCTGACCAGCTAAGACCAGGCTGGAAATGGCTAAAAACCAGCCTGGAAATGGCCGAAACCCCTCTAAAACCAGGCTGGTCGACCAGCTAAAACCAGCCAACCAGCTGAGGCTGGTTTAAACTGGATTTTTCAGCAGGGAAAGCTATTTTTAAACAAATCGGCGTTAACTTAACCCACTGTTAAAGGGATAGTTCACCCAACAATGAAAATTTCCTGTTAATTTACTCACCCGTGGGTCATCCAAGATGTAGGTAACTTGTTTCCTCAGTAGAACATTAAAGAAGATTTTGAGCTGAATCCAGGGTCCTTGGTGATTCATATAATGGCAGTGAATGGTGATGAGATTAAAAAAATTCACATACAAATGAGTCCAAATCAATAGCCATGGCTCCTGACAAAATCCTTATGAATATTGTGAAGTGAAACGATCAGTCTGTGTAAGAAATTAAACATCATTTACAATAGTATTAGCTTTATTACACAGCCTGGGGTGCGTTTCCCAAACAACGATGAAACTCGCGGCTGAACTATCATAGTACGATGCATCGTTTGGGAAAAGAGCGATGTAGTGACGAGTGTTTCCCAAAACCTGTAGTTTCTCTGTCGCAGATACATTGTATGAACCACGTTAGTTATATCGTAAAACACCCATAATGATGCTCTAAATGGGATGGAGTAACAATTTCTTTAGAGAAGAACCCCATAATTTCTTTGTGCATTATATAGTTTAATAATAATTAAAAAAAACAATCCAATATTAGTTTATATTAGTAAAAACATGCACTTGTTTTTCATATTAATTGAAATATATGTAAACGGCACATATAGAGCCCATGTTTGCTTTACAAATATTGAGAATATTACATATTCCATTCTGAAATATAAAATTACTTACAAAAGCTAACACGTATTCTAATATCATATAAAAAAAAAAATCACATAAATAATAAAAAATGAGGCTATTTATTAAGAAATTAAATTTATTATTTGTTAGGAAATGAAAAAAATCCTACTTTAATAATAATAATAATAATAATAATAATAATAATAATAATAATAATAATAATAATAATAATAGTCATGCCTACCCTGCTTAAAAATCCAGCTTAAACCAACCTAAGATGGTTGGCTGGTTTTAGCTGGTCGACCAGCCTGGTTTTACAGGGGTTCCAGCCATTTCCAGCCTGGTCTTAGCTGGTCAGGCTGGGAGTTGACCAGCTAAAACCAGCTTAACCAGCCAAAAACCAGCTATGTCCAGCTTAAACTAGCCTGGTCAAGCTGGTTTAAGCTGGTCATTTTCCAGCCTGACCAGCTAAGACAAGACTGGTTGACCAGCTAAAACCAATCAATCAGCTTAGGCTGGTTTAAGCTGGATTTTTCAGCAGGGTGGACTCTCTTAGAAAGGATCGCAAGAGTTATCAAACACATAGATTTATTTACAAACACTCACATGGAGGACACAGGAGACTCAGGAACGACATGGGTTGTAGACAAAGCATAACTTAGAATACCAGACGAAGAACTGAACAACACACAGGAGTATAAATACACATGACTAGATGGAACAAATGATAAACAGGGATGAGACACAGGTGGAACTGATGAACATAACGAGATGGCGGGAAACAGAACAAAGGAGCACACGGAAAGGTCACATGACATAAAACACAGGGGTCTGACAATGATGATTATTATTAAGTAGGATATTGTTTTTTTTTTTTTTTTGAAAAGTCTACTTTTACAATTTGACACATGCAAACCAATGCAGAGGTTCTAACCAACAGGCCCATGTCATATACAGTACAGATACTAAATAAATAACCTACTATAAATTAAACGTCTTTGGAGACGTAACATAAATTCCGCTTTAAATAATAGGGCACCAATAGCTTTTGTCATGAGCCACGGCTGTGTTCAAAATGACATCAATGTTTTCAAAGTCCACTGCGAAGGAAGCGCAATTGTAAACATGAAGATCGGTAAAATGAAACAGTAAAAATACTTTGAAAGCAAATTACACCTAAAGCTGTGGTCACACTGAACTTTTCTCCCCATAGACTTCAATTCATACGCACGCGCATGCGTCAGACCGGAAACGCAGGGTCATGTGTTAAGTTTCACATTTCGCTGAGGTGCAAAGTTCAAGCTTGGTGAACTCTGACCTGCAAAATCTTATCACTTGACTGCGTGAGACCAATCCAGAATCAAAACATGACCTCTCTGAATAGAAATTTAAAACATGGAGCAATCGCTCACTTTTTTATGTCTAATCATCTTGTTTAATCCCGCCCCTTTTCGCAGCGCCGTACGACAGAATTTTGCACACACAAACTCTAGTGTGACCGCAGCTTAAGAGAGATGACTTTAATGCTTTTTTTAAAAATCATTCCAAGTTTAAATGTTAGAATGTTCTAAATGAATAGGGCATAGGAGGGGTAACTTGGAATAGAACACAGCCAGGAATTATGTTTCTAACTACTGCTCCAGAGGTGTTGTTTCAAGCAAGCATACATCAAGCATATATATGAATGCTGGACTCTGCAGTTCTCATGTTATATCAGGTAAGTTCAGGCTATGCTGAATCATACACATTACTTGTTTTTGATTGCAGCAATGATTTTGGCAAAATAGTTACATATGGTTAATTAAACTGCGGACATTGAATGCTAAGAATGAAACGTGAAAGTGTAAGTTATTAAAGTTGGTTTACACATTTATTCAGTGACAACTTGTGACACACTCCCTATATTGTTTACCACGACACTTTGAGTATTCGGTCTAAAATAACCTGCAAGTGTGACTTGAAAACAACATGAACACTGTTTATTTGACTGTGAATAATGTTGTACTTTGATAATCACTGGCTGCTAATATGATTTCGCTATTTAGAGTTTGCGAATAATACTTTTATGAAATTATATTATTAAAGAGAAAGTCTGAATGTGCGAATATAAAACCAACTTTACCTTTATGTGTAAGTTCACATACCCTGGGACTGCCATACAGGTTTAGTTTGCTGTCAGAATGCAGTTTTGCTGTTGATGATCACCCAGGCCTTGTATAACGTTAGCTACGTCTTTTTTTCTTGTCTTTGGCTCAGCAGAACCTCGGTTTTTAGCACTACATAGTTTTAAATCTGGTAATCAGGGAACATTATTTCTTGCACATGACCACACAGAACAATTGTTGGCATCCAAACACTTGTAGGCCTTTAACTTCTCTCTTGTAAAATCCCTTGGAGCTTCAATGAGATTGTATATTTCAGGCTGGCTGCTTGGTCATTTCGTCTTATTCAGTATCCATTGGGAGGGTGCTATCGCAAATGGACCTGTCAGATGAACGCTTTAACGTTAATTTTGCCGAATCACTGTGCTTATCACTGGTGGCAAGCTGTTATAATACGCTGAAAGCATTATGTGAATAATATTTATATATAATATGTAATCAATAAATCTTATTTCTAAGACAAACTGTACCACATCGGATGTCATTCCCTCGCTGTAAATGCTAGCGCTCCCAGTTTTTTTTCTGCCACCTCCCTGCGCGCGCATCCTGAATGTTTACAAACATGGTAATTGGTCTATAGCGAAAAGTGTACGGAACATGGTTAGTCTACGTAAGGCGGCTCTTCCTTCGCCATATTGTCCCTTAGTACCTGCTACACTGTAAAAAAAAATCTGTTGAATTTACAAAACAATACCAGCAGCTGTGGTTGGCAAAATTTTTCTGTAAAAATACGGAAGTTTATGAAAGTGTTCAAATTTAGGGAAAACTACCATATGAACTGATACAATGTTCAG
Source organism: Danio tinwini (assembly GCA_903798205.1). Classification (NCBI taxonomy): domain Eukaryota; kingdom Metazoa; phylum Chordata; class Actinopteri; order Cypriniformes; family Danionidae; genus Danio; species Danio tinwini. Next base: position 2,659,578 of record CAIGQZ010032675.1, read on the forward strand.
TTCACAAAAACGTAGCTTAGTGCATAAAAACATAAAGTCATTCAATGCACTGTGTTCATGCGTGTTTACAATTAATAAACATATTTTCACTGCATCAGTAACTACATAGTTACCTTTAAACAAAAGAAGATGCAGCATAACATCAAATACTCTTAGTTCATCTTGAACCTTTACAATGGTGACACAAAAAACCTTTTACAGTATTTTACTGTAAAATACCGGCAGCTGTGGTTGCCAGTAATCTACTGTTTTTAACATTTACGGTCGTAAATTCAATCTACAGAATATTTCTGTTAAAAATACATTCCACAGTCTGTATTTTTTTAATCGAACACATTTAACTAGGGATGGCTGACGTGAAACTGACGTTTCGATACAGTGTCGAGATCCCGAAGCGCTAGTGTTTCGAAACACTGCACTGAAGCATGGTCCGAAACACCCAGGTCATGTGACTAAAGTGTTTCGAAACACTTGGTCATGTGACTAAAGTGATTCAAAGCATCGATCAGTTCAGAAGCGTTTCGAGACCTGGCGAATGCCCATTTGACTGACAGGGTCTGACATTCTTCTGTCTGTTATGGCCTAGTGGATCGTGCGTGTGCGTGTGCATGTTATAACTGAGCTTCAAATTAATTTTGGGTTCAAATCCCGACTTCTACAAATACTCTGAAATCACGATTTTATGTATTTTAATCATGTTACTGTTTTATGGTGTAGTCCAAATAGAATACAGCTGCTGATACGCCATCAATACAGCATCGTTTTTGTAATACTGTAGAACAATAATTAATTTTTTACAGTACTCTGATGGTTGGGTTTAGGTTTTGGGTAGACATAAATAAAATACAATAAATGGGAAATTTTATGAATAATATAAATAATTCTTGTTAACTTCTGGCCACAACCGTGTCTGATCTAGCAACAACCCTGTTTTATGACCAAAACAAGACATATTTATTCACAAAATGTTTATTCGGATGTCAGACCAATGTTGAAACCAAACGATACAAGAACAGAGCGATTCAAACTGACATTAAAGCATTTCAAAAGAGATGTCTCAGCCTGGATTCGAACCAAGTATGCCCACATGGCAGTCAGGAACCCTAACCGCTCCGCTAAACCACTTGTAGGTTCAATTTACAAAGTGGAGTTTAATACCTCAATTTGCTCAACTGTTCTTTGCTGACGCTGTTCCAGTGCAATACATAAAAAATGACCACTAGGTGTCACCGTAGAGTGGGGTTTCGAAAGGTTTCGAAGCTTCGACACATTTTCTTCGGCTGTTTCAGTGTTTCATGAAGCCTCGCTTTGCCCACCACTACATTTAACCCCTCAAATCCCAGAGCAAAATCCTCACTAGTGTCCTCACTACAGAGGGTTGAACACTCAGACAGTGATTAAGTTAATGAGATAATTAAGTGTCTAATTAAAGGAGGATTGAAAATAATTGATGAACAACTGTTAACAAGCAGAATCACTGAAGAAAATAAAACACAGCTAAAACCAAAGATGAAATCAACTGAATATAAAACTCTAAATTAAATAATAATTAATAAAAATGAAACAAATTACACAATACAAATGTAATTTCTCAAGATCTCAGCAGAGATCATTAAACAACTCCACAAACATCAGGAGCTTCACTTATTATTGACCTTTGACTTTATTTCTGTCACATTAACAAAAGCTCTTAAAGAAATTTCTGTTCATTTGAAGTCACATGATGGAGGACAGAGTCTGCTTTAGTTGGGCTCTTCAACTACTTGTTCTGACATTACTTTTTATTTTGGCTGCTATAATTAATTGTGTTAATCACACTATTTGTATAACATGAAAAGCCAAAAGAAAATACAATAAAAAGTCTGATAAAATTAACTTTGATAACTCACCTGCTCTTACACTCATTGAATATCTTGTTAGTTATAAGTAGGCCCACACGGAATCTGCGCGCGCAGAATTCCGCAGATTTTTCGCTGATTTCCGCAGATTTTTAGCCCATTATTAATTCTGTTTATTTACTTAGTTAACTATTTACTGTTAATCTAATTGGATTTGCATTTTAAACATTAAATAAAAGTCAAAAAGATATTATTTTTTATTTCACATTTTAAGGTTTTAGTTATGATACTCTTAAAATAATTTCGCAGAAATCCGTAGATTTTTACCAAAATTCTCCGCAGAAATAGCAAAAAACGTCTGCAGATTCCGTCTGGGCCTAGTTATAAGTGAGAAATGAAAACCACATGTAAATGAAACAACTTGACCTACACCAGCCGATGACTGTTTACCAGATCTAAATACACCATTCACAATAAGAATGTTTGATCTATGGCAGAACTTAAAAACACACCGACATCAACAATTAGTCTTTGAATCTCAACAATGGTGACAAACAAAAAATCAAAATCAGCCCAGAACAATACAAAACAATCTACTGAAATATTACACCCGAAGAACAAGGTAAAATAAAGGAAAAGAAAGAGATTGTAAGAACTTTAAGCTGCATAATATATTCATGCTGAAATGCATGCTGGGATTTTTGTATTATGCTGGCACCCAGCATGCATTGCAGCATGAATGAATTAAGCAGCTTTTTTTTTTTAGCATCTATGGTTGAGGTTCATATCCTGATTCTTGATGTCTGTGTGTCATAATGTGCAGCTGGAGATCTCGAGGTTTTGTGCATGAAACTAATACATTTTTTATTAATTATTAATTCCTCAATTGTTTGTTGAACCTCCATAGGAAACTGTAATATATCCCAAGCTATTTGAAATATATATATTTTTTTATTGCTGAACTTATTAACTTATAATATACTAGAAATTATGTCTGTAATGATTAAGTACACAAAATATAGTTTCTCATAGTCTGTAACTGATTGTAACTGATGTGTTATAGAAACACAGTTATAACAGCCAGAGAAACATTAAGATAGAAGAGGAAAGGTTCAAGAGCACAACTAAAGCAGCCTCTGAACTCCATGATGGTGAGGTCAAATAAAATATTTTCAACAAAAATATAAACTTCTGTTAATTATCAAATATTCTTGCAGATATGAGAGAAATAAAGTCAAACTGTAATCAGTGAAGCTGCTAATGCTGTTATTTCATGAAGTCTGTTTTAATTCAGTTGGTTTGGTGTGAGTCTGTAGTTTTATTTCTTGTTCTTTCCTTCGGTGATTGGGCTTGTTAACAGCAGGTGTCCATCAGCGTCTGAATTCACTCATTTGTGGTTATTCACTCTGTCTAGTGGACTAAACTAATTGACTAATTTAGGGACTAGTGAATGAGGGTGTGTGGTGAGATTTTAGACACTCTGATTAGTTTCTCGATAACAAAGGTTAGATCCATACCTGCCAACACTCCCGTTTTTCCCAGGAGTCTCTCGTATTTCAGACCCACCTCCCGGTTTGTCATTTCTCACGGAAAACTCCCGGAATTTAACCCCTTCCCCCGGTCCGCAGGTGATTGGTACAATCTGTAACACCCCATTCACACGAGGATTCAGCGTCAACACTTGACAGAGGGCGTGTCTGTAGTTGGGGCTGACGTGATCATCATAGCAGCGTCAGCCAATTAAATTAGTCAGCAATCGGCTACTGCCTAGCTGGTGTATTTGCAAACAGCGTTCTGATTGGCTGACGCTTCCGTCGGCACTTGAAAAGTTGAGAAAGTCCCAACTTCTGCAGCGATCAACACCACTGAAGCGTGGCTGATGGATCCATAATGCAGTTCTGCAACGCCGATGGGGGTTGTTGCTAGAACAGATACGTTTGCGGCCGGAAGTTAAAGAGAATTATTTATATTATTTATCAAATTTCCCATTTATTGTATTTTATTATCGTCTACCTCCACCCCAACCCTAAACCCAACCGTCACAGTAACCTAAAAACAGTAGTTGTACAGAGTATTATTTATGTTATCTATTAAATCACCCAATAAATTGTATTTTTTAACGACTACCCCCACCCCAACCCTAAACTCAACCATCACAGTACTGTAAAATATTAATTATTGTTATAGAGTGTCATAAAAAAACTCCGCTATGTTAATGTGAATATCGCACTTCCGGCCGGTCGCATATCCAATCTAGACTGTTATGAGCCGTTAATCATTTAACAGGTTTTCTCTGTAGATTGTACAGACTTTTACTGTTAAAATCACGGACATTTTTTACAGTGTGGAGTAGGCGATTTCAGACGCAGCCAAGAAGAACATTTAAAGACACAAGAATGTTTAATACATAATAGATGTATATTTATTTATTTTTTGTTTCTCATCTCTCAGTGGACCGTGAGCGATGACCTCATCACTGCGAAAGCACGGGCACCTGTTCATGAGTTCTGAGGGAAATTTCTTGCATAGGGCAGTAAGTAAAGAATATTTATCATAATAATAATATATACACTACAAAACACAGGTTGTATATGTTCTTCATTTTTATAAACAGACATTCAGTTACTAACATGAGTTATATATACAGAGGAAGCGGCATGATTTCTGGAACTTGACAAATGAATCCAAAAGAAATGCATTTCCCACTCAGTCCATGTTGTCTTCCCTCTTTTTGCGTTACATCTCTCTTGTTTCTGGGCTCCATCCAGAGGAAGATTATGGATATTTGTTCTTATCAGCGCCAACACGATGAACACAATCTCTCCGTCTTTCTGTCTCCTGCTCTACATGATGTTATAGTGGAGTTTATCAGTCAAGACAGTTTCTGGCCGCTCGAGGCTTCAATACAAATCACTGCTGCTCTTTCTCTCTTCCAAACCTCTTAGAAAACACATTTTTTCTTTGTGATAATAAACAATAATTAGAAAAATGAATGATCACAATATGATTCGAGGATTAAAGAGCTGAGTTTAAAAAGCAAGCCTCCTTTCTCTGGGTTCGTTGGGTTTTACAGTCTGATGCCACAGAAGAACATCATTCCTCAAAGAATTTCTCATATTTCAACACAAAATATAAATGTCACGGATGCTAGATTTTGGTCTGATTTTTTAGACAATTGCGAAAGTTCTGCAATGCAAAATAAGTGAATAAAATAAAAAATAGAAACAAATAAATAGTATAACAGCAATACAAATATACAATGATGTATGGGTTATACCGGTGTTATTGTAGTTAACGAAAATTAAAATGGTTCAGCTAAAATCACTTTGGTTACTTTACATAAAATAAACTTTATTTGAAATGACATATAAACGTAAAAATTTTAATTAATATAATATTTATAATTTAATTTAGTTGAAATAATGAAAAATAAATATATATATATATATATATATATATATATATAAAGGGTCTGCCCTTTAATAGTTAAAAAAATAGCTTGCTCTGATCTGTATCTAAATCAATATTAATAATTAAAATAATATATAAATTAAATATACATTTGACCTCCTCTGTAATGGTCTGTACCATTTTGAATGCATGCTTGCTCCAAAAACTCAAGCAAATCTAGAGTGCCAACCGACAGCGTAAGTGTTCACAAAACACTTTTCCTTAATATGTTTATTTAATATAAAAAATGTCATTGAGAACCACTCAATATCCCACAAAACATCGAAAACATATTAACAAGTTTGATTAATGAATTAGATGTAATTGAATTAAATATATAAATTTGGTTCACTGAGGCATATTACCGAACAAAATCGAAAAACTTGACCCCCCCATCGATTGTCTATATATATATATATATACACACACACAGTTGAAGTCAGATTTATTAGCCCCCCTGTTTATTTTTTCCCCAATTTCTGTTTAACAGAGAGAAGATTTTTTTCAACACGTTTCTAATCATAATAGTTTTAATAACTCTTTTCTAATAACTGATTATTTTATCTTTGCCATGATGACAGTAAATAATATTTGACTAGATATTTTTCAAGACACATCTGCAGCTTAAAGTGACATTTAAAGGCTTAACTAGGTTAGTTAGGTTAACTAGGCAGGTTAGGGTAATTAGGCAAGTTATTGTAAAATGATGGTCTGTTCTGTAGACTATCAAAAAAAAAAAATGCTTAAAGATGCTAATAATTTTGACCTTAAAATGGTTTTAAAAAAATTAAAACTGCTTTTATTCTAGCAGAAATAAAACAAATAAGACTTTCTCCAGAAGAAATAATATTATCAGACATACTGTGAAAATTTCCTTGCTCTGTTAAAGATCATTTGGGTCTGTTGAAAAAAAAAATAAGAAAAAGAAAAAAATATATATATATGTTTTATCAGAAAATGTATTAAAATATTTATTTTATTAATATATATTCTTATTTATATTTTTCTTTAACAAGTTATTATTTTTATTAAAAACAACAACAACAATAATAATAATCATAAAATCAACACAATGACAATTAAATCTGCAACAGCTTAATATAATATTTACTATAATGATGATGATTATTATTATATTTATTATTAATAATAATAACATGTTTAAATAAAAAGACAAAAAGATATCAATGCATTTTAGGAATAAATTCAATGTAAAATAAATAAATTAATTAATGGCCTTCATTTTCTTGATAAAAAATTTCCTACATTTCATTTATTGATTAATTGACTGATCGATTAATTGTTGACTTGTTTTAATTTCCAAAAGTCTCCGTAAAAGTAACCATATAAAGCAAATTTGTTGAATTTTTCAAATACGACCTGAGCTGAAGTGCTGGGCTGCTGCTGTGGTCAGTAAAGGCAGGGCGGTTCTGCTCTCTGAGCTCTCTATAAGAGTCTTCTGGGTTTGAATGATAAGAGCTGGTCTGCTGGAGGAGATGAGCTGCACGCACACACACACACACACACACACACACACACACACACACACACACACACACACACACACACACACACACACACACACACACACACATTTTTATTTTAACAAGCTGCATAATAAACGTAATGTGATGAATCTATTTTCAGACATGCGAAAAAATAAAATACAATTCTCTAAACCAATCAATGTATTAATTTGTATAAATAAATGAAATGAAGGGCATCCACTGGAAGGGCATCCGCTGCATAAAACATATGCTGGATAAGTTGGCGGATCATTCCGCTGTGGCGACCCCAAATTAATAAAGGGACTAAACCGAAAAGACAATAAATGAATGAATGAAATGAAAAAAAAATAAATGAATACACAAACACATCCAATTTGCAGTCGTACATATTTGAATCTATTTGATTTAATGTTTTTTAAAAAGTAAACTTAAAACTGAATGTATTAAAATGACTTACTATCTGAATAAACATCTTTATTGTAAAGATAAATCTGCATTATTATTAGCTGTAAAATAATTTTCACTTAATTATTATGAACCAAAATATGAATGTGGAATTATGAATGATAAATACATAAACCTGTGCATTTAAAACACATTCAGTTTATTAGAACCATTGCATAACTCTTACCTGTTTATTTATGCATGATTGAAATGTTTTCATCTTAGTTTGTTCATTTTACAACTGGAAGGAATAAACTTTTACATGACAAAAGATCAAATTTAGGCCTAAAAATGTGCAAAGCAGCTGGAAAAAAATACACAGAAATAAACAAGATTTTAAAAAATACTAATAAAAAATACTTATGAATTACTACAACTACTACTACTAATACAACTACTACTACTACTACAACTACTACTACTACTACAACTACTACTACTACTACAACTACTACTACTACTACAACTACTACTACTACTACTACTACTACAACTACTACTACTACTACTACAACTACTACTACTACTACTACTACTACTACAACTACTACTACTACAACTACTACTACTACCACTACTACTACTACTACTACTACTACTACTACAACTACTACTACTACTACTACTACTACTACTACTACTACTACTACTACTACTACTAC
>CAIGQZ010032675.1:2667879-2681283 GCA_903798205.1 Danio tinwini
TAATAATAATAATAATAATAATAATAATAATAATAATAATAATAATAACAAAATAACAACATTTATAAAATAATAAAAACACAAAAACAATTTTTTATTATTTTTATTGTCATCATTTGTTTTCTCGTTTACAATTTTTACAAATATCTTTTACTCACTATCTGAAAAGACTTTGATCTGAATTTTTTAAATTTTTTTGGCACTGAAATTGAGATGAAATAAACAGACTTTCACACATTGAAAAGCCTAACAAGGTAACTGAACTCATCTGGGGTGCGTTTCCCAAACAACAACGTAACTCACGGCTGAACTATCATAGTACAATGCATGATTTAGGAAAAGAACGATGTAGTGACGAGTGTTTCCCAAAACCTGTAGTTTCTCTGTCGCAGAGCCATGGTTTGAACCACATTAGTCCTTAAGTAAAACCCCCATAATGATGCTCTAAACGAGGTGGTAACATCTACTTTAGAAAAGAACCCCATCATTTCTTTGAGCAAATTATATTGTTTTACACGCACGCGCATAAAAACAATAAAAATCCAATATTAGTTTTGGTAAAAACATGCACTTTTCATTTTAATTGAAATATTTGTAGATAGCACATATATGGCCTGTGTTTCCTTTACTAATATTATTGAGAATATTACATATTCTACTCAACATAAAATCACTTACAAAAGCTAACACGTATTCTAATATCATATATAAATCATATAAATAAATACATAATGAGGTTATTTACTTAGAAATAAATTTAAAATAATATTAATGATGATTATTATTATTACTGTTATTATTATTAAGTAGGATATTGCGTTTTTTTTTAAGTCTACTTTTACAATTTAACAAAGTGCTCTGCCAAGGGAGCACAATTGTCAATTTGAAGATCGCCAAAACTGAACTGTAAAAATACTTTGAAAGCAAATTACACCTAAGAGAGGTGACTTTAATGCTTTTTTTAATCATTCCAAGTTTTAATGTTAGAATGTTCTGAACAAATAGGGCATAAGGGGGATAACTGGGAATAGAACACAGCCAGGAACTATGTTTCTAACTACAGCTCTAGGGGTATAGTTGGAAACCTACATGCAATGCAGTTTACAAATGTTCATCGGAATAGAATTGGGAAACACCAAATAAACTAACTATGTTTGTTACGACGGAACTTGTGACCTTAGTTGGCTAACGATGGTTTTCGGAAACACACCCCTGATTGAGTAAACTCGCTGCCCCATTTTATTTGAGTAATTGGGTCTTCTAAATTGGACATATTTGAGTTTATTGAACTTGGTGCATTTGTAGCATGTACTTAAAAATTTGAGTAATGGGGTCTACCAAAACGTACATATTTAAGTTTATTGAACTTCAAATTTTTAAGTTTACCTAACTTGACGTTTGTATAATGTACTTCAAAATTCATGGTTCAAAGTCATTTGGTGCTAATTTGCATTTTATTTATTATTTATGCACGGAAATTGAGATAAAAAAAAATATATGTTCATCGACACTGCACATGTACACATGCACATATTCAGTCATTCATTTTCCTTCGATTTAGTCCCTTTATTCATCAGGGGTCGCCACAGCGGAATGAACCGCCAACTTATCCAGCATATGTTTTACACAGCGGATGCCCTTACAGCTGCAACCCAGTGCTGGAAAACATCCATACAAACTTGTTCACACACACACACACACACACACACACACACACACTCATACACTATGGCCAATTTAGTTTATTCAATTCACCTATAGCGCATGTTTTTGGACTCTGGGGGAAACCGGAGCACCCAGAGGAAACCCACACCAACACGGGGAACACATTCAAACTCCACACAGAAATGTCAACTGACCCAGTTGGGACTCAAACCAGCGACCTTCTTGCTATGACGCAACAGTGCTAACCACTGAGCCAAAGTGCCGCCCTACATCACAAATACAGTACTAAAACAGTATAATATCCAAGTTTAAAATGACTGTTTCCTATGTGAATACACTAAAAAAACGCTATTTATTTTCTGAAATCTTCCGCATATGCACTCTTGACTCTCACTCAATATTTTTTGACCAAATGATTTGGTCAAATTGTGTTCCTGACACTCTTATAAGCAAATTTTGAGTTTTTTTTTATGATAACCTATGAACAAAAGGTCAAGCAAATATTCACTATGCTGTTAAAAATATGTTGTATGCACTTAGAAATCCAAGAGAAAACAAGTCCACATTGTGACGAAGTGAAACAGAAAGGACAAAAATTATGCTAATGACCTCTTAGGGCTATGGTACTTTTTAAATATAAGCAACATACAGCATATAATAGGCCTATATTTATTAGACAATATGCTATATTCATAAGGTTTTTTCATTTATTCTCTATGACCAATACATTTACATTTGTGTTGGAAACATCATAATGAGAGAAAGCAAAGTAAATGATTCATTAGATGAACTTTGCTGCCTCGTTAACATGGAGAATAATAGATTTAATTCTGACCAGCGAGTCTGTTTTGCCAGCATCGTTTTCTCTCTCAGACACATACACACACACACACACAAACCAATACATCCATATTCATGCATGTGTGTACAGAGGCACACATCTAAGAATACACATGCTCATTTGCTCTAATTAATCAAAGAATCGTTTAATTAGTTGTATAGATTTGATCAAATCAAACAAAATGTGTGCTATATACTGTATGGTATAACATATGCTGTATTTGAACAGAACGCTGGAATGAATCCATTCAAAACCTCACTCCTAGGATCAATTCTGAACAGTAAAGAATCAACTCGTAAGTGGAATCAAACCTTAAAGGGATAGTTCACAGACAAATAAACTCCCCTATATGTATTTTCAAACACCATGAATTTGAGACTACATACATATCTGGCACTATTTAGTTTTGGTGTTAAAGGGATAATTCACCAAAAAAATGAAAATTCTATCATTGTTTACTCCTCCTTCCCTTGTTTTAAACACTGTAAAAAATGCTGGGTTGCACACAATTTCTTCATGTTGTCTGTCATGGTCACCAGCGATCCCGCCTGAGCAGATCGCTGGTAAACACATTATAGACTACAACTCCAGTCATGCACCACACACACACAGGTGTTCCTGATCCTGCATACACACAGCCGGAGGATTGTCAAAGACTGATTACATGGACTATTTAAGCAGCACAGACACACACTCTAGTTGCTGAGTCTGGTTTACTATTTGTGACATTGCAACGCGTTTCCTTTGTCGTGTTTTGTAGTGATGGTGAAATGAAGCTTTCTGAACCAGTGAACCGCTCAACTCAATTGTATTAGACAAAGGTTCATTACTCGAAGCTTTTCAAATCAGAGCTCAATGAGGAACTCTTCTGGTTAAAGTGTGGAAAAGCACTGAGTTGCAAAAATGTCAATTGTTGACAACTGACCAACTCATGTAGTAATACAACAATAGTATTATAAAGAAATTACTCAATTACAGTAGTTTTTCCACACATAAGCAGGGCTTAATTTGTGCCGGAACACGTCGGATCCGGAACCTCTAAAATCTGATCCGGCAACTTATTTTACTGATTTCCCTCCTCAACTGCCCTCCTCCCTCGTCTGCTGTTCACTTTCACTTTCTTCTGCAACTCCCCAACTGTCTTCACTTTTGTCCGCGACAACCCCGCCCAGCTATTCACTTTCATTCGCAACACCTCTCCATCCTCGGGTAACATGCCGGATCCGTTAGTAAAATCCAAGGTATTCAAAAGTATTTACATTTATCATATTCCAACTGCTCCTTCACCGACCCTCTCGTTTCAAGCGGCGATTCCTGCATGGAAGGCGAATGCTCTAAGGAGGAGGCTATGGGAGTGAGACTCGCCAGCTGGCCTCCGTTACACAACATACTACAATATGCAGTGGCTTCTTTAAAAGTAAACCCAAATCCAAAAGTGCTTACTTTTGCAACGACTGATTCAGAGGTTGCATAGGAAGGGCGACAGTCCACACAAACCTTTAGTAGAAATAAAGTGAATGTGGCCATTTTAAAATGAATTTCAATATGATTTCAAGCCAAAATAAAGCGAAAGCATAATTCTTTTGAACAGCTCTTGCAATTTTATCACATTTGAGATCAGCTTTTGATGCAACTTTCACTTTTCATAGAAAGATAAGAAATACGGAAGAAATATGGGATAATACTTAAACAGGATGATAGCAGGATGGAATGGAGAATCTCTGCAAAAATGGGAGGGTTGACAAGTATGACTTGAGGGTAAGTAAATAGTGAGCATTGTTTTCTTTTTTTAGGTGAACTATCCCTTTAAGTGAACAACAATGGCATCAGACAGAAAAAATCAGTCAGTTTGTCTCATGTAGAGTCTGTCATACATAACAATCAATGCAGCCTCTGGGACGTCCTGACAGAAACACTAGCTTGTTTTTTGTTTAGCTGTTTTGGTCTACCTCCATGACAGGTTCTGTAAAGCCCAGGACACACCAACATTAAAGAACTGGCAGCAATGGAAACCAGCTGTGTTGTTGTAACATGTCGAATTTGTCGAACACAACAAACAGACAACAGGCGAGTTTCGACAACTTCAGGTGGCAGTAGTTGGTATTTTCATTCCATAAATGGAAATTGGAACTAGTGCTGCACACATACACTGTAAACAAACAAGAAATAGATTACACAAGACGTGTCACTCGAATAGCTTTGAATGGGGAAAAGTGTAGCAGTCAATACGACGAATGAAGCCCCGCCTTCTAGTGTAGGAGCTAATCAATGATCGCTAATAGAGTGACCATTCCCTGGGGGAGGGGCTCAGATAAGACATGAGTTTCTGCAGATTTTGTGTGATTCGAACTTTTAGAAATGAAACTAAAAAGACAGTTGTTGTTTAATTTTATTGCCGATTCCTAATATTAAATTTAATAGTAAGCTTGGCGAAACAGAATACTACCTGAGAGGCGTTTCAAAGTTGGCCACCGAGTGAAATGACTTGCCTTAAAGGAACTTTGGTAATAATCAATGTGTCAAATGAAGCCCCTCCTTCGAGTACAGGAACCAATCACAACTGACTTTTCTCCTTAGGAGGAGCTTGGACCAGAGGTGTGCTTTCATGGTGGTCAGCAAATGCACTGGAATCTCAGTGAATACTTGCTTCACAGACATGAAAAATATATCAACATAAAGCTTGAAATTAAATGAACCAACTGCTGTACATTTAAAAACAAATGTTTTTGGGTGGGGGGGGGGGGGGGGGGGGGGTTGGGGTTAATCTGTATGAAACAAACTTGATATACAGTCTGTCCTGTCAAACGCATATCACACCCGGCTTCTTTGTGTTTCCTCTTGATTTGTCATTTGTTTAGTTTAATCACATTTAGTTTTCGTTTATCTCTGATTGGTATTTAAACAGACAATCAGAATGCTCTATTTCACTAATGAATAATGCCAATTCTATAAGCTGAATCTCCTCTGACGTTAGCCTGGCGGGAGGTGACATATGGAACGCACCACACAAACTAGCCTGACATCGATGGACTACACTACGCAACAGCTGACCATCAGGTTGGTGTGTCCCAGACATTGGCATTGACCAGTAGAATCAATGACGTAAAAATTGCATAATAATAAACGTATAAAATCATTTTGACTACCATAACAGATACAAACATTACATCGTCTGAACCCAGCATTTCTTCCTACTTTGGAACACAAACTACAGACATTTTTCTCCTCTCATTTTTCTTAATACAGTATTTCCATATAATGAAAGGGGAAAAAAACATTCTTCATTGGAATCTGTGGTTTTGTGAACGGATTTTAACATCACAAAAGGTTCTAAGTAATAATATAAAGATGCATTAGATTATAAAAAAGGCTTGTCATCCTCAAAAAAACAAACAAACAAATATTTTAGGAGAATAAGTTTCCTCTGTGGCATCAATGAAAAAAAAAACCCATATTTTGGCACCTTCATTTAGTAAAGTGATGTCAAGCTCCAAAATACAGCTCTAAATTATGCTTTTGAAGTCATACAAGAGCTCCGTGTGACAAAACAAATCCATTTAAACTCTTATTTATTTGATTACCTTGTCAAATCATACTTGAATCATTGGAAGAAAAGAAGTAAGAGTACATTTACATGACAACAATGTGCTAAAGCTGAAAAAAAATGTCCAGGACATTACAAAAAACAAAACTAAACTAAAACAAAAAAAAAAAAAAAACATGGTGTGTTGCAAACATGACAAATTGCCCTCAGAATGGCACTTTGGAATAAAAACAATCATGGCTGCCATATTGAAGTGTCGGTACAAACCAAAGTGCTCAAAAATGGCCACTTTGCAGGGCTGTTTGGAATGAAAGATTTTTTTTAAAGTAGAACTGATGGACACTTCATTCATGGAGGGTAACTATTTCCAAGGATCAGAGCATAGGAATGAGCCCTTCCAGATGGAATGCAGTGACAGTCCTCTAGTCCAGGGGTTTTCAAACTGTGGGCGCGCGAGAAATTGAGGCGTGCATGTGAGTATGATGTATGATTATGATGGCGATTTTTTTTTTTTCACAAGAGGGAATCTGATTAATGTTAGCTCCACATTTAACTATCAGGCAGTTAATGTGTTTGAGTAAAACATACAAATAAAATGGAGCGAATGCTTTTTAAAATGAATTATGCTGAATGAAAGTAAAACCGGTGAGCCGTCTGACAAAAAAGTGCACTTCTGAATCAAATCAGCAGGATGCCCTTCTGGATTTTTCACTTACTTCGATGACACTGCTGACTACGCTTACATGGACATCTGTAATCTAGTTATAATGAAGGTGTTTACCTGACGTGCTTTTTATGTAAGAGTTTCCTGTAATTTTGGGTGACTTTACCTGCAGTTTGACAGTTTCACATTCAATCATGAACATTTCATTCATGCCTCCGTGACAAACTGGGGTATTAGATGCAAATAAGGAGTAAGGACTGGTGAGAGTGTTATGGAATTAAATAACGCACGCCAAATGGAAAGGAAAAAATCACCGTATTTCGTAATGTGCATGTCTGCTGTCCTTTTCTGACAGCCGCATGTGTGGATCTTGTCGGAAAATATGGCGAAAAGTCCTACATGACGGTAATAGTTTGATTGCGGTGTTTACTTTAATAATGCCACTAATATCTGCATACTCCCCA
Organism: Danio tinwini; assembly: GCA_903798205.1. Classification (NCBI taxonomy): domain Eukaryota; kingdom Metazoa; phylum Chordata; class Actinopteri; order Cypriniformes; family Danionidae; genus Danio; species Danio tinwini. Next base: position 2,675,058 of record CAIGQZ010032675.1, read on the forward strand.
TGTCTTAATTCCATTTCTGTTTAGTTCAGTTATGACTTTAGTCAGATTAAGGTAATCAAAAATCGCTGTTTACATGGTAGACTCTTTATCAAAGTATTGTCTTAATTGTATTAAAAATCTATTAAAGTATTAGTGTCCTTGTAAACGTACTCAATGTTCAACTCAACCACACTTCGAGGGCTCAGCGAACTTGTCTTTGTGAATTAGCATTTTCTGTATGTGTACATCAAAAGCAAGTATGCTATGGCTCACGTTTATTGACAGTGGAAGATGATTTACGGTTAGTCGTGTGAGGAATCCAACCATGTTGTCCTCACAGGCTCAGCCATCACACTGAATCAGTTATTTATGTTTTAATGTAATTATTGCTACGCACTTTAAACGTGGCATGTAATATGTGAATGATGTTTGCACATGGATTATAATTTTAGCTAGGTGGAGGGAGGGGCGGCACTAGTGAAATTGGGGGCGCGTGTATCCTAAAAGTTTGAAAACCCCTGCTCTAGTCTACCATTGTGGTTTTGGTTGTCAAGGAATAGCACATAAATAAAAGCTGTAATCTCTATTTTATTATGGTTTACATGGTGGTATTGTTCGAAAAAAACCTGGACTTTGAAACCCTTTTCAAAAAGTTACCATTTTCAAGCGCCCAAAAAGCTATTTTCATGGACAGAGCGCATAAAAGTTTTCCACATTTAATTCAGAACTGTCATGTAAATGCCCCCGAAATTTCACTTTCTCACACAAAGCTAGCATACAGCTTCGGAAGTCAACTCAGCTGCTCATATGGTGCTTACTTTTTGTCATTTTTGGACTTTGACATCAAACATTTGTTACTTTTGAGCAATCTATTACATAAGCATTGACTTTTCCTGACAATTAATAACTGGTGTGTAATGAAGACCTCAAACTATCGTTATTTAGATCAAGTTTACACATACAAAAAACAGCCCTATGAGGATTGGTGGAGTTTTTCGTCATTAGCCTGCTGCTCTTCTATGACAACATCCATTTGTTTGACCCTCTGATTGTTGTAAACGACTCCAGAACCATCTGGAGCCTGTGCGGCATGTGCTTCATTTGCTGAAAGTATTTGCCTGTGTCACACTTGAGGAGAATGTGGAGAATGTATCAGCTATAAGACAAAACAATACTCCAATAATAATAATAATAATATTAATAATAATAATAATAATAATAATAGTAGTAATAAAAACAAAACTCAAATGGAACTAAACTAAAATCAAGCCATTTAACTTTAAAAACAAAGAGAGAAAAAAAAGCATCATTTGTGCTTTAACGACTTAATCTAAAACGACAATTTCTTTTTTTTTTCCTTTTTTTAAGTCTCTTTAAAAAATAAAAGACATGCATATGTTATTCAGCAATCAGGACTTACTCCGTTCCAACCTTTGCTCTCAGGGAGCGATCGCAGCATACATATGCCATTCATGCCTGATAGTTTACATACACCATGATGCGGTTTGAAATTAAGAAAGAAATATGCTGCGTATTATGTCAGAAATACATCATCTTGGCAGATCAGTTCAAATCCGTTGGCTTTCCCAATGAAGGATTTCTCTGGAAGTTTCTCAATATAAAAATAGACTAAACAGCCCCCTGGTATTGTGTTTTCCATTCAGTTGTATTGTTCCTTCTTCAGTGTGTCCGGCGATACACAGGACAGACTGGAAATATGGCTCTTCGAACAGACAACAGAAATATCTAAGATTCATTCCAGTGAGAGATTGCTTGGATTGTATTTTTGTTTGTTTTAATTAAACGATTTTTACTTAGTATAATATATCCACATGCTTAATCTTGTGTACGGCCCTTTTGATAATCCCCACAAAAAAAAAAAGAAAAAAGAAAGTATAATATTTCCAACATCCAGTTTCGTCTGTCGTGATATAATTGGAATTGCTTGGAACAAGTTGACGTAATCCATAAGAGAGCTTTTTATATCGTTTGTTGTAGAAAAAAAGAGTACAAACATCCAAGCTTGTTAGGCTCCCTTGGCCTCCATGGTGTCTTTGGATAAGTAAACCACCCAGTACACCATGTTAAATGCTCCGAAGGACACTGGGAATAAAATGCGTGCATATTCATCGATCTTGCTGGCTCCTCCAGTGGCAGGAGCGGCAGGCTGAGGTTGAGCCTTTGCTTCTTTCTTTTTGATATTCTCTAATTTAGGCCCGAGAAGGTGGTGAAGAGGGGCGGAGCCTGTGGTTGTTGTTCCGGGCGACGGTTTGTCAGGAACTGTGGGTGTAGAGGGAGGAGCCGGAGGCGTGGTCTTGGAGGCAGAGGAGGAGGAAGCGGCTGCATTCGATTGGCTGGCGGAACTGGGGCTGAGACGCGATTGGCTGGAGAAACTGCTGGTACCTTCTGAGGTGGAAGATGATTGGCTGGTCAGAGTTGGTTTGGACGAGGACGCGCCACTTTTGCTAGAGGTTTCGGTTCTTTTGGTTTTCTTGGACTCTGCTTGAGGCTGAATGTTGGAGTTGACACGTTTCCGCAGGTTGCCGTTGGTGTCCGAGTTTTGCTGTTGGGTAGAAGAGAAAAAAAAAAACATTAACGTAAAGCACAAAAGCAAATCAAACATCACTATTACTCTCTGCATAATGCATCTGAAGTTGCAATGGGCGGCATGGTGGCTCAGTGGTTAGCACCGTCACCTCACAGCAAGGAGATCGCTGGTTCGAGTCCCAGCATTACTGTATGGAGTTTGCATGTTCTTCCAGTGTAGGTGTGGGATTCCTCCGGGCGCTCCGGTTTCCCCCACAATCCAAACACATGCGCTATAGGTGAATTGGATGAACATAATTGGCTGTAGTGTATCAGTGTGTGTGTGTGAATGCGAGAGTGTATGGGTGTTTCCCAGTACTGGCATGCAGCTGGAAGGGCATCCGCTGTGTAATACATATGCTGGAATAGTTGGTGGTTCATTCCGCTGTAGCGACCTCTGAAATTAAGCCGACTAAGCTGACTTAGCCGAAGGAAAATTAATTAATGAATGAAACGATATAAATTTACTGAAGTTACTGAAGTGACACAGTTTTTGTCATTATCATAATATTCTGAAGTTAAATCAGGCAGAGATGCAAAAATATTTAGCAAAACACCTTCTGTAATAATATAAAAATATATATAAATATACATTGAAAAACGTATTCATGGGCAGCACGGTGGTGCAGTGGGTAGCACAATTGCCTCACAGCAAGAAGCAAGAAGGTTCGAGCCCCGGCTGGGTCAGTTGGCAGTTCTGTGTGGAGTTTGCATGTCTTTCCCGTGTTCACGTGGATTTCCTCTGCATGCTCCAGTTTCCCCCACAAGTCCAAAAACATGCACTATAGGTGAATTGGGTAAGCTAAATTGTCTGTAGTGTTTGTGTGTGCATGAGTCTGTATGGATGTTTTCCAGTGATGGGTTGCAGCTGAAAGAGCATCCGCTGCATAACACATATGCTGGATAAGTTGGTGGTTCATTCCGCTGTGGGGACCTCAGATTAATAAAGGAACTAAGCTGAAAAAAAATGAATGAATGAATGAATGCATTTACATATTCATGTAAACACACAAAAAACAACACTAACATTATAGCAGACACTGTAAAAAGCTCATTCTCAGCCACTAGACTTTTCTGACTGGGTATTCGAGTGTCATCGAGTGTCAGAATGTTGTGCGACTGCTGTACGGGAGTTATGATTATGGATTATAGATCGCAATTTTTATTTTAGCTTTTTTTTAATAAAAGCATGACGGTAAAACATAATGCGGTTATGAATGTATTAAAACGTGCTTGTTTGTTGTAAAAATTCGTAATGACAAAACAATACTAATTTGTGGTTCTCCATCCTGGAAAATTTTCTCATCCCTTAGTTTCGATTGTGGTCCTGAAAAATCTTCGTTCAAAGGGCTATGTACCCCTTCCCCTCAGCCCTACGCCTTTAAGCTAAAGAGAATTGGGACACCCCTACCCTTTCACATGAACGCTCAAAAACGAGGAATAGGGGTAAGGCGAAGAGCTAAGGGGTAGAATTGGGATTGGGCCTAAATCTCACTTTCTAAATGTTAAAAATGTTTTGTCCAAACATATTACAAAGGCTCTGAAGTATGTAGTACTGTATTGTAGAGATAAACCATTAAGAAATTTTTACAAATTCAGGATTTTGGGATGGGGCCACAGTTTTAGCCCTACCCAGAATTCTGAATTTGTGAAGACACTATAATATATTTTGTATTAGCATCAGTGGATCTCCTGCTCAATCTTGAGTTACTGTTACTACAGTAGAAACATTATTTTGCATTTGATAAGCAACAATAAAAAATCGTATCTTCAAATTGTAAACATTTAAATGACATTGTTGGTATTAGATCTAAAATTAAATAGCAGTTGAATTTAATAGTTTTATTACAATAATGTGCCCGTAATAGATCCCCCGTTTATAATATGCTATAATATACAAGTCAGAATTATCAGCCTTCCTGATTTATTAGCCCCCCTGTATATTTTTTCTCAATTTCTGTTTAACGGAAAGATTTTTTTTCAACACATTTCTAAACATAATAGTTTTAATAACTCGTTTTTAATAACTGATTTTCTTTATCTTTGCCATGATGACAGTAAATAATAAGATACAAGTATTCACCTTAAAGTGCAATTTAAAGACTTAACTAGGGTAATTAGGCAAGTCATTGTATAACGTTGGTTTGTTCTGTAGACAATCAAAAAAAAGTATTGCTTAAGGGGGCTGATGATATTGACCTTAAAATGGTTTAAAAACTACTTTTATTCTGCCCAAAATAAAACAAATAAGACTTTCTCCAGAAGAAATGATATTATAGTACATACTGAGAAAATGTCCTTGCTCTGTTAAACATCATTTGGGAAATAATTGAAAAAGAAAAAAGCAAAAAAAAAACAAAAAACGGAGGGCTAATCATTTTGACTTCAACTGTACTTCCTTCTCTAAACTGGCTCTTCATGTTAGAATGTATGTCCATGAGCTGAAACAAGGCTCCCTGCAAGTAAATGTCCCATTAGTGAGCACTAAAGCTAAGGACGCTTTCCAAACCAAACATGACAAACCAAACCGAGACCGTGACCTCTAAAACCAAACTGTGAGAAGTCTGTATTGTTGCACACCTAGCTATCTACAAGTATACTGTATGTATTACAAAATATCAGAGAAGATGTGGTAAACCGTTCCCTTTGTGGAAATTCAGCAACTGACTCTGGACGAAGGAAAAAAATTGCCGTTTTGAGATTGATTGTTCTGGAATATTTTTTTGGGATCTGGCAACCCAGCTTACATTATATTTTGAACTTGAAGTGATTCATGACAGCAGCTTTAAAACATTACGGCAAGCAAAATAAGCTGTATCTACTAATACACCAAGTAACATGAAATTCAGTTCAAAATAATAGTTTCACAACATTCTCTAAAACAAACTTGACAGAGCGCGTTCACAAACCCTTTCACGGCAGCCCAAACAACGAAGCCTTTCTTTTGCATGAATAAAATATCTGTTTATGGCCTTTAAATGAGCCGTGAGTTTGTGAGCGGAGAGCATCATGCTGTGAGCACGTGTCTGAACAGACGTCACCGTCCCTGAGCTTTTCAGATCAGATGGTCTGCTGTCTGTGGGAGTGTGTGTGTGGAGGAGGAGCTTTTCTAGAAACAGCTTTTTACACATAAACAACAAGGACAAGAGGACAAGTCTATCTTGTATTCCTCAAAGTATAGCAACACCAGTAAATTTTGACCTTGATGGGCCTTTTTTTTTAGGTTCCCCGTGTGAAAAAACAACCAATAAATCACACAGGATGAAGCATTTTGAAAATGTCAACATGTAGATTGTCCCCTTTGAGGGTTGGTTTAGGTGTAGGGGGAGAGTAAAATCAGTACATATATGGGATGTCCCCATAAAGATACACCCATCCCACAAGTGTGTGTGTATAAATAATTGTGGTTTATTTGGTCACACATTTGTATAATGACATTGATATAACCTAGGTATTAATGTTAGTGTGGTTTATGAGGACTTCCCCTGTGTCCTCGTAATTCAAATTGCTTTAAAATGAATTTAATATTTTAAAAATGCCATTGGGGTGGGGTAAGGCCATTTAATGTTTATTTTTATTTATTTATTTTTTTTTGGGAAAAGATTAATCATGATTAATTGCATCCAAAATAAAATTGTGTTTTAACATTATATCATTATAT
>CAIGQZ010032675.1:2684393-2702818 GCA_903798205.1 Danio tinwini
CACACACACACACACACACACACACACACACACACACACACACACACTATGGTCAACAATCAGGCTGTCCCAAAAAAGTACAAGAATTGTTTATTTAGCTCATTTTAAATAAGTAGGTAATATATCTGCAGATTCTATTATAAGTATTGAAATTAATTATGTAAATACAGTATTCAGTTTACTGGTATTTTGCATGAAATAAACACCCCTCAAAAAGCTAATTTTAGCCTATTTTGTGTCTTCATAGTTGCCAAATTACCTCTAACGTATCATTGCCATCAGCTTTGCGTGTTTGGAGCTAATTTGCACAGGTTTTATGCACAAAAACCTTCCACTCTCATGGGTGCTTTCATGGGCTTGTGCTCTCGTGCTAATTTGCCCTGTTTAGTAAATGTGGCATAATCAGCCCATAAAACGTGAGCAGAAAAGACAGAGCTGAATATTTGTGTTTGTCTATAAATAGAAATCACACAAAATCAGTAATATAAAGATGATAGTTGTGTGTGATTGCACTGAGCGTCCTTTTATACATTAGATAAACATGTAAGCTGGTTTATAAGTGACGTGAGATCTTCTTTGTCTCTCTGGACCTGGTGGCCCACTTTCACCCTGATATTTTTCACCATTTCCTCTGAGGAACGAACAGTTGGCAAAGTGTAATTGGTGTCTCGTGGTGTGTGGAAAATATGTTAGCGCAAGCTGTGAGGAGAGATATAAAGGATCCGTCAATAGAGAGAGAGAGAGCTTTCTGTGACAAATATTTAACCGAAATAACATCAAATATTTAGTGGCGCACTATAATTAATTAAATAAAATGCATTGAAACATCTTACAATAATCATAAATCATGAGTTTTAAATTGCAATCGTTGAATTGAAAATTGCATTGACAGTCGTTAATTAAATACTGTAAGTTACACAAAATAATATGGATAAATAAATGATGTTCTTTGTATTGTTTTGCCACACATATATTTAAATATCTTTGAAATCATGATACATTTACTTTAGAAGGAAATCTATTTAATATATGCATTTAATATAATATTCATAATCATCATTTTTGAAATATGACTGAATGAATAGTTTTCTTACCCTATTGACAGATATTTATTTATTTTATTATTTTAGGCACAAACTAACTTCATTTTGACAAAAAAAAGTTCTACGTTATTTTAATTCTGCAATAACAGCACTCTTACAGCCTCATCACTTTTGTGTATTACTCCGCCCACAGAGTAACTGTAGTGAGTTTATTGATCTGCTGTTACTCTGTGGGCGGAGTAATACACAAAAGTGAAGAGGCTGTAAGAGTGCTGTTATTGCAGAATTAAAATAACGTAGAACTTTTTTTACTTGGCTTTTTTTACTTTACAAATACTTGGCTTTTTCAGGCAAGAATGTAGTTGTTTAGATGCAATTTTGCAGTTTATTTATAAGGACAGTGCCTATTTTAAATATGTATAATTTTGGAGATCAGCAGCCATCAACCTTTCATACTGAGCAGAGCAAAGAAGGTTGTGCCACAAGATGGCAACAGAGCATACCTGTCAACCCTCCCATTTTTCCCGGGATGCTCCTATATTTTACAGTTCTATCCCGCTATCATCCCGTAAAGGTATTTTCCCGTATTTCTCCCATATTTTCAATCTTTGTCTTAAGGGTGGCAATAAACATTAAAGAGTCAAGCCTCCCTATACGCAACCCATACCGCCAAACCACCAGGGGCCGCCCTTTGCTCTTAAATGTGAGTCTGTTTTGTGCTTTCGCTTTGTTTAGGCATGAAATTTTTCTGCGTCCCAATCCGCATACTTCTACTACGCCCTAAAAGTATGTATTATTTTATAAAGGAAAAATACATACTTTTGAGTGTGTAACAGAAGAGTATGCAAGCTTTGGGACACACTACTTCCTCATTAACAGATCATTATGTTGCTTAGTTATGAGCCCTGTCAATCCTCCACACATCGTCCACATTTCGTATTTAATTCCCTACCTTATTGGAGAAGCAGCAGCAGGTTAATCTGCCATTCTCAAGTCTTTCATGCAGAGAAATCTCCTCAGGGGTTTGAATATTTAAGCATTCAGACATTAATGTCCAAACATGTCTTTATATAAGTTCAGTATTGTTGTTGCAGATGAAATATAACACAGAACACGCGATTTAAATATTTTCCAGTGGAAAGATATTAATTAACAGTCATACAAACATCTTTACCGAAGTCTCTCTACTTGACGGTTGGTCTTGCACGTCCATCATGTTTGTAGTTTGTTGACACTTTTTACCTGTGTTTGTAGTTCTAATCGATTTCACGTCCAACGCGTAATGCACTGTGGGCAATATCAGTATGGACTGTTCTAAACTTAAAATTTTGACCGGAAATAGTAAACCATCCGGAAACCTTTGGCATACTCTTTTCGACATACTATGATTTGGGACATACTAATTCTATTTTCAAATACTATTTAGGAAGGATAGTATGCGAATTGGGACACAGCATAGCCGTCTACCCTTCATATGCAATCCTCAAAACAGTAATATAGTGGTGCATGACTGTCAGCTGACCCGCTTCATAGTGATAAATAGAGGCTGTTTCCCAAACAGATTCTGTACACACAATTTGAAATGAATCGAAAGTCTGGGTTTTGGGTGCGTGTTTAAACAGACATTTACACATAATTAATAATAATAATAATAATAATAATAATAATATGAATAATTAATAATAATAATAATATCTAAAGATGTCGATCTTGGTGGGGTTTTTTTCAAACACAACTAATTTCGTCCTAAATGAGCATAAAAAGTTAGGAAAGCAATCGAATGCTTTCTTTATAATGTTAAATGTGTGCATTTTTAAAGTGACGCCTGTTATTTAATGTAATCAAACAAAAAAAATCTAAATAAATAAGAGATTCATTCGTTGCTCTTTAATCAGAATGTGTAAGTTATACAGTGAAGAAACGGCTAATGAGATTTGATAGCTTGATTTTATTTCATTATAATTTTATTAAGCTAAACTGTTTGCTAATGTATTTGCTGCTAATGTATACAATTTTTTTCTTTTTTAAATAATAAAAAACTGTTTATTTACAATGAAACAGCTCCAAGTCAACATATTTAGTAACTTGGGGACTTTGTAAAGGGGGTGGTGGGGGGCAGCATTAGAATCCCTTATTATGGTCGGCTTACCCCTTATTTTCACATCCCAATGTTAACAGGTATGCAACACCGCATAATAAGCCCTTAGGGGAGGAAAATCTTAGTGTTTTCTTTTCGTATTTCAAACTACCGCTAATCAAATCATTAAACATGTGACATTTTAAATCGATCTCTCTCTTTTGTATGTTGTAGTGTGGTATTTATATCATAGTAATCCGGTAGTGTTTGCTTTGCTTTGGCTTTTTTCAGGGTTAATTGTTGTGATCTCCAGATTGCAACAGAGATACTGGGAAATCTCTGTAGACTGTTTCAGCCTTATAATCTCAAAATGTGAGCAAAATTACCTATTTTGTCATCACTTTAGATATTACACTAGGGAATCCTTTAAATACTAAGTGATGTGTTTTTAAGCAATTTTGTTGCTGTTCTGATCAGCAGCTGCAGATGTGAAAAACTTTTTTAAAAACTCAGTGTTTGATTTTCTCTTTTATACACATGATTATGTCGTTGAGCTGTTGTATAAACGCAATATCACACTCGTAGTCAAGTGGTGGGACACTAAAGCAACACACACCTCCCACCAGTGCTGATATACAACCATATCACACTGATATTATATTAAATAATACCTGAAATCAAGATAGATTTACCTTAGAAGGAAAATAATTTAATAAATAAATTAATATTTTCTGAAATGAGTAAATTAATAAATAACTGAAAGTTTTTTAACAGATTACATATACATATTTTTTTTCTTATTTTAACTATTATTACTTAACTTACTTTTACTAGTTATTTTTAATTTAAATTTTCTGAAGTTTATGTCATTCAAACGTTAAAGTCTTGATTTATGATTTGTTTACATATTTGTACAGGAAAGTACATTCCTAAGTTCCCAGAGCCTCATGGAATATCAAAGTGTCCTGCAGGTTGAACAGATGAAATCTTAACAGCTGGTGTAATCGGAAACAGGGATTGAGAAGGATTGAGTCCATAAAGCTGACTTCACATCATTTCCCAGATCATTTGTATCTTCTGCCTGTTTTCTCGCTCTCAGCTTTCTGTCTGTCTGTCTAGCAAAATAACATTTCCTCTTCCATTTTTTTTCCGGAACAGGAAAACCTATTAAAGGCAGCTCATTAATCCGTGGCTGTTCTCCGGTCAGCAAGCGCACACAGGCTTAAATTGCTCCATATTGGGATTTTCTCTTAATGTCCTTTAATGGGTTCAGATCAAGCATATAAAAACACAAGAGGGAATTCACTGGGAATGAATTGCTCTTGTTAATGGTGCCATTTATTTGCAAGCAGTAAGCGGCCATTCACATAGAACACGTTAATCTGTTGAAATGTGGTAGTTTTCCACCGTTTTTCTATGCAAAAGTACATGACCTTTACACTTGCATCTCTCATCTTTTGCAGCACCTCACGCTGCATTTTAAAGAAGTTAAAACAACACTCAATTCAATTAAATTCAGTTCAATTCAACGTTTACACTCAGAGTCACTCATCAATGTCAGTTCCAAAGCAGTAGACCAATCAGAATTAAGGTTATTGCACACTGAATCCAAAAAAATATGTCCTTAATTTTCACACGTAATGAAATAGATTCGACCTCACGTTATGTCAATCGTATTGGCACACTGCCTTTGAAACTTTTGTATGTCATAACTGTGAATGCTGATGTTAATGGTGTTACATGATTGGCTGAGGGACCTCCCGGAATCCTGTTAGCTGTAATCAAGCTTTCTCCAATAGTAAGTAATACGCAACTTTTCATCACCGGCCACTTTATTAGGTACACCTGTCAAACTGCTCGTTAATGCAAATTTCTAATCAGCCAATCACATGGCAGCAGCTCAATGTATTTAGGCATGTAGACATGGTCAAGGGAATTGACCATGTCTACAGTGCTGCAGTTCAAACCGAGCATCAGAATAGGGAAGAAAGGCGATTTAAGTGACTTTGAATGTGGCATGGTTGTTGTTGCCAGACGGGCTGGTCTGAGTATTTCAGAAACTGCTGATCTACTGGGATTTTCACGCACAACCATCTCTAGGGTTTACAGAGAATGGTCTGAAAAAGAGAAAATATCCAGTAAGGGAAAGTTCTGTGGGCGCAAATGCCTTGTTGATGCCGGAAGTCAGAGGAGAAAGGCCAGACTGGTTTCAGCTGATGGAAAGGCAACAGTAACTCAAATAACCACTCGTTACAACAGAGGTATGCAGAAGAGCATCTCTGAATGCACAACACATCCAACCTTGAGGCAGATGGGCTACAGCAGCAGAAGACCACACTCGGTGCCACTCCTGTCAGCTAAGAAAAGGAAACTGAGGCTACAATTCGCACAGGCTCACTAAATTGCCAGAGCCAATGCCTACCTGCATATTGTTGCTGACTATGTCTATCCCTTTATGATCACAGTGTACGCATCTTCTGATAGCTATTTCCAGAAGGATAACGCGCCATGTCAAAGCACGAATCATCTCAGACTGGTTTCTTCAACATGACTGTACTGAAATGGCCTCCACAGTCACCAGAACTCAATCCAATAGAGCACCTTTGCGATGTGGTGGAATGGGAGATTCGCATCATGGATCTGCAGCTGACAAATCTGCAGCACCTGCCTGATAATATCATGTCAATAAGGACCAAAATCTCAGGAATATTTCCAGTACCTTGTTGAATCTATGCCATGAAGGATTAAGGCAGTTCTGAAGGCAAAAGGGGGTCCAACCCAGTATTAGTAAGGTGTACCTAATAAAGTGGCCTGTGAGTGTATAGTATTGTAGTTATGAGAAAGTCTCTGCTACCTGTGCATTAAACAATTTTATTACACACATTCCAGCAAATCAGAATCAAGATAGCATAGAATGAGATGCAGAGGTGCAGAGTACTTGACTACTGTACTTCAGTATTATTTTTGTGGATTTGTACTTTACTTGAGTACTATTTAACTTGAGTACTACATTGTACTATTTAAGCTGTTATACAGTAAAATAAACCTATTGTACTTCTTGTATTCAGATAAATGAAACTGCTTTGCTTCTAAAGATCTTCTCGTGTACATTTATTAGGCAAAAACACTATTTATTTTATATATTTTCACTGCGCTCCTAAAATTCTTTAATGTGCTCCTAAATTTTTCAACGTAGGAGCGCATGTGCTACTCCTGAAAAAAGTAAGCGTCAAGCCCTGAAGAATGAGTTTTACAAGTTTAAAACATTTTCAAAACAGTGCATGTTGGTAATATGGACAATAAAATCGCTGTAATTCATCACCACAGACTCTTCAATCCCGGTTGTGGACGTTAAATCAGGTTTATTTTGTACATTAACATAACGGATATCCATATAGCAGTGTATAGTAATGTGTATCCTGTCACATTTGCTGTACAAAAACAGTCCAAAGTTAAAGGTAGGCGCTGTGTGTGTCTATATCTGTGCATAAACTTTGTGACGACATTGTGTGACTCAAACTTGAATTAACTGCACAACAAATAATCATTGGGAAAATTCTTACAGCAGTTATGTGAGATCTGCTTCCTTCATGTCTGTCACATGCCGTTGTTGTGCTTTGCATTGTATTAAAATGATTTTACCATGAATATCATTTTGCAGGACTTTAAAAGCTATTATGATAACAATATTTAAGAAATGCAATGACCTGTGGGCAGGGCTGGATTAAGAACACATTGGGCCTTGGGGATATATATATATATATATATATATATATATATAGTTGTTGTTGTTATTATTATTATTATTATTATTGTTATTATTAATAATTACTAATTTATATTATCTTATTCTCCACCATTTGATTTATATTTGATTTTATTAAAACAGGCTTGCAAGTAGGCAATACAAAATAAAGTAATGACATAATCTGAACTTTAAGGTGAAACAGGCTGCAAAAATCAGCAAAACAAAAAACATTTGCAATACTTCCTAAATAAGTGCTTTATAATAAATACTTTAAATAGGGGTTTACCTTTTTACAATTTTATTTGCCAACAAAAAGCCTTCATTTTTGGCTATCACTTCATTCTATTTTCTTTTGCTAATAACGAAATAGTTAAATAGTGCTTATGTTTTATTTCAATGTGAATGCTAGTTAGCGGTAACAAAAAAAACAATGATTAATTGTAATAACATTTCCCAGTATCCCTGTTTTATATGTATTTTTAAATCAACTGAATGCAGTATTGATGAGCATACATAAGAAAAATTTCACACATACGTAAAAAAAAGAAAATACATTTTTAAGCTCCGGCTATAAAGCAAAGAAGCAAGAGTGAACATTTGTGCTGTGAGCGCTGAGATAATGCAGCGAATTCCCAGTCTGGATTATGTGTAACGTGTGTGAAGTTGAAGTACAGTATCTCCTGCTGTGCCGAGCTCAAAGATTGAGTCACACGAGCTCCGCTAACCTGACTTTCACATTCAGCACAAAACATCCCCAGCCTTCAGCTCGCAATACACAAACGCCAGAGACAGAGGAGGAAGAGTATTATTGGCCATTTGAAAGGCTTACAGAGAGACGCCATTAGATAAGGGACATTAACATCTTCAACAGTCTGTAGAAATAAAAGCGGGCAGTAATGCATCGCGTCAACAGTCTGACAGACACGCTCTCACAGCTGTCAGCATGTGCCACTTCTAATCCGCCATCTCAGCTTACACACGTTATCCAGAATAACACCAAATCCACAACTCACACGCACACACTCATGATAAAGATGTAAATACACTCACTGACTTTGGTGATGTTTACACTGCAAAACTCATACGGTGAGCCATTTTATTCAATGCAAAATGTAACAGAGGACAGATAGTGAAGTGATAGTAAACCTTACTCCCCAATCTCAAAAAGTTGCTCTAGTGACATACGCTAGTGGTCTTTAGTGTCATCTTTAGTGGTCTTTAGCGTCATCTTAGGAGCATTCACCTCCCATAAAAAGAATCACAGGATTGATCCTAGCTGGGGGCGAGTGGGTGGTGTAGGACCAGTGAGTTACATTGGTGCCGTGACCCGGATGGGAGAGACTTTTAGGTAGGGTAAGTGTAAAGGAGGCCATGCTAATAGTCTTTAGCCTCTTTGATAGAGCATTCACCTCCTATGCAAAGAATCGCTGATCCCAGCTCTGAGCAAGGTAACTGGTGTAGGACCGACAGGTTACATTAATGCCGTGACCAGGATGAGCAAGGGGTGAGAGTAACATAGACCAGCTAGTTAAAAGCTGTGCAGGTAAACCTCACTCGATCTCAAAAAGTTGCTCTAGTGACATAAAGGAGGCCAGCTAGTGACATGCAAGCAGTCTTTAGCCTCCTCGATAGAGCATTTACCTCCCATGCAAAGAATCACCAATCCTAGCTCAGAGCAAGGTAACTGTTGTAGGACCGACAGGTTACATTAATGCCATGACCAGAATGGGAGGGAGGTATAAGGTAGTGAGAGTAATCTTAACCAGCTAGTGAAGTGCTATGTAGGTAAACTTCACTCTATCTCAAAAAAGTGTTCCAGTGACAGTCACTAGTGGTCTTTAGCCTCCTCATTAGAGCATTCATGTCCCATGCAATAAATTGCTGATCGATTCTTGCTCAAAGTGAGTGGGAGGTGTAGGACCAGCAGGTTACATTGGTACCATGACCCGTATGGGACTGAGTTTTAAGTGGTGAGAGTAACATAGACCAACTAGTGAAGTGCTGTCCAGGTAAACATCACGCAATCTCAAAAAGATGCTCTAGCTACAGATGCTAGTGATCTTTAGCCTTCTTGTTAGAGCATTCACTTCCCCATGCAATAAATTGATGGATCAATTGTTGCTCAGAGTGAGTGGGTATTGTAAAACAAGTGGGTGACATTGTTTCTCTGACCTGGATGGAGTGAAGTTTAGGGGAGAGAGTGTAACAGAAGGCGGCTAGTGATGTGATGTGGAAGTAAACCTCACTCAATCTCAAAAAAGTGCTTCTAGTAACAGGCGCTAGTGATCTTTAGCCTCCTCATTACGGTATCCACCTCCCATGCAAAGAATCGCCAGATCGATTCCAGCTCGGATCGGTGTTTGGTGTAGGACCGGTGGATTACTCAAATAAAAAAAAAAAAGACAAAAAGTATTGGCACTGCACCTTCTTTAGCTCATTTAGTTGTATACACTATACAAGCCCGATCACAAGAGGAGATATTTTGCGTATTGTCAGAGAATTCAAACAAATTCATATGATTTCACGTGTATGAAAACGCATGAATTTGAGGCATACCTCAAATCCCAGCCCTAAACCTAACCCTGATTGGGGAATGAGCAAATCATACTAAAATGAATGAGATTATAGCAATTAATTTGAATTAGACACTAAATCTAAAAGTTCCAGATCAATTAATCAAGTAAATGTTATCAGCTAAAATAAATATAAAAATTTGTGACAAATGTCATGGAATAAAAAAAAATCTAATAATTACAAACTGTGATTTGCATACTGAAAAGAAAGCCTGGTTTTATATGCATTGCAATATTATTTTCCACACAAATTATATGACTATTATTATTCTTTAAATGTATGTTTTAAATAAAATTATGTTTTATTTAAATAACTTTATTTAAATAACTTTAGGTTTAAGTATCCTTTCACTTAATTACACAACATTTACTTAATTATCATTTCATCTTTAAAAGAAATAGCATATTACTTCTAAATATTATAAATTTTAACTTTCACAGTAAAGTTCATCATACATTTTCTTAGAATTACTAAACACAACAACAACAACACCAAAATGAGTTCGCCAAAAAAAAATCAGCATATACAGTTATGATAATTGGGGGGGGGGAAATAAGCCTAATTTTCACAAAGATGCACATTCAAATGCAAAAAAACAACAACTAAATAGTTCTTAAAATGATTAATACAATTGTAATGAATGAATGATGTACCCATCATTAATACAATTGAAATGAATTCCTTTTTTTATATAATTAGCAATTTCATTCACTCATTTTCTTTTCAGCTTAGTCAACTTATTCAGCAGATGCCCTTACAGCCGCAACCCATCACTGGGAAACACCCATACACACTCATTCACACATATACACGAGGGACAATTTAGCTTACCCAATTCACGTATAGTGCATGTCTTTGGACTTGTGGGGGAAACTGGAGCATCCGGAGGAAACCCATGCGAACACGGGGAGAACATGCAAACTCCACACAGAAATGCCAACTGACTCATCTAAGGCTTGAACCAGCAACCTTCTTGCTGTGAGGTGACAGCGCTACCCACTGTGCCACCGCGCCACCCCTAATTTGCATTTTAATAAAAAAAGCTATTTACTAATAAAATTGTTGTTTTCTACTGATAAAAATGTCTTTAAATATATTCATTGACAATATAATATGATGACAGACTTGTGCAACCAAAATCCACCAATTTATTATTATTATTTTTTGTCAGCACCAGACATAAAAAAAAAAACAACCCAGGTTCATTCTGAAAACATAGTCCCTTGGACGTTTCTGGAGACCACGAAATACATCCCGGGAGGTACGTATTTTTGCAGCGTTTAATTTCCCAAGAGGCCGCTGCGTGCGCTTTTTCATATCTCAAATGTCTCACGCGAGTGCTGTTCGTGCCCGCTGTTCTCGCGTAAACCCACCAGAGGCCGCTGTCGACCGTCCGTCTGACTGAATGACTGAATGATTGACTGGCCGACCGGCCAATCGGCTGACCAACCTTCCTCCTTCCCTAAACCCAACCAATTTTAGAGATTGACCCACCCACCCACATACTTCCCTAAACCCAATCAACTGTTTACAAAAGCCATCCAGAAAAAGAAAAGCCCTTGTCTGATTTTTACCACGTTTTCGGATTTTACCACATACTCAGCCTGCCAAGGACAGACGTGTCTTCGCTGAGGTCCAGCTACTGCGCCTAGACTGCAGCTCTGCACAAGATGTTTGGCCATAGGAGAAATGGTCGTGCCCAACTGAGCCTGGTTTCTCTCGAGGTTTTTTAAATTCTTCACTTTCGCCAATTGGTGAAGATTTTTCCTCGCCGCTGTCGCCACTGGCTTGCATTGTTCGGGATCTGTAGAGCTGCGCATCGATGGAATTGCTCCTCAGTGTTTGGACTCTCAGTAGTGATTATTAAACCACACTGAACTGAGCTAAACTGAACTGAACTTAAACACTGAAAACTGAACTGACACTGTTTTAATGCACTATAAACTTCCATGTGAAGCTGCTTTGACACAATCTACATTGTATAAGCGCTATACAAATAAAGATGAATTGAATTGAATTGCTGTTCACTCGTTCATTTTATTTTTTGGATTCAGTTTTTGTCTTACCTGATTTCTGGAACAGCTTTTCCCCGGACTCGAACCCGGTCATTATCATGGTCAACTCCTCTCTGCATCTCAAGTCCACCGACGTACACGATGAGCTAACGGGACAAACTGGCTATGGCGGGAAAGGCCTCCACACAGAGGTGAGTGGTCAGCCGGTAAGCGCCAAAAGGAACAGCATCATACCGCCCCGTAGCGTTCGCTTAAAAAATTAAACGCAACCATATGTACCTCCGGCTACATATTTTGCGGCCTCCAGAAACATCCATAGGACTACGTTTTCAGAATGAGCCTGGGTTGAAAAAAGAAACTACAAGATTGCACCAACCTTGCTAAAATAACTTGTGCAACAAAATCCACCAAAATTTCACCCATATTATCATTTTTTGGCAGCACCAGAAATATATAAAAAAGACAAATTGTACCAACCTTGCAAAAAAATAAAAAAACATCCAGTATTTCCTTACAAGAATTAAAGGTTTGTCCCATTGTAAATCACAGGAGCACACATCACATCATCATTATGTGTTTGGAGCTTGTAAGTATGAACCTCTGAGGAGAAATGTGCAATGTGGAGCATTAATAATTAAACTGTTATTCAGCGTAACAGCGATTTTACACAGCTTCAGACATGGCTCATACCATTAAAAGCCAGAGCTACGTGTATTATAATGCATATGTGATGCGATCTGGGGGAAAGCTGCACTGGGATGTCTTCAGGAAGGGCTGGGATGTTTTTTACAAAATTGGGTCTTCATGAAATTATTATTTTGTAACCTGTTATTATCTCTGAAAAAAAACACAGCTTTGTCTCTCTAAAGTAAAAAAAAGAAAAGAAAACTGACAGCTTTCTTAAAGAGGACCCTATGTGCCCCTTTTTACAATAAGTCTCTGATGTCCCTAGAGTGTGTATCCAAAGTTTTAGCTCAAAATACCTCACAAATAGTGTTTTAACCTACCCCTTTAAGGCTTTGATCCAAATTGTGCTATTTTTGCTGAATGTCGCTTTAAATTCAAATGAGCTTGTGCTCTTTTCAAAAAAAGGGTGGAGCTACAAATGCCTATGTGTCAGCATAGTGGCAGATTCAAAGACAAGACTAACGTCCTATGCTAATGAAGGTGAGATCGTCACTAGTGGGCGGGGCTTTACCTCTCTGATGACACGTACAAAGGGAGAATGTCAATCAAAGTGTTTCATTTTTTTAACTGTTGCCAATGATGCCAATGACAACACAGTTGCCATGATGTTTACTCGTGCACAGAATTTGAAATAGAATGGTTCTGAAGTAACCAAAGTATATTATGGTGTGTATTACAGTTTATATGTTCACTATAGTTAACACTATAGTATGCTGTATAGCATCTATTAAAGTTTTGTAAAAAAATACTATAGTATAGACAGTATATTTCATTTTACTATGGTTCTGATGTAATTAAAGTATAATACAGTATTTATTACAGTTTATAAGTTTACTACAGTTAATAATATAGTCAATTAAAGTGTTATAAATACTATTTTATATAGAGTGTAATACATTTTACTATGGTACTGATGTAAATAAAGTATACTAGTGTTTATTTTTACTGTTTAAAAATGTAATACAGTCAACAATTGAATCCATTAACGTCTTATAAATACTATAGTATATAAAGTATAATGCATTTTACTATGGTTCTGGAGTAAATAAATCACACTACAGTGTTTATTACAGTTTATAAGTTTAATACAGTTAATAATATAGTCCATTAGCGTGTTATAAATACTATATTATATAGAGTGTAATACATTTTACTATGGTTCTGAAGTAAAGTATACTAGTGTTTATTACAGTCTATAAGTTTACTACAGTTAATAACATACTGTTTATAGTTCATTAAAGCATTATAAATACTATAGTAAAAAGAGTGTAATAAATTGTACTATTGTTCTAAAGTAAATAAAGAATACTACAGTATTTGTTACAGTTTTGAAGTTTACTATAGTTAATAATATAGTCCATTAAAGTGTTATAAATACTATAGTATATAGAGTGCAGTGCATTTTACTATGGTTCTGAAGAACATAAAGTATACTACAGTATTTATTAGAGTTTACAAAATCACCACAGTTAATACTTTAGCTGTATAGCATCAACTAAAGTGTTGTAAATACTATAATATATTATATTATAATCTTATATATAATATAATAGTATATTATTATACTATTATATATGCAGTATAATACATTTTACTATAGTATGGGTTCTGACATAACTAAAGCATTCTACAGTATTCATTACAGCTTACAGAATAAGTAATGAATGCAATAATATATACAGTATAATACATTTTACTATAGTATGGTTCTAAAACACTATAGTATTTTCTTTAAATGACAAAGTTATTTTTTCATGCGTATAAGCCGTGTGTCCCCTGTATATGTGTGTGTGAGATGGTCCGACCTGCAAGACCTCTGTGTCTTTTTTCTATTGAGTTTGACCGACATGTGTGCACTCTGTGTGTGTGTGATGGTCTGACCTGCAGGACCTCCTCTGTGTCTTTATTTTTGCCTGTGGAGCTCTTGACTGATGCGGCGGCCGCAGCTTTGGCCTGTTTCCTCTTGGCTCTTTCTGCCTGGACGTTGGTGAAGTAGTTGACTGCCGCAAACTCGATGAGGGCGGAGAAGACGAACGCGAAACACACGGCGATGAACCAGTCCATGGCGGTGGCGTAGGAAACCTTGGGCAGAGAATGGCGAGCGCTGATGCTAAGGGTGGTCATCGTCAGGACGGTGGTGATTCCTGGATGGACACACAGAAGAGCACTTTAACTAATGTGATGACTCCTACTGTAGGTCATCAGTATTTCTTGAGTGTGCCTGTTTGAACATGCAGTGTTTATGGTTAAATGTGTACACTAGTAAATAAACAAAATAAAAACAATATTGTTATTTTCGTATTGTGATATTCATTATTATTATAATTATTGCTATTATTTATTGATATAATTTTTTATTTTATTAGTTTTAATGCATTGATTATTAATAATAGTTATATTAAATTATATTAAGTTAATTATAAAATTAAATATGTTTAGAATACACAGTTTTAATTATCAATATTTTACAAATGTTTTTTTAATAAATAAATTAATTATGTTTGTACGTTAATATATATTACAAAAAATAACAAGTTACTTTTTACTTTAATTAATTTTCTTTTAAAAAAATATATTGCTGAAATAAAATGTAATCACGTTGACACACGTGAGACTCAATAAGAGTGCATGTTAAGAGGAAACAGACAGTCAGAAATGAAGATGCAAGCTGGAGACTGACATTTCTGCAATGGAAGAATTCTCATTATTCAGAACTCATCATAGAAAAGGAAAAGGGGATTGTCTTTAAGTGTGTATTATGTATAGGACATCAAAGACAAAAGACATCAAATTTTAAGAAAATATTTTTTTATCATCTTGTTGTTCTGTATTAATTTTCTATACATTTTAAATGTTTAAGATCTGTGTTTTGCCTTGATATAAATAATTTAATGGCTCTTATTTAGGCTTTATTGCAATATTTATGTCAACGGACTGTGGATTTTCTTAACTAAAAAGTAACACATTACTTTCAATAATCTGTAAAGCTCTGGGATGCGGAAGTTCTCAGAAGAAAATATTATCCTACATTATTATTTTTTGGGTGTTAAACGTAGAGCTCCTCTATTTAAAAAAAAATAGGGGGAATGGGCACATCTGCACTTCTAAAAAGGGATCAAGCCAGGTAAAGCAAAAGTAACTCAAAAGCAATGTAGCCTAAAGGCTGGTTTAAACTTTTGCATTGTGTGCATTCTTTGCGGGTGTTTTGTTTTTTCTGAATGCTACCTTAATGTACAAGTAACTAAAACTTGTTTATTCAGAGCCGGGAACCGCCAGACGTGCAATAACTTTAATTATAAGGTAAATACAATACAAAAGTTTCCATCTGGAGCTCCTTCACGGGACTCGACACTCGCTCCATCTGGCTCACAGCTATCAGCACTGCCCACACTCGTCACAGCTACCAAGCTGACCAATCACAGAGCTTGTGCTATGCGTCGTGTAGTTAGATTTTTCAGGAGGTGTGTGTCAGCGAAGACTGCTCCGGACCATACGCATGTGCTTGACGCAGAAGTATTAATCAGCCTTACCATTTACTTTCCACAAAAAGTAACTAAGTAACGCAATTAGTTACTTTTTTGGAAAGTAATTCGATATTTTAATCCTTTACTTTCAAACGTAACTTTCCCAACACTGTTCAAGTGGATCTGACACACAAACACACACACACTTGTATTCATGGTTTACAGTCACACTTCACAGGCGTAATGTATTTTATATACCGCTTATTATATGGCCCAACCCCTAAACACAATCCTCACAGGAAACACGTGGCACATTTTGAATTTCTTACGGCCTGGTTAAATATGATTTTTAAGTGTTTCAAACTACAGGGACATGATGTGTGACTCTGTAAACCACCTTAATAGAGTACAACTCTGTCATACCAATGTCATTATACAACTTTGTGTGCCCCTGTAAACAGGGTGCAAATTAAACATTGACGATTGAGGTTAATTTTTGCATGCTTCAGTGAAACAAATTCATGTATTTATTTAAATTACATCTAATTTATTAATCAAATGTATTTAAGTAAGTGTTTTGATGGTGTATTCTGACCTACAGTAACCTCATTAGCTATTTTAAAGATTGCTCTAGGTAAAACTATACAAACTTTGTGTCTCATTTAACTTTACTTTTAGGCTCACTGTCGATACAAACACCTATTTTACGAGAACAGTGTCTTGTGAACACTTACGATGTCTATCGGTGCAGTGCACCTGCCGGTTTCAGACTGTTGAATTATTTTTTTTTCCTTGGAGACATTAATTGACGAGAATATGCATTCACAATGGTATAAACCGTTATAGGGGTGGTCAAATGTGTATTTAAATAATCTATTATTTTAATTATTAACATTAATATTTAAAATACAGAGCAGAGCAAATTACTTATGACTATCAAAAGGCTGACCCTCCAGACATCAGGTACTTCGGTGGGGATTGTGGTGTTTTTAAGTTGATATAAAACTTTTACATATTTTCCATGCATAAGAAGGCTTTAACAATCAACCTTTAAAGTATTAATTACTGTAAAATTGCCTAAAGGGTTAACTGGTATATTAATGTGCACAAAAAAGGGAAGTGCTAGAAGTTGCTGAGAACAACACATCCTGTTTTCGGGTGTGGGGGTTTGAATGCAGAAGATTCTAAGAAAGTTACAGGATGTATGAACTGTGTGTACGTGCTCTGAAGCATGTTTCAGAGGTCAACCATCAAAAGAAGGCAAGAAAAGAGGAAGGAGTCAGACATGGTATAAAGGGAAGTGTCTCTGAAAGGAAAGACAGAGGAATTGCTGAGCCTCCCCTGTACAGGACATATTGCTTATGGTTTCTCTTTTGTGTTCAATCTAAATAAAACTTTTAAATTTGACCAGAGTGCCTCCATCCCATTTTTGAGCATGCTGTGGACCCTTTGAAAGTCCCAACAGGATCGAGTGTTAACTAGGCGGGTCAATCCCTCCCAAATTGGCACCCTGCCTGAAAACCACATAAACCTGTACACACAAAGTTAAAGGTCAGATCCAAAACAAAGTATTTTTTAGAGCAGTAACACTTTAAACCAGCAGGGGGAGTCAGGAATTCACTCTTAACCTGCATGTCTTGAGTTGGAAGCGTTTCTCTGTCGGTGAACGTAAAGCCTGCCAGACGTGAGTCACACACACGCACGCGCACACACACACACACACACACAATCATGGAGGCAGCCAGTATCCCTTCTCCTCCCACACACACACATACACACAAATAGTGTCTCTCGACTTACACATACACCCCCACACACACGCTAATAAAACAGCAGAAAACAGACAGAACCCCACACACAACACAAACACGCTCTCCTACATGTTTTCTGGAGTTTGCAGACGTTAGAAATAAACACGGACATGAAAAGAGCTTTCACACTAATCATTTGTTGTTCGCTGGTTGGCGTTGAACAACAGCTGCTTTCTGAAGCACTTCAGTTCAGTTGAATAAAACCTGTCAGGAACGCGTCTGCGTCATAATTCCAATCAAAATCAAAAGGAATATGTATTAGCCCTATATTCGCCACGATTAAGCTGTCAATTCTTATTATTGCCGTGGAGAAAGCTCATTCTTTTTAATCCGTGGTGAAATTGTACTTGATGGTATTATTTGTTCTACTGGCTGCTTGTTTTTTTTTGTTGTTTTTTTTACCAAAACACTGTATTACAGTAGTGTGTGTGTGTGTGTGTGTGTGTGTGTGTGTGTGTGTGTGTGTGTGAATCTGAAATGTTATGAGAGGTGTGTGTGTGTGTGTGTGTGTGTGTGTGTGTGTGTGAATCTGAAATGTTATGAGAGGTGTGTGTGTGTGTTTGTTTCTCATGTGTCTGTGAAATGCTGTGTGTTGATTGGAGGAGGATGATGTCAGCATGTGATTTAACGCCAGCCGTCATGGAAGTGTGACAGAGATGCTTTCTCTATCTCTGTGTCTTCTTAGCTCACTCTCTGTCTCTCTCTCTCTCTCTCTCTCTCTCTCTCTCTCTCTCTCTCTCTCTCTCTCTGTCTGTCTGTCTCTCTCTCTCTCACACACATCACACACACACACACACACACACACACACACCAATGTGAATGTCAAACACATGACCTGACCTGAACTGAACAGACACCAGGATGGCACGGGGGCCTTTCGGCTGAAGGAAAAACGTCAGCAAGCCATTGCCTCGGCTCAGACTACAGCTCACATTGACTTGTGTGAGGACTGTGTGTATGTGTGTGTGTGTGTGTGTGTGTGTGTGTGTGTGTGTGTGTGTGTGTG
>CAIGQZ010032675.1:2712398-2727139 GCA_903798205.1 Danio tinwini
GTAATTTAAATTGTTATATTTTGTTCAATAAATGAATAAATAGTCATATATATATTTTAAAAAGCATAGATGAGATTATGTATATGTTTTTTCTTTTTTTTCATAAAAATGTGCTATGAATAACTATATAGCATTATTTCACTCGTTTAGACATTTTTCACAAGTTATTTGAAACATTAAAGTAAACACTTTATTATTTTTCCCCCAATTTCTGTTTAACAGAAAGATGTTTTCAACACATTTCTAAACATAATAGTTTTAATAACTCATTTCGAATAACTGATTTATTTTATATTTGCCATAATGACAGTAAATAATATTTTACTAGATATTTTCCAAGACACTTCTATACAGCTTAAAGTGACATTGAAAAACTTAACTAGGTAAATTAGGTTAACTAGGCAGGTTAGGGTAATTAGTCGTTATTGTATAATGATGGTGTGTTCTGTAGACTACCGAAAATAAATAGCTTAAAGGGGCTAATAATATTGTCTTGAAAATGGTTTAAAAAAATAAAAACTGTTTTTATTCTAGAAATTTAAACAAATAAGACTTTCTACAGAAGAAAAAAATATTATCAAACATACTGTGAAAATTTCCTTGCTCTGTTACACAACATTTAGGAAATATTTAAAAAAGAAAAAAAAATCAAGAGGGGGCTAATAATTCTGACTTCAACTGTACTGTATATAAAATAACTTCAGAATGCTTTATTTGATTCGGACACGAAAATGTGATTGCTTCACCTTTGGAACTGAACATAACTCACTGTAGTATTGAACTGAATTGAAACATTAATGAACTGGCTGATGTTCTGAACTTGTTTCACACTGATGAAACCTTCTACCATATTTTTCTATCATTGCATGTTTAGTCCTGTAAAACTTCTGTAAAAATGGGGAGAAAGACTTTGCTAACCTTTTACAAAAATATGTTAATTTTGGAATAAATCTCTTTGGATTAAGATAAAAATATAGTACACATTGAGATAATTACACTTGATATGTCAAGAATACTCAACTAATTTAGATTGATGAATGGATTAATAAAAATGGTAAAACTCAACTGTATAACTCCATAGGGGACTTGTAAAATGAGCCTATTTCCCTCAATAAAGTGGAGTGTTTCTTTAAGCACCACATCGTTTCACACAATTTACACTGTTATATAAAATTTTCGTAATTACACAGTATTTAACTCTAATATGAACTGTATTTTACTGTGAGACAGTAATGCAGTATGTATTTTACAGTTGCATTGTGAAAATTACTGTATATTTGTCATGATAACCAAGTAGAGTCACACTAAAGGGCAACATGAGCATCAGGTGTGAGGTGCTGAAGATTATGGGAAGTGTAGTCCGGTTCAGTGGCAGGTGTGATGTGGTGACCGTGACAATATTTTACAGTAAAGATATACATACAATTCTGTAAATACATATACAGCAAGATAACTGTTGCTCTATGCAATGTAACTACAGTACTTTTGTTGTAATTGATTCACATTAAGTTACTGTCAAAATGCTGCCAGTAAGTTATTGTAGATTCTGCAGAAAATTGTTAACAGAGTATCTTTAGCTCTGCAATCTGGCGAATGCTAACCCACTTTCACAATTAGCATTTTCCTAGGGTTAAAAAGGCATTATGCTAACGTATATCAGAACAAAACAAAAAAGCATGAAGTATGAGAAATGAAGGGAAGGAGATACGACAGCTCGTTTCTCCATATTTGCATGAAAATGGTGTTGGTGGCTCAGAAGAGGGAAACGGTGCAGAAGATTTGAGAGTAACACATACCAAAGACAGTTCTGGCAGGCACGGATTCCTTATTTATCCAGAACGACACTTGCGAAAGGATTACAGTCATGATGCAGGGGATGTATGTCTGAATCATGAAGTAGCCCATTTTCCGTTTTAAGTGGAAGTAGACCGTCATTACCACATATTCACCTGAAAGAGAAGGAAGAGGAATGGAAGTGCCTTATTAGCCGGAAATCTAACAAAAAAAATCCTTGTGTACTGTTCGGTATTTAAAGCAAGCAAAAACCTTATGTACTTTTAAAATTGACTACCCTTTCGTTATGTTTGGGACTGTTTTTGCCCCTTTGACTTCTATTATAATGACTTTTTTTTTTTGCAAAGCCTTGACACCATATAATCATGCATTCTTGATAGTTGCTGGTTTTTCTTGTTGGAAAGAGGTAAAATGTGTCATTTTTACTGTTGATCATCAGTTGGTATCATTAACCCTTTAGGAAGCATTTTTGGCTTTTATATGGAGTTCTATTGAGTGGAAGTAGACTGTCATTACCACATATTCACCTGAAAGAGAAGGAATGGGAACAGGAAGTGCCTTATTAGCCTGTAAGCAGACAAAAACCCACGTGTACTGTTCAAATTGACTTCCCTTTTGTTATGTTCGTGGCAGTTTTTGTCCTATTGACTTCCATTTATAATTACTTTTTTTGATTGCAAAGCCATGACACCATATAAATCATGCATTCTTGATTGTTGAGGGTTTTCCCTGTAGGGAAGAGGTAAACTGTGCCATTTTTACTGTTGCTCATCAGTTGGCAGCATTAACTCTTTAGAGAGGCCTGTGCAAAAACATTTTTGGCTTTTATATGGAGTTCTATGGAGTAGAAGTAGACTGTCATTACCACATATTTACCTGAAAGAGAGGTAAAAGGAACAGGAAGTGCCTTATTAGCCTGAAAGCAGATAAAAAAAAAAAACCTTGTATACTGTTCAAATTGGCTTCCCTTTCGTTATGTTTGGGGCTGTTTTTGCCTTATTGACTTTCATTATAATGACGTTTTTTATTGCAAAGCCTTGACATCATATAATCATGCATTCTTGATTGCTGAGGGCTTTCTCTGTGGGAAGAGGTAAAAATGTGTTATTTTTAACTGTTTGACGATCAGTTGGCAGGATTAACCCTTTGGATAGGCCTATGCAAAAAGTTTGTGGCTTTTATATGGAGTTTTATGGAGTGGAAGTAGAGCATCATTACCAGATATTCACCTGAAAAAGAAGGAATGGGAACCAAAAATGCGCTATTAGCCTGAAAGCAGATACAAAACCCTAGTTCAGTTTGTGGCTGTTTTTGCCACATTGACTTGCATTATAATGATGTTATTGATTGCAAAGACTTGACATCATATAATCATGAATTCTTGATTGTTGCTGTTTTTTCTTGTCGGGAAGGGGTAAAATGTGTTATTTTTACTGTTGATCATCAGTTGCCAGCATTAACCCTTTAGAGAGACCTGTACAAAAACATTTGTGGCTTTTATATGGAGTTCTATGGAGTGGAAGTAGACTGTCATTACCACATATTCACCTGAAAGGGAAGGAACAGCAACAGGAAGTGCCTTATTAGCCTGAAAGGGGACAAAAACCCTTGTGTACTGTTCAAATCGACTCCCCTTTCATTCTGTTTGTAGCTGTTTTTGCCCCATTGACTTCCATTATAATGACTTTTTTGATTGCTAAGCATTGGCGCCATATAATCATGCATTCTTGTTTATTGAGAGGTTTCCTTGTAGGGGAGAGGTAAAATGTGTAATTTTTACTGTTGATCATCAGTCGGCAGCAGTAACACTTTAGATAGGCCTGCGCAAAAACGTCTTATATGGAGTTCTATGTGACGAAGTAGACCATCAATACCACATATTCACCTAAAAGAGAAGGAACGGGAACGGGAAGTGCCTTATTAGCCTGAAAGCGGACAAAGGAACAAGGTCAGGATGACAGTCTGTCACCACAGCAGACTTATTTTGGCTGAACTGCAAAGTTTTCTGGCTGTTAAGCTGCGCTGGCAGATTCATCTTATCTTAACAGAATGAGGCTCGCAGCCGTATTGGGAAACTGCGCTCTAGTAATCAAAACACTCACTCCATGCTCCAGATCTCTTATGTAATTTTGATCAAAAAGACATAATACATAAATAAACAAATGGCATTGTTTTTTTCCCCCCATTTTCTGTGCAGAGTTGCTCTCGAAAACAAGCTGATGTGAAAGAGCTTCGTGCTGACCTTTGCATTTAAGCTGACTTTATAGGCCACGTATCATGAGTCAAATAGTTTTGCTTTTTAATCTAGCTTACGTCACTATTAGATTTTCCTTATATATCCAGTGACCAGGTGATACGGATCAGGACTTTCCGAACATGTGCTTGCTGATAAAATGGACTTATGTGTAACGTGGCCTAAAGAGCAAGTCAGCTTTGAGAGCCTTTGTTAAACTGGATATAAATGTGGGATTTGTTATGCACAAGGTGATCTGTCAATAGCATAAGTGTTATTGTTTTTTTCATTGAAATTTCCATTGTAAAAACTATTGTTTTCCATTGAAAAAACAGGGTAAGCATAAGAACTCTAAACCACAGTAGATTTGCATTTACTGGAGGAAATGGCAGCTTGAGTTGAAAAGTGTCAATGAAATGCTGTGTTGTTTCAGATAAATTATAAGTAAACACTATTTTGTTGACTGTATTGAACAAGGATGCCTAAGCTAAAGCCATGTCCACAAGTACACCGGTATTTTTATAGAATGGTAGCTAGCTCTGTTCAACTCTTAAGGCCTGTGAACACAACGTTTCTTGCTTGCGTTTTCCGTCGACGTTTAACGCCTCGTGACTAAATAAAGGGCGTCAATGTGATCATGCACACCAACACGCAAAATGCCAGGCGCAAAAGCGTCATTAAAAAAAATGCGTCATGCTCATTTTTTTTGTTTTGACGAGCCGCGTAAAAACCTTCTCCACCAATCAGATTGGCACTTTTGATAACGTGCATGGACCTGCTGAAGTTACAGTAAGCAGCACTTGGAGGTGCTCAAGCGCAATACTGTCAATGCGAGTGCACGAGGCATGATGAACGTGGAGCTGCTTATTGCACTGGTAAACAATAATCATTTCTTCATCGCTAGAGCTGGCTCTGCTACTTGAACCATCCATAACAACAAGCGCGTTAACTTTGTCTTCTTATTCTGTGTTACAAGCGGGTGTCAGAAGCTTAAAGTTGTATAGTGCCATCTAACGTCAAGGAGTGATTTTGCATACTCTTCTGCTCGACGCCTGTGAAAATCACTTGGGTTTGAATCCAGAAAAACGTCTTAAAAAACGCTGACGATAAACGCAAACGAAAAGCGTCCCAGTCTGTACAAGCCTTTAGGGCGTACTCACACTATGTACAGTTGCCTTGAACAGGGCCGAAGCAAGCTTGTACCCCTCCCATCTCCCCTGACGGCCCGCACTTACATTGCATTCGTGCCTGAGCACGCTTACGTCATCAATGATACGCTGTTCTGTAAAAAGCGCTCTCGCTCAACACAGTGGAGATTTCTTTAGTTATATCGTTTTAGTCGTTTGGGATGAAGAGACATGCAGTCAAATATTTCGCAGAACAGATCAGTTACTTTTGACACTCATAAACAATCATAAAGTCCTCGTGCTGCAGGAATTAGGAGGTTTGCTGAAGGCGCAGCTGTCGTGCAGTGAGGGATTTTTGTCTTTGATAATCTACGACAGTTTGCATTCACTGAACAGTAAGAATGATTAATAAGTCCTTATGAAACAGTCCATTAAAAGTCACGTCTCGTCTTCAGTTTCAGGCTCAGATGCGCTTTGCACTCACACTACAAGCGCACCGCGCCAAAGCCCAAGTGAACCGCGCTCTGGCACACCTCTTTCAACTGGGCTAGGGTGGGCCAACTGAACCAGGCCTGAACCTGATTTAGAGCACTCACACTTCTCCAACAATCCGGGAAACAGGCCTGGGCACGGTTCGGATAGCATAGTGTGAGAATGCCCTTACATGGTTGCCCACTGAAGCTAAGCAGGACTGAGCCTAGTCAGTACCTGGATGGCAGACCTCATGGGAAAGCTAGTTTGCTGCTGGAAGTGGTGTTAGTGAGACCAGCAGGAGGCGCTCAACCTGCGTTCTGTGTGGGTCCTAACGCCCCAGTATATTGATGGGGACTCTATACTGCATCTCCATCTTTTAGATGAGATGTTAAACCGAGGTCCTGACTCTCTGTGGTCATTAAAAATCCCAGGATGTCCTTCAAAAAAGAATAGTGCCAAATTTGCCCACTGAACTCCGTACATCATGGCCTCCTAACCATCCCCATATCATAATTGGCCTGACAGAGTGATGAACCAATCAGCTGGTGTGTGGTGTGTGGTCTGGCACAGTATGGCTGCCGTCGAGCCATCCAGGTGGATGCTGCACACTGGTGGTGGATGAGGAGATACCCCCTCAAAATGTGTAAAGCATTTTGAGTGTCCAGAAAAGTGCTATATAAATTTTAAGACTTATTATTATTAATGTTATAATAATAATAATAATAATAATAATAATAATAATAATAATAATAATAATAATAATAATATTATTATTATATTAAAGTGAGTTTTACCTGATTTTGTTTAAAAAATATCTCTATCCACATGAAAACGCGCTGTGATGCATGCTAAGTGCATGCGGAACCAACAGGGGGTGATAACGACACTTTTATACTGGGTTCACACCAATCGTGGAATTAAGTATTTTTGCAAGTGAATTGCATACAAGTCAATGCAAACGTGAGAACAGAGGCGGATTACTGTCCAGCAGTGTGAATGATGCAGAATACTTGATGCATTTGCAGCGAACATGTAGAATTTAAATTTGCATCTTACGCGTTTATTGTGAACACAGACTAGTTAGGAGAAAACAGAGCCCACACTGACACCATGAGGCGAAAACTAAAATTCTAGTGTCCACACAACAACAAAAAATTGTATAAATTAAAAAATACCTGAAAAATCTTTTGATACCAAAGATGAGCAATGGCTCGAGCAATTCTCCTCTTCTATCATGGATCAGCAGTGATCATCGCTGCCGTTTATCAGTGTCACTCATCGGTGAACAGCGCCAGAGCGTTAGAGCCAATCGCAGCTTTTCTGTTGAGCGCATGTCCAATTATAGGGGTGTAAGAACTCGCTCAGGGCTCCCTCCCGTTTGCAAGGTGAGAGGGGAGTTTGAGCTCAGGTAGATCTCGAGAACTACCCTGCTGTAGTAGCTAATGAACAGATAGTGATTGCTTATAAGATATAACTTCTTACTAGGAGCATGTCTATGCTGCCAATTTAGATTAGTCAATTAACTTAAGTTGCATGTTTTCGGACGGTGGGAGGAAACCGGGGAACCCGGGGGAAACCTACGTGAACGCGGGAAGAACATGTAAACTCCACACAGAAACGTTGACTGGCTTGGTAAGGACTAGAACCAGTGATGTTTTTCCTGTGAGGCAACAATGCTAACCACTGGGCCACCGTGCCACCCATCTAGAAAAGGAGGAAGAGTAGGGGTAAAAGGGGGGATTCTTCAAAATGAAGATAGCTGTGATTTGGAACCTAGGGTATTTATAGTGGCTTAGAAATCGTCTGATTGGTGATTCACGAATTGAATAATGCGGGGCCAGCTTCAAGCAATCATAAGCATGTGATTCCTCTCGAAATTAGTTTATAGACAAACTTCACTTAATCCTCACGATGCTGTCAGCCGTGCAAGCGGCAGCTTTATGTAAAATTTAACACAGCTCATAAAAAGACCGTTATTGCTATTAAGATGACATGCAAATAATAAGTTATATATCAATATAAATGTGGGGCAGGGCAATGGATCGCGATGCTGGCTCAGCATTGTGAAGTTTATCGGCCATCGGTGATGGACAATGGCATTGTGCATCACCCCAACCCTACTTCAGTTGTGTTAAAAGTATGTAATCCGAATGGATGGAATTTTTATTTGCAATCAGAATACATAAATCTTATTTGGTAGGCCTGAATATGTTTTGAGTGTACTTCAGATTAACAACTACAGCTATGATGAGCAGAAGAAGCTACGTAAAAAAAAACTAGTGTATATTGTTGTGTGTACCTGTGATGGATTTGACAGTCTCACTGGACACAGTCTGTCCAATCAGATCATACTGGACCAGACTGGAGGATTCAGGCGGGACCTCCACCGAGTGCTGCGGGCCTTTAGTCCACGTGTAGATCATCTCAGTCTTTGGGTAGGCATCTGATAAACAAGATAGAGCGTCATAACAAGACCTACACCACAAAAGGAGTGTATGTGTGTGTGTGTGTGTGTGTGTGTGTGTGTGTGTATTTATATATGTGCTTTAAGCTAACAATCACACCGTATCTGTGGCACTATATGTATCCCGGTGGAAATGAAAAAGACAGAAATGAGATTAAACAGAGGGTAAATGGAGACGTCCTGCTGCAGCCTCCTGACGCTCACATTTTTTTCTCCAGAGAAAAAAGGGCCTCAGGTAAAATGGAAACAAATGAGCCAATTGTTGGCAGACTGCTGGAGAACGGCACATCACAGAGGGGAAAAAAGATGTTCACATTGAGATTTATAAGCGCAGATTTTGGCACCTTTTGCAAATCTGAGCACAGTTTGAGACGTTGAAATTGATGTTCTAGTGCCACTTGATGCTTATTGGTTTTGGCAACACTTCAAAATAAAGTCCCATTAGCTAATGTTAGCTTTCTATATGGCATATTTTTTGACAATACAATATTGTTAGCTCACATCAGTTCAGGTCTAATCATAAAATGTAAGATTTAACACTAGAACAGTGTTATATAATTTGCTGACTTATGTACTTCCATTGTCCCAAATGTTTCAAAGAATGTTCAAATCCAGAGAAAATAAGCAATTATAACTAGTAAGACGAACCGTGGCCTGTGTGTTCATACAGGCTTGATTTCCAATTTGGTGTTACAGAAAACAAGGAAACACCAAAGAGGCTTTAATATGTTTAATATGTTGTAGACTGCACAGAGCAGCATAATAACAGAGCCTTACATACATTTAGTATGATAAAATAGCACTGCTTCTTCTCCATGTGATCACTAGTAGAAGAAACAGAAGAGCTGGATTGTGGAATAATAAAAGCTTTGCTGTTTTGTGCCACGTCACAATTATAACATGCATTTATTTTTACCTAATTATCTCAACGACTTGCATATGATTTGTTCAGCGATTCATTTGTTCCCAAACCCTTCCTTTGTGTGAGGCTTATTTGCAGTGATTGGTCCGATGATCCGATCTGTTGTGATTGGTTGACTGCGTTCAGCGGTAAGAAACACCCAGTGCAGTTAAGAAGTAGTCAGAGCACAGAGTATATGTGAGAGGCCAATGTAGCAGTGCATTAAAGCAATGCAGTTAAACACCAGGATATTGCTCTACTCTTAAACCATAACCCCAAGTAGAAAAAAGGATACACATTCAGTAATAATCCACACAGTGGCTAAAGTTAAACTATTTAAAAAAATTGACCGCGTCACGCGTGTGAGGAACAGCTTATGGTGGCCATAGCAAAGACAAACAGCAGAGGATCGCGAGCACAAAAAGCATTTCAATCGGGAAAGGAAGAAGCACACATCGCGTTTTGAATATGGTTTTGGACGCAATATGTGAAATCTAAAGATTTAACCTGAGAGATACATTACAAGCACTGATCTATAACAGATACGTGATTACAAGCCACACGGAGCGATAACAAGTTAACACACAATTAAATAAATATTTTGCAAACTACAGAAAACGAGGCAACCGCTTTAATCACACTTCACATTGTGTAAGAGAGAGAAACACTTACAGGATCTGGAGGAAGAAGAAATTGGTCCATAAAAACAGTGTAACAGTTACTGACAAAGTCCCAAACATTAGTAGAGTTTGCTGATCCTTCCTTTAATAACAAACAGCCAACAAATCCTGCACTGCAGGGTCGGTTATTGTATCAATCATCAGAAAAATGACAGAAACAAACAGCACTAGGTTGGCCATACTGTGGTGTTGTTGTGAAAATGAACTTTAACTCAATATTCCCCACAGCCGCATGTCTGAGTGATAGTAATCTTCGCGTCTTGATTAATCTCATGATCCCTCGCACATCTCTAGTGTCTGAAGGGAAAGGCGTGTTCACGTTTTACCAGATCCGGAAGTTCATATTTGGTGTAGTTTTGTGTCAGGCAAAAGATCTGGATGAACGACGAATCATTTAAACAACTCTGAGTCTGGGTCAAATCTTTTATTTAAAAAAAATACCGTAAATTACTTATGTAAGGCATTTCCGGTGTGAACACCACATCAGAACTCAAAATTATGCCCCAAAACTAAAGGCTAATGAAACAATAAACTGCATTTTTTTAATACAGATATTTGTTTTGCACATTATGGAGAACGATGTTGGCACTCGGTTAACAAACATCACCTAAACTCAAGCATTGTCAGTGGATATAAAGAAACTCAAGAAGTTTACTTTTAAGGATTTTCCAGAGCAAATGTCATGTAATGTGTATTTATATAGCGCATTGATCTATTGTGTATGGCCATACACCCAAAGCGCTTCACAATCATGAGGGGGTTTCCACACCACCACAAGTGTGCAGCATCCACTTGGACAACGGCAGCCACAGGACAACAGCACCAGTGCGCTCACCACACACCAGCTATTGGTGGAGTAGATAGACAGTGATAGAGCCAATTTGGTGGATGGGAATGATTGGAAGGCCATGATGGGGAAAGAAAATGTTAGCTAAGTAGTCCCATTTCTCTTAGCTGAAAATGAGGTCAAATATCCCTTTTTATTTTCACTATTCATTCAGAACGGACCTTCGGGTCACTCGGAAGGCAGTGAAATTATAAATTTGTGTTACTTTCTCTTCGCTGATAAGATAAACAGCCAGATACACAACATTCCTGTGTGACTCAGGCTATACTTCCAGGTTTCTTCACACCACAGCCTCAGTTTCGCTGTTGGTGGTCACGTGAAATCAGTCTATACTGGGGCATTAGGACTAACACAGACCACAGGTTGAGACACCTGCTGGCCTCACTAACACAACTTTAAACAGCAACCTAGCTTTCCCATATGGTCTTCCATCCAGGTACTGACCAGGCTCAGCCCTGCTTAGCTTCACTGAGTAACCGGTCTTGGGCTGCAGGGTGATATGGCTGTGGCTATATGAGAGCAAATAAAAGTCCTTTCCATTTCATAAGAGATTGTTTAGTGAATTGTTCTCAACACAATGCCAGTTTTTTTTTCTAAAATAGCCTATCTATTGCTGAAATATCTGCAGGTATAAGCAAATTAACTTCTAATCTTGAAGTCTGTTTGTGATGTTTGCCAAACCAGCGTTTAACACTATAAAGCCACCAAGCATTTGAGTGTTTCTAATAAAACCACACACGGAAGCAGAAGTGTTTGTCTGAGCTGTATATAGCCACACAAATAAAGGTTTAATCATTTGCAACAGGGTAATTTATTAAACCCACTAAAGCTGAAGAACCTATTGTAATATGACAAGTAATTATAGCAATTTTAAACCCACAAACTTAAAATAAAAGCAATTAAGCTAGTAAAAAGCAATTACCAGAAAACAAACTGTTCAAATTGCTATATTGCTTTTTTTCTGTCTAGCTCAAACTGATTACATCACCATATCAAATATTAAAACAAAGATGCTGTAGGATGGATACATTGTTAGCTGGCAGCTAGCTCTCTGTAACTCTCCCATGGTTGCCCACTGAAGCTAAGTAGGGCTGCGCCCGGACAGTACCTGGATGAGAGACCACATGGGAAAGTTAGGTTGCTGCAAGAAGTGGTGTTAGTGAACGTTAAACCGAGATCCTGACTCTGTGGTTGTTTAAATCACAGGGTGTACTTTGAAAAAGAGTAGGGGTTTAACTACGGCAACCTTCATCACTCTGTCTCCTCTCCACTAATCATCTGGTGCTCGGTATGGTGCAATATGGCTGCCGTCGTGTCATCCAGGTGGATGCTGCACACTGGTGGAGGATGAGGAGATTCTCCTTCAAAATGTGTAGTATTTTGAGTATCCAGAAAAGTGCTATATAAAATGTAAAGAATTATTATTATTATTATTATTATTATTATTATTGTTATATTAAAGTGAGGTGTACCTGCTTTTGTTTAAATACTGTGCACTGTGAAGCATGTTAAGTGTATGCCAAACCAACAGGGGGTGATAACGACACTTTTATACTGGGTTCACACCAATCGTGGAATTAAATATTTTTGCAAGTGAATTGCATACAAGTTAATGCAAACATGAGAACGGAGGCGGATTAAAACCCATTTCCACTGACTGGTACAGTATGGTAAGGTACGGGTCAGAACGGGTCACCTTTATCAGGCTTGCATTTCCACTGTGGTCTGGCGCAATATGGCTGCCATAACATCATCCACACTGGTGGTGGATGAGGATATCCCCTACCCCTCTAAAAATGTGTGTAAAGCGCTTTAAGTGTCCAGAAAAAGCACTATATACATTTAAGGAATCATTAATTATTATTGTGATAAAATTAACCAATCACAGCTGTTGGCATTTTTCTAAATACAAATGAAATACTGTAACTATATTTGGTGCAAAAAACAGCAAACATTATAGTCTGACCTCAAGAAACATGAAATGAACATCTGATACTCAATTAAAGGCACTGTATGCAATTTTCACCACTAGAGGGCATGGATTCACTACTAACAAAGGCATAGTTTGATGATGGCTTGAATTAGTGTGGAATCATGGAAGCTGTAATCTTCAGTATATCCTAAGGGACTACTGCAGAAAGTCATATATGAACTAAAGTTTCTATGTTTATTATAAATCAAAATCGAGGGTTTGTGACATCATAAGCATGGCCACACAGAAAACGCTTCGTTTTACTAGTTAAAAATTGCTGATTTCTCTGGAGCATTCTTTGAAACATTTAGATGAGTATATTCATTTATCCATTCATTCGGCTTAGTCCCTTATTTATCAGGTGTCACCACAGCGGAATGAACCAGCTTAGTCCCTTATTTATCAGGGGTCACCACAGGGGAATGAACCATCTACTATTCCGGTATATGTTTTAGATGCTCTTCCAGCCATAACCCACTACTGGGAAACTAATGTAAGTATTTAATGCAGGAAAAAACATCAAACTTTTCTTGTGGCTTTTGGATATTTTGATACAAAAATCTTTTATAGTGTGGGTTTAGTTTTAAATAATGGAGTTATAAATTGTTAAAGTTTACCCAAAAATGTAAATTCTTCTATTATTTATACTTGTTCAAAACCTATTTGAGTTTATTTTTCTAGTTGAACAGAAAATATGATATTATGAAAAACATTCTTTGAAATATTTAGACAATTTAATTATATTCATTCATTCATTCATTCATTCATTCATTCATTCATTCATTCGGCTTAATTCCTTATTCATTAGTCCCATTAATTTATCAAATATTTATTTATTTATCAGCAAACAAAGCAGACATTTAGCCTATAATCCTTGCACAACCTACACTTTTTATCTGTTATCTCTCTCTTTTGGTAGTGCCCAATTTTAATGTGAGATTTTGGACCAGATTTTGAAACCAGATCTAAGTTTAGCGGGAAAAACTACTAGCCACAGTGATCTAAAAAGTTCAATGTCAAGCCCTCATTAGTAATATTATTTATTATACGCATATTTATATTTTTTTTTATTAAAAACAAGTCTAGATATGTCCACCTGTAGGGTTTTGGAGATGTATGCATTACCATAAAAGACAAAGGAATAGGACGTGTGTTTGGATAAAACTCAGTTATTTGATCACACTTCGTTATTATTGTTAATTTATTTGTTTGCTGGAAATTAGAACTAAAGTTAATAGTTTTGAAACAAATCTTTGCTCTTCACAAACAAAATAAATATGTAGGCTGATGGATGTCTTCAGTGGAGTGCGCACAACACTGTTTCCTTATCCACGAAAGTAAAGGAGCAAAGTAACAAGTAAAGAGAAAGTAAAGAGGCCGATGCTGCAGATGCTCGGTTTAACGGTTTTCTCCCTTTAACGGTTTGACTCTGATTGGTTTATTGCACGTTATGCTCAAAACACACCCATAACTCATTAAGAGAATAAATACAACCCTGTTAGACCAGGCGCCGGGAAACAGAGCATATCTTTCCATCCTTAAAATAGCAAAAGTGTATTCGAACACAACCTTAATGCTTTTGCGCTTTAGACGTTGCACCTAGATCAATAGAACAGAGCCCTTTATGTGTGATCTCAAAAAACGCCCTGTCAGAAGAACAAACTCCAACATGTCTAATCAACCCAAACCTCTTTGTCAACAGCAGGCTAATTCCTCCCATTTATGCTTCACCCAAGGAAATAAAAAGGAGTTAATACTTCAATTAAACATATCTAAGAACACCGCTGTGTCTCCTGAGCTATGAAAGAGCAATCTATGAGCAATAAATCTTCCTCTGGGTTTGCCTACGCATAGATCTCTGCGTATTAGTCCTCAAGCTCAGGGTCAAACAGTCGCTGCTAAGACACTGATCTTTCCTCGCTGCTGCCCACTTCCACCACCGTGCGTGCCAATCTCAAACCCGAGCCAAGCAGAACAATCATCCTGACACAGAAATCAGATCCGCCGAGATTGTACTCCTGCTCAGAATCAGACGGATTTCATTTATGGAAGAGAAATCCATACATCAAACGGAGAGAAGAAGAGACTGACTGCGCATTCGGGAGTCCGTCAGCACGTTCCCCGTGCTCCTGTCCTCTTTTGAGATCTTCACCATCATCATCTTCCTTAATTCTCTCTGTCTTTTTTTTTTTTTTTACTCTCCTCCTCGCTGTCTCTTTCTCCATATTTCTGTTTCTGAACCCCCCACA
>CAIGQZ010032675.1:2762935-2789154 GCA_903798205.1 Danio tinwini
TTTTTTTTACTTTTTTTTCTATCAGATAATGCACTCATAATATGAAAGAGAAGATGACCCATTTTGGTGTCTGCTTCAAATTACATTTACAGTTGCATAAAAACATCTCTCTTTCAGTGCTGTGTATTAGTTACAAAGTGTAACGGGCCCTGTTTTATTCAGTTTTGTGCTTTCAATTGTCACGCTTGGTTATTTGAGCTTTCACTTGTTAATTACCGGAGTTATTTAATCTCCACTCCCTCATCATATTGTTTAACTTAATGGTTTTCACTATATTCACTCACCAGCCACTTTATTACATACACCTTACTAGTACTACCTGGCATAGATTCAACAAGGTACTGGAAATATTCCTCAGAGATTTTGCTCCATATTGACATGATAGCATCACACAGTTGCTGCAGATTTGTTGGCTGCACATCCATGATGTGAATCTCCCGTTCCACCACATCCCAAAGTTGCTCTATTGGATGGAGATCTGGTGACTGTGGAGGCCATTTGAGTACAGTGAACTCATTGTCATGTTCAAGAAACCAGTCTGAGATGATTTGCGCTTTATGACATGACGCGTTATCCTGCTGGAAGCAGCTATCAAAAGATGGTTACACTGTGGTCATAAAGGGATGGACATGGTCAGCAACATTACTCAGGTAGGCTGTGGCGTTGACACAATTGGTACTAATGAGCCCAAAGTGTGCCAAGAAAATATCCCCCACATCATTACACCACCACCACCAGCCTGAACCGTTGATACAAGGCATGATGGATCCATGCTTTTATATTGTTGATGCCAAATTCTGACCCTACCATCCGAATGTCACAGCAGAAATTGAGACTCATCAGACCAGGCAACATTTTTCCAATCTTCCAATGTCCAGTGTTGGTGAGCCTGTGCGAATTGTAGCCTTAGTTTCCTGTTCTTAGCTGACAGGAGTGGCACCCGGTATATTCTTCTGCTGCTGTAGCCCATCCGCCTCAATATTGGACATGTTGTGCATTTAGAGATGCTCTTATGCATACCTCGGTTGTAACGAGTGGTTATTTGAGTTACTGTTGCCTTTCTATCAGCTGGAAACAGTCTGGCCATTCTCCTCTGACCTCTGTCACCAATGAGGCATTTGCATCCACAGAACTGCCGTTCACTTGATATTTACTCTTTTACTGAACATTCTCTGTAAACCCCAGAGGAAATTTGCGTAATGAGCAGTTGGATAGGTGTACCTAATAAAGTGGCCGGTGAGTGTATATCTCTTTGTTAAGTCATTTGTTGTCAGTCATTTACAATACATCCAGGATGTCTGTGTGTTCTCCCTGTCCTTGTTTAGTTCATACATTTTAATTTGAATTATCAACAAACCCCAATGATTGCATACGGATCCTCACATTTGTTTCACTCATTGCACCACAGGTCAGACAGGACACAAAGTAAGTAGTTACTGTAATTAAATTACTTTTATCTTTTTGTTCTTTTGTCACAAAATAAATGTGTAAAAATTGAAAAGAACGAATGGTTTCAGATTTTTTGAGTTTGGGAATTTTAAATAAAATAAAACAAAACAAAACAAAACAAAAAAACAAAATACAATTGAATTGACTTGAGACAATTCTTACATTTTTGGCTCTACACACCAACACAATGGACAACACAATGGATGACAAAGACTCTCAGCTTTAATTTGAGGGTATTTACATCCAAATCAGGTAAACGCTGTAGGAATTACAACAGTTTGCAAATGTGCATCCCACTAGTTATGGGACCAAATATAATTGGACAGAATAATAATCATAAATCAAACTTTCACTTTTTGATACTTGGTTGCAAACCTTTGCAGTCAATTACAGCCTAAAGTCTGGAACGCACAGACATCACCAGATGCTGGGTTTCATTCCTGGTGGTGGCCTCTACAGCAACTGTCTTCAGTTCCTGCTTGTTCTTGGGGCATTTTCCCTTCAGCAAGTGAAATACATGCTCAATTGGATTCAGGTCAGGTGATTGACTTGGCCATTACTTAACAATCCACTTCTTTCCCTTTCAAAAGCTTGGTTGCTTTTGCAGTATGCTTTAGGTCATTCTGAAGTCCAATGAGTTCTGAAGGATTTGGCTTAATTTGAGAAGAAACTATTGCCTGAAACACTTCAGAATTCATCCTGTTGTCACATCATCAATAAATACAAGAGAACCAGTTCCATTGACAGCCATACATGCCCACACCATGACACTGCTGCCACCATGCGTCACTGCTTAGGATCATAAGCGGTTCCTTTCTTTCTCCATACTCTTCTCTTCCCATCACTCTGGTACAATTATATTGGTCTCATCTGTCCATAGAATGTTGTTCCAGCACTGTGAAGGCTTTTCTAAAACTCTAATCTGACCTTCCTGTTTTTGAGGCTCACAATGGTTTACATCTTGTGGTGAACCCTCTGTATTCACTCTGGTGTGGTTTTCTTTTGATTGTTGACTCTGACACACACACACACACACACACACACACACACACACATACCTCTTGCAGAGTGTTCTTGATCTGGCCAACTGTTGAACTCTGGACCTTTTATCTGCTCATTGTAATTAGGATAATGAGGGAATTGTCACGATCAGTGAAGGGGAAAAGGAGCGAGGACTCAAGTGCAGAAATAATATGGGTTTTTATTTATAATTAAATAAAATCAAAGGCAAAACAGCAAAATAAACTACCCCGAGGGGGAAAACATTAATAAAACAAATAAACAATCAAAACATACTAGACTGGGCAGGGCAGGCTGGCAGGGATCAGGACTGGAGGACAGGACAAGGCAAGAAACGATGAACTGGCCCAGGACAGCAGACATG
Organism: Danio tinwini; assembly: GCA_903798205.1. NCBI lineage: Eukaryota > Metazoa > Chordata > Actinopteri > Cypriniformes > Danionidae > Danio > Danio tinwini. The sequence goes on from CAIGQZ010032675.1 coordinate 2,765,769, forward strand.
AGAAGAATATAAGCAGAAGTAAATTAACACACAAACAGGTGAACCTAATAAACTAATAATAAGTTAACAAGGAGGGTGGGACTAGACAATAGACGGGAGAGCACATGACACAAGAAAACAACACTAGCCATGTGCTCACATAAAAGGGGACAAGAACACGCAGCCAATGACAGAACTCATTAACCATGTGTTTGCAAGACAACACTAAAAAGCACAATACTGAAGCACGCGGCCACAGTGAAAACACTGAGCCACGTGAATAGACAACAAACAGACACAAGACACGAGCACACGATAGATGAAAACACCTATCAAGCGGGAGCGCGCATGGTCTAAGCGCAGTCACAACGGCGCCCATACAGAGACACAATGACAGTCAGGACAAGACAGAGCTATGGTCCGGACTCTGCCACCAAAATAAGAATTTACAAGGCCAGAGTGGCAGAACCCTGACAGGAATAACACACACAAGGCCATGGAACAGCTTAGAAGCCAATTGTCCAATTACTTTCGGACCCTTAACAAGTGGGAGGCACATATGCAAACTGTTACAATTCCTACTTCGTTCACCTGATTTGGATGAAAGTTCTGCAATTAAAGCACACCTTGTTTGTTTCATTTTAAACCAATTGTGTTGGCGTATAGAGCCAAAAATGTTAGAATTGTGTCTATATACAAATATTTACAGTATGGACCTAACTGGCCTAACAGACCAAAAGTTTGGACACACCTTCTCATTCAAAGAGTTTTCTTTTGTTTCATGACTATGGAAATTGTAGATTCACACTGAAGGCATAAAAACTATGAATTAACACATGTGGAATTATATACCTAGCAAAAAAAAAGTGAAACAACTGAAAATATGTCATATTCTAGGTTCTTCAAAGTAGCCACCTTTTGCTTTGATTACTGCTTTGCACACTCTTGGCATTCTCTTGATAAGCTTCAAGAGGTAGTCACCTGAAATGGTCTTCCAACAGTCTTGAAGGAGTTCCCAGAGATGCTTAGCACTTGTTGGCCCTTTTGCCTTCACTCTGCGGTCCAGCTCACCCCAAACCATCTCGGTTGGGTTCAGGTCTGGTGACTGTGGAGGCCAGGTCATCTGGCGCAGCACCCCATCACTCTTCTTGGTCAAATAGCCCTTACACAGTCTGGAGATGTGTTTGGGGTCATTGTCCTGTTGAAAAATAAATGATGGTCCAACTAAAAGCAAACCGGATGGAATAGCATGCCGCAGCAAGATGCTTTAGTAGCCATGCTGGTTCAGTATGCTTTCAATTTTGAATAAATCCCTAACAGTGTCCCCAAGAAAGCACCCCCAAACCATCACACCTCCTCCTCCATGCTTAACGGTGGGAACCAGGCATGTAGAGTCCATCCGTTCACCTTTTCTGCTTCGCACAAAGACACGGTGGTTGGAACCAAAGATCTCAAATTTGGACTCATATCAGACCAAAGCACAGATTTCCACTGATCTAATGTCCATTCCTTGTGTTCTTTAGCCCAAACAAGTGTCTTCTGCTTGTTGCCTGTCCTTAGCAGTGGTTTCCTAGCAGATATTCTACCATGAAGGCCTGATTCACACAGTCTCCTCTTAACAGTTGTTCTAGAGATGTGTCTGCTGCGAGAACTCTGTGTGGCATTGACCTGGTCTCTAATCTGAGCTGCTGTTAACCTGTGATTTCTGAGGCTGGTGACTCGGATGAACTTATCCTCCACAGAAGAGATGACTCTTGGTCTTCCTTTCCTGGGGTGGTCCGCATGTGAGTCAGTTTCTTTGTAGCGCTCAATGGTTTTTGTGACTGCACTTGGTGACACTTTTAAAGTTTTCCCAATTTTTCAGACGGACTGATCTTCATTTCTTCAAGTAATGATGACCACTCATTTTTCTTTGCTTAGCTGCTATTTTTCTTGCCATAATACAAATTCTAACAGTCTATTCAGTAGGACTATCAGCTGTGTATCCACCTGACTTCTTCACAACACAACTGATGGTCCCAACCCCATTTATAATGCAAGAAATCCCATTTATTAAACCTATAATTCCACAATATAATTCCACATGTGTTAAAGAGCCCCTATTATGGGTTTTTGAAAATGACCTTCTATGTAGTGTGTAACACAGCTCTTAGTGAAGTGAAATATCCAGCTAAAGCTTAAATCTGAAAGTGGACAGTTTTTAAAACTATTGATTCATCTATAAAAGAGTCGACTCATAGTGGTTTAAATGAATTGTCTTCATAACGAGTCTTCAGCTGTTTCAGTGTGACGTCATCGCGAAACATAATGGTTGCGCGCACAGACCCGACAAAATTCAAACCTGCGGTCCCGCCCACTAACAAAGCAGCAAGACGCTCATGAAGACGCTGTGTAAACCTGGATATTGTTGGAATTGTGAGGGAAAGGAGTCGTTCAGAAATCTGTACGTTTACAATGGGTGATCTATCAATGTACAGCTCATGCATTAGCTTCTGCCTGACACCAGGGGTGCAGGCAAAATAAGGACAAAAAAATAGGTACACCGGAAGGCTGCTGAACACTGGGCTTCGGGCTGTTGAGCAGCACTGAAAAGGCTTGCGAATGGAGAGCGGGAGCCCGCAGAGATAGCTTGTCAGAGGACAGAGGATTCTACAACCTCCCGGCTGGGGATGTGATCGTTTAGAAAAGCAGAGTACAGGTAAGCACTTAGAACATATAGAAGTTCACGGACGAGGTGCCACAGCAATGATTCCAAATAGAAATGATCTACATGTTTTGTTACTAGTAACCGCGTGTACTGTATCAGGTTAACTCTTTATATTCTCATATCGCGTCTAATGCCACGTTGTAAACGTGACGCGTGCTGCTTTGTTTACAGATTTAAATGCTTTCGTGAGCTCGTTCCACTGCCGTTTGTCGTTGCTATGGCCACCGTTAGCTGATCCTGCACACGTGCAGCGGTCAAGGTTCAGAATAGTTTAGCTTTGCTGCTGTGTGGATTAAAACTGAATGTATGTCATGCATATGCTAGTGTTTAACTGCACTGCTTTCGGGGGTGAGGTGTCTGAATAATACTGTTGAGAACCGGGTACTGTTTACTGTGGTGTTAGTAAGTTTACTTTGAAGCATGTTTCAAGCGTCCGCTGCGATCCACTGTTGGCGACCCGCGGCCGGGGGCTTGATAAACTACGCTGGCCATATAACTGTCTCGCGCTGAACGCTGTCGACCAATGGCAACAGGCTGTCATCGGTCCAATCAGTGCAGATTTGCTTCGCGCTAAGCAGGGGTTTGGGAACAAATGAATCGCTGAACAATTTATATGGGAGTCGCTGGGATAATTAGGTAAAAATAAATGCATATTATAAGACCATGAACGTGTTTTTTGACCTTGCATACATATCAGTATGTTGTTAGAGACCCATAAAACCGAAATATGACCCTTTTCAATGTGTAATAGGGGCTCTTTAATTGATAGTATTGATGCCTTCAGTGTGAATCTACAATTTTCAATTTTCAACAGTAGTTTTTCTTAAAAATCTATTAAGTTATGCATTTATAAGCATTTGATAATATAACAATTCTACAGATTTTGAACTGCTACAAGAACTTGGTAACATTTTACAATAAGGTTGTCTTAATTAATGCATTTACTATCATGAACAATCAATGAACAGTACGTTTATTACAGTATTCATTCATGCCAATTAATATCAGTTAATGAAAATACATTTGTTGTTAATTCAGTGCCCTAACTAATAATAACAACCATGAATATTGTCCATACTCGGTTCATGCCAGTAAATACATTAACTAACATTAGCTAATAGAATTTCATTGTAAAGTGACCAAGAATCTAAAAGGCAGGAGTGAAAAATATCTCCCATATGTTTTGCTGTTGACGTCAAAATGTGTGTGCGCAATCAAACTCTATGGTATTTTGGCACAACTGATCTGCAAGCAGCCAAACGAGGCAGATGCCAACATAGACAGGTTGTGTGACATGCCCTCATCCTGGAAAGAAAAAAAGAAGAAGAAAATACATGAATAAAACTACACGAGGTACAAAAATACAACCCAGACTGTATTAAATATAGATCACAGCAAGAATAAACACAACTTCAGCCCAACACAACCTCTTTAGCGAGCCGAATTACTGCCTGCCAACAATAAGATTCCATTAAAATCCAACACATTTTTATGAAGAGAAACATTTTACAGATATTTTTTGTTGACTTTTGAACCAATTGTGCGTACAGTAGCAATTCTGGCCTCCATAACAGACAAACCCATGGAGACTCGCTGTTGTATTATAAATTTCTCCATAACATCTCAAAGGTGAGACAGTGGAGTTGTGCATCAACAATCTGTGATCTGGCCTCAGGCAAAGAGAAAAGCAGCAGGAAAATATGCTCAGCTCAAACCTGTAAAACAAATCCCCTCTGCAAAAAGCAGAGAAGCACCCAAATTAAAGATTCTGGATGCACTTAGCCAAAAACCAAAACTGAAAATGCTTTGTAATAATTATGATATAATATCAATTTTTAAGCATTTTGAAGTTCACTCCTTCTGACCTTCCTGCGTCCCTGTATATTCTTTTCCCCAATTTCTGTTTAACAGATTTTTTTCAGCACGTTTCTTAACATAAACATTTTAATGGAAGGAATAATATATATAATATAATAATATATATACTTTCTCCAGAATAATTTTTTAATAGGAAATCTCAGCCTGATCTCACGAGGAAACGTAAGTATTTTATGTTTTGCCAGTTTAGTGGCTATTTCGTACAAATTCATAAGAGTTGAGTCTTACGAAAATGTAAGATTTTAAAAAGGAGGCGTGGCACTTAACTCCACCCCTAACCCCAACCGTCATTGGGTGATGAGCAAATCGTACTAATTTGTACGAATTAGATTGTACGAATTCATGCAAATTAGCCTCTAAATCAAAAAGTTACGAATTGCCGTGAGATTGCGTAGGAAATGCTGTGAAAAATTCCTTGCTCTGTTAAACATAATTTGGGAAATATTTGAAAAAGAACAAAACATGAGTGTTTCCTTAAAACTAGCAAAATAATCTGCCAATGACATAAGTAAAATAATTTTGTTTCTGCTTTTAAATAAGATTGTTCTGCTTACCCTACTGGCAGATTATTTTACTTGTTTTAGGTAAAAACTCACTTATTTTTTACATATTACTTCTAAAAACAAGACAATATTCTTCAACCTATAGGCTCATTCTGATTATGTACACATTTCAGGAAAGAGCCAAATACATCCAAGCAGCTTTTCGCGAATCCACCTGAGGTCGCTGTGTATGCTCTTTGAGATCTCAAATTTCTCTCGCGAGTGCCTTTCGTGCCTGCTGTTTTTATGTAAATCCACCAGAGGCTGTTGTCGACTGACTGATTGACCGACTGACTGACCAATCCCACCATCCCTAAACCCAACCGACAGTGTTTCCAAAAGCAATCCAGAAAAAGAAAAGCCCTCACGGCAGCCTGATTTTTACCACTTTTTCAGATTTTAACACATTCTCACCCTGTTATTTACTTGTTTGGCTTTTGTTTTAGTCTTACCTGCTGTCTGGAACTGTTCTTAGCTGGACTCAAACCCCGTCATCCCAGCCAACTTTGCTCTGCATCTCAAATTCTCAGACGTACACAGTGAGCCACTGGACAACTGGTAACAGCAGACAGAGAAAAAAGCCGTCCATATGGAGCTAAGCAGTCAGCTGGTAAGCATGAAAAGAAACTGCTCATGCTGTACCGTAGCGTTCATTTTAAAGACGAAACGCAGCCATAACCTACCTCTGGGTATATAATTCGCCATCTACAGAAATGTATATAAGGCTACGTTTTCAGAATGAGCCTATGTTGAACAATATTATAGGAAATGGGTGGCTTTTTTCACTATTACCAGTTAGTCCAGTAGCGTGCCATGTATGTCTGAGGATTTGAGAAGCAGAACAGAGTTGACCGTGATGACAGGGATTGAGTTTGTTGAAGAGCGGTTCCAGAAAGCAGGTAAAACAAAAGCCAAAAAATAAAATAAACAAGTAAATAACAGGGTGGGAATGTGGTAAACTCTACAAACATGGTAAAAATCAGGTTGCCGCAAGGGCTTTTCTTTTTCTGGTTTGCTTTTCAAAATACTGTCAGTTGGGTTTAGGGTAGGGGTGGGTCGGGGGATCGATTGGTCAGTCAGTCAGTCAGTGAGTCGACAGCGGCCTCAGGTGTATTTACGCGACAACAGCAGGCTCGAATGGCATTCGCGAGAGAAATTTGAGATCTAAAATGCGTACCTTCTGAACATAATTGGCGCTCTTCAGAAATGTATACAGGGGTAAGTAATCCGAATGAGCCTGGGTTGATGTTTTCTCTTATGGAGAAAGTCTTATTTGTTTTATTTTGGCTAGAATAAAATGTTTTTTTACATTTTAAAGTCAATATTATCAGCCCCCTTAAGCAATATGTTTTCTTTGATTGTCAAGACCAGTTATACCACAAACCAGTTATACAATTATTTGCCTAATTACCCTAACTTGCCTAATTAACCTAGTTAAGCCTTTAAATATCACTTTAAGCTGAATAGTATAGTAAAAAATATCTAGTACAATATTATTTACTGTCATCATAGCAAAGATAAAATAAATCTGTTATTAGAAATGAGTTATTAAAACTATTATGTTTAGAAATGTGTTCTTTCCGTTTTAAAAAAATATACAGGAGGGCTAATAATTCTGACTTCAACTGTACGCTGTCTTCCATCGGTGTTTTTTGAGGGTTTTTCTGAGGGGTGATGTTGCTCCATCGGGTTCAGTGGCGTTTGCTCGGCTCAGCAAAAGCCCCAGAGAAGTGCTGGGCTGCATCTGCTGCTGGTGGCGGGGGGTGAAGGAAGTGATGCAGGAGCCAACAGAGAACATTTTTCCATGAGGATGAAGGAATGGAAAAAAAAAGCTTTATTTTTCATTTTTGAAAAGAGAGATGGGCACACGGGGAACAATTAGGGAAGAGGCAGAACCACACACTGAGGGGCAGCGAAAACACCACCCACTTCAAATGAAGCGTGATGAATATTATTCGCCTTCTGAGAAAGACATTCAATGCCTAAAGTCTTATCAAGTTCTGCATATATAACAATTACTGTGGTGTCAATAGAGGATAAAAGCATTGCATGTGTTTAAGTGATTCTTTGCAGCTAATGCAACTGTTTCTGTGTTCTGCAGGTACCATAAGTTCACTTGTAATCATTTAAGATAATGTTAAGGTTGAAACAAAATACACTGTAGAAAAAAAAGCATTTATTTTTAAAGAGAATAAACCCATTGACTTTAAATTGATACGCTCACTTTACTTGGAAAAGTGAGTAAATCAGTTTTACTTTGGATTTGTTAAGTTGACAATTTATTTTTTATTAATTTGCACATAGTTAATTTACTTAATAATTGTAAGCCTATGTGTTCACTTACTGCTTTTAAGTAAAGTAAACGAAACACTTTAAAAATAACAGGTTTACTATGTTTTATAAATTAAAGTCAATTAAACACTTTAAAAACAGTGGGTTTACTTACATTTATAAATTAAAGTCAAATAAATGCTTTGAAAGCAAGAGTTTACTCACTTTTATTAAGTAAAGTCAACTAATCACTTAAAAGCAATGTGTTTACTCGTTGTTCTTAAGTAAAGTCAACTAATGCATTTAAAAGCAATGGGTTTACTCACTTTTAATAAGTCAACTAATCAATTTAGGAGCATTGAGGCTACTCACATTTAATAAGTCAACTAGTCGCTTTAAGAGCAGTGAATTTACTCATTTTTTATTAAGTAAAGTCAACTAATCATTTCAAAAGCAATGTGTTTAGTCGTTTTTATAAGTAAAGTCAACTAATTGCTTTTAAAGCAAGAAGTTCACTCACTTTTATTAGGTAAAGTCAACTAATTGCTTTAAAAGCAATGGGTTTAGTCACTTGTATTAAGTAAAATCAGCTAATTGCTTAAAAGCAATGAGTTTACTCACTTTTAAGTAAAGTCAACTTATCGTTATAAAAGCAATGGGTTTATTCATTTTTATTAAGTAAAGTCAACTAATCGCTCTAAAAGCATTGTTGACTCACTTTTATTAAATAAAGTCAACTAATCACTATAAAAGCAATGAGCTTACTCACTTGTATTAAGTAAAGTCAACTAATCTCTTTAAAAGCAACAAGTTTACTCACTTTTATTAAGTAAAGTCAACTAATCGCTATAAAAGCTATGAGTTTACTCACTTTCATTAAGTAAAGTCAACTAATCGCTATAAAAGAAATAAGATTACTCACTTTTATTAAGTAAAGTCAACTAATCATTTTAAAAGCAATGGGTTTACCTACTTACATTAAGTAAAGTCAGCTTATCGCTTTAAAAGCAATGAGTTTACTCACTTGTATTAAGTAAAGTCAACTAATCACTTTTTAAGCAATGAGTTTACTCACTTGTATTAAGTAAACTTAACTAGTTACTTTTAAAGCAATGAGTTTACTCACTTTTATTAAATAAAGTCAACTAATCAATTTAAAGCAATGAGTTTACTCCCTTTTATTAAGTAAAGTCAACTAATTACTATAAAAGCATTAAGTTTACTCACTTTTATTAAGTAAAGTCAACTAGTCGCTATGAAAGCAATGAGTTTACTCACTTGTATTAAGTAAAGTCAACTAATCTCTTTAAAAGCAACGAGTTTACTCACTTTTAATAAGTAAAGTCAACTAATCGCTATAAAAGCTATGAGTTTACTCACTTTCATTAAGTAAAGTTAACTAATCGCTATAAAAGCAATGAGCTTACTCACTTGTATTAAGTAAAGTCAACTAATCTCTATAAAAGCAGTGACTTTACTCAGTTGCATCAAGAAAAGTCAACAAATCGCTTTAAAAGCAATGAGTTTACTCACCTGTATTAAGTAGTCAAATAATCGCTTTAAAAGCAATGAGTTTACTCACCTGTATTAAGTAGTCAAATAATCGCTTTAAAAGAAATGAGTTTACTCACCTTTATTAAGTAAAGTCAACTAATCGCTATAAAAGTAATGAGTTAACTCACTTTAATTAAGTAAAGTCAACTAATCGCTTTAAAAGCAATGGGTTTACTCACTTTTATTAAGTAAAGTCAACTAATCATACTAACATGCTAACTGACCTAGCAGGGATTTAAACCAGCGACCATCTTGCTGATAGTGCTAACCACTGAGCCACCGGGCCGCCCCTAAGGTTAAATAACAATACAAACATTAGCAAATAAGTATCTGTCTATCCTCACTCTGCCAAGTTTATATATTCTCCAATACAGCATCTAGTTTATACAGTGATTGCAGTTCCACAGATTAGATGTTACTGTGTGAGCTTGAAGTGCTTCAGACCCAGATAGATCTCATACTGCGAACCCTGGGGATGGTAGTGGTCTATATGGTTGTAAAAGCAACCCTACAGCATCAATTACACCGATGAAACTCATTAGGGCTGTTGATTCTCTTCACAGGAACCTCAGAAAAAAGAGTGCAGAGAAATACAGAACGGAGAAAGACGTGGATATAAAACCAGGAGGAGAGGGGGGGATGCTTAAATATGTCACCTAATTAAAAAGAGTTGCTCAGAAATCAAGCCGTTGAGCTGTGTTATTTTGTGCAGTGTTTGGAGATTACTGGATGATTTACAACAGAACTGAGAAGCCGGCGAGACTAAATATTTAATTCGGTTTTATAAAAAAAGGGAGAAAGAGAGAGAGGAGAGCGTGCACGTCAAACAAGTCAACAGGATGAATTGCGATCTAGAGTTACATCTCAGCAGACACAGGACGTCAACATGACGTTAGATGTTCCCCAACGTTTTGGGGACGTTGCATTTTTTTTGGAAACTAAAATTAGGTAGGCGTCAGAAACTAACATCAGGCCGATGTCAATGTCCAACGTCAAACCTAAAATCAACCAAATATCAATATCTAATGATGTTACAGTTTGACATTGTGTGGACGTTACCACAATGACTTTTATCAAACGTTGGATTTTGGTTGCCATACCTGACTTTGACGTCAATATGACGTTGGTTTACAATGTTGGCTCCACGTTGGATTTTGGCCACTTTCCAACACAACCTAAAATCAACCAAATATCAACGTCATTTATGTCATTATTGGATGTCAAAATAACGTTGTACTTAGATGCTGGCTAGACATTGAATTTTGACCACTGACATCACGACCTAAATGTAAACTAATATTAACATCTTCCGGTGAAGTCAAAATTATTATTAGCCCTCCTGTAATTTTTTCTAATATTTCCCAAATTATGTTACAAGGGGTTTTTTTTCACATTATTTCCGATAATATTTTTTCTTCTAGAGAAAGTCTTACGCCTGTTTTACTCCACAAGCATGAGCAGAGTGTGAGCAATGCGTGCATAGTGTGTATGAAGAGCAAAAACAGCGCACAGGCGTTTGCCTTTCACACCAGTTGTGTCAGCAGCGCGCAGCGGATTGCCAGCTTTTGCACAGATCAATTATCTCTGTCTGTTCTGTATCTAGTCCTGTCTATCTATCTATCTATCTATCTATCTATCTATCTATCTATCTATCTATCTATCTATCTATCTATCTATCTATCTATCTATCTATCTATCTATCTATCTATCTATCTATCTATCTATCAATACACACTGTTTTTTACTCTTCGCCTGCACCAAGGCCTGCGGCAACATTCTCCTATGCTGTTTCCTTAACCTGCAAGTATTTTTTTTTTACAAATTATATAGATCCTAAAGAACTGTTTGCTTCTCACGCTCTATGAGGAGTGTCATTCATGTACTGTATTTTAAGGTGCACTTGATCAGAAGACTGTGATATCATATCATTTTGTTTTTGATCGTCAGGAGGATGTAGGCCTATAGTTATAATAATATTTATACAATATAGTTATAATGATATTTATACATGATTAAACTAGTGTGCAACTTACTAAGCACAACTGATACTAAAATTGTTTTAAATTTGGTTTTGTAGTTCGGGCCCAAATAAATATTTGTTCAAATGTTAAGTTCATTTGATTGAATATATAAAAAATCAGTGGATCTTATTGATGCATTTAGTGCGTAAAATTTTTACTTTTTACTGACATTCAATGTGTTTTTGGTCTTGATCAATGCACTGTCACTTTAATTGAGCGTGAGCAGCATGGCAAAAATAGACCCAACGCCGAAACTATCGCGGCACTGCTGCTTCAGCGACGCTCACACCTCGCACTGACGTGCTGCTTCTGTGTGCAGTATGAAAGCTCTAATGTGTTTACATGGACGGCAAAAAAATTTGCACTGCTCACGCTTGCGTTGTGAAACAATCTTATTTGTTTTATTTCGGCAAGAATAAAAGCAGTTTAAAAAAAAAAGCATTTTAAGGTCAATATTATTAGCCCTTTTGATTAATATTGTTTTCAAATGTCGACAGAACACCCATCATTATATAATGACTTGCATAAATATCCTAACTTGCCTAATTAAAGGTGCAGTAGGTGATTGTCTGTAGATCAGATTTTGGTGACACGTCCTGAAAATGCTCAAGACCGCACTAATACTATTTGCACAGCCATTTGAAAACTACAGTAAAGTTAGACATGACTACATTTAGTGAGGTATCTGAGTACAAGACACTGAATATGTATGTTTTACATTTTTACAGCATTTGCTCTTTAAAATTCAAATTTATTCGCAGCATTGTGCAAAAGAATAAATACACCCTTATTTACAACAAACATAAACTTCCTTTTGGGTAGATCTGTGCACAACTGTAAACAATATTGCAGGACATATTGGAACTGAGACTACAACATACACAGCTCTGTAAATCATTCATGAAATTGTTTAATTTAGAAGACATTTTCAAGAAAAAAAAAAGATTTAAAGTTTTTAAATAAAATGAGCTTGACAGATTTTGACAACTAGTTCAACATTTTTGTATGTAATGACTCAAGTAATGAAATGAGGACTGTTAGTTTTATATAGAATGACTATTCAGCATCCACAAGTTTAGTTCATTTTGACTGACATGACATAAGCAAATGATAATGTTATAAACAGCAGAGAGTTGTATGAAAGCAATTGATGCATGTCCAAAAGCATTCGCAATTTGCTGGAAGGAATGAGAAACCGCTACTATGATGTGCACAAATGACTAATTATTTTGAGAAATGCATTAACTGTTGTGCAAATGTAAATAGTGTTGTGAGAAATGCACCAAAGCGACTGAGAAAAAATCTGTCGAGCCAATGATTTCTGATAAGTAGCCCAAACTGTCTTTCAACAAATGTATTTTTGTACAACTGCACACTCGTTCACGCAGATCTGCCGTTTGCGCGTTCACGTCCACACGAGAAAGTGACTGCAGTAAAAACAAATGCTCAATCAAAACTTTAAAGTCCCGAATCAATATTGAAGTCAGTTTTGCACACTGGAGGAAGGATGACACCATAGCTAAAGTGTTTCTTTTAGACAGGTAATGTTATGTTTTAAAACTCTTTTAGTCACACAAAGTAGATTCTGTTGTTATGAATGGGTTATTTGCACAGAAGTGTTGTTCAGCCACTGAAATCTTCCAGCGATAGATTGTTGTGACTACTTAAATTTCATAAAGTACCTTTACAGCATCAATAATGTACATATTTATTAGTTTAACAACAAAACATCAGTAAATAGCGCTATTCTGCCTAGCCTGCTTTACTGATCTAAAGTTGGTTTTGTATTCACATTGGTTCATTTTTGAACAATGACAACCTGTGACGCGCTCTCTATATTGTTTTCCATGCTACTTTGAATTTTCAGTCTGGAACATGGAAATAGCATGAAAGTATGGCTTAGTAACCGGCCAGCACTATATGCATAGTTGCTTTAGGACAAATCGTGTAAAAAAGTGAGACCAGCGATCCCTGCATGCACACACACACAACTGAAAACGTGCATTTGGAATTGTAGTATTATAATGTACTATCAAGTTTTCTAACTGGCGAATGACATGATCTAGGTCAGGGGTGTCAAACTCAGTTCCTAAAGGGCCACAGCCCTACACAGTTTAGTTCCAATCCTGCTTCAACGCACTTGCTTGTAGGTTTCAAACAAGCCTGAAGGACTCAATTAGTACAATCAGGTGTGTTTAATTAGAGTTGGAACTAAACTATGCAAGGCTGTGGCTCTCCAGGAACAGAGTTTGACACCCCTGATCTAGGTTGTCTACTGTTATCTTTAAGATGCTCGTTTGTGATTTCAGGAGGCGTGGCTTTGGACAGCAGGGGAGGGACCCCTTTTTCTTAAAGCTATTATGCTAACGGTTAGCATTTTGGCAGTTCACCTACTGCACCTTAACCTAGTTAAGAATTTAAATGTCAATTCAAGCTGGATCCTAGTATCTTGAAAAATATCTAGTCAAATATTATTTACTGTCATCATGGCAAAGATCAAATAATCAGTTATTAGAAATGAGTTATTAAAACTATTATGTTTAGAAATGTGCTGAAAGAAATCTTCTCTCCGTTAAACAGAAGTTGGGGGAAAAATATACAGAGGGGCTCTAATTTTTCAGGAGGGCTACATTTTTGACTTCAACTGTAAGTGTGTGTGTGTGTGTGTGTGTGTGTGTGTGTGTGTGTGTGTGTGTGATTTTTTTTCTTACTTTTTTTGCAGTTTAAACAATTAGCTCTGATCAGCTGCCTCGGGACAGGGCTAGAAATGGACCAGCTTGGCACCTGTACATCCCTGCGGGTGCATTAAAGCGTTAGTGATGAAGCTACTGTCAAACGTCAGAACTTAACTCGATAACCCCCAAATCAACAGGAGGAGGCTGCTTCCCGCTGCCTTCTGCTGCAATATTTAGGCGAACACACAAAAGCGGAGGGAGAAGGCCTGCTGGAATAAAAAAAAGAGACAAGAAGAAACCATCATAGAACTGGTAATGATTTTAATGAATATATTGGAAATTGTATTGGATTTAATGAAAACTCTATTGTTCTTGAGGGAGATTTTTTCCCTTCTTTTGGCGGCATATTAAAACCAATAAATCCTAATGAAATATGTTGAAAAACACATTCAAATGTGCTGGGTTTATGGTTAGATTTTGAGTTTTTGACTGCTTCTTATGAAAATGACATGTTAAATCCAATAAATCCTAATGAAATATTTCCTAAAATACTTTAGAAAGCATTCAAATGTACTGGCTTTGATGATTTTTAATGTTTTCTAATGTTAAAGTAAATAAATCTTAGTGGAATATGTCCCAAAACACTTTAGAAACCATTCAAATATACTGGTTTTGATGTTTATAGTGTTTTCAATGGTAATGGCATGTTAAAACCAATAAATCTTAATAAAATAGGTCCCAAAACACTTTAGAAACCAGTAAAATGTACTGGTTTTGATGGTTTATAATGTTTTTCAAGAGTTTACACTTAGCTCATGATTGATAATAAAGCTTGTTTGGCATGCTGTCCCGAGAGAGAGCCCTGAGCTTGTAAGATATTTGAGCCCTGGGCTCCCTCTCATTTTGCAGGGCGAGAGTGGAGTTTGAGCTTAGGTAGATCTCGATAAACTCCGCCGGCTTATTCTAGCTGAATGGTGGAAAGGATGACTAAGGGAAAGAGTGCTTGCTTAGAGCTTGACTATGGTATCAATTTTGTGTGTTCAATTTATTTAGGGTGTGTGTTATTTGGACTGTGGGAGGAAACCGGGCAAGCAAACTCCACACAGAAATGTCGTCTGATTTAGTATGGAGGCAACAGTGCTAATCACTAGGCCGCCGTGATGCCCATCTAAAAAGGAGGGAAAGTAGAGATGGGTGGGGGGGGGGGTTCTTTAAGACAAAGATATTGAGATAAGAAAACTCTAGTTATTTATAGTGAGTTAGAAGTCGTCTGATTGGATAATCGATCATAGGCTAATGCAGGAACAGCTGAGAACAATCATAAGCGCGTGATCCTCTCGAAATTGGTTTATACATAAACTTCACTTAAAGGCAATGGCATGTTAAAACCAACAAATCTTAATAAAATATGTACCAAAACACTTTAGAAACCATTCGAATGTACTGGTTTTGATGGTTTATAATGTTTTAATGGCAATGGCATGATAAAACCAATAAATTCTAATAAAATATGTCCCAAAAAAATTTAGAAACCATTCACATGCATTGGTTTAATGGTTAGAATGTAATGTTTTAATTGTATTTAATGATAATGGCATATAAAACATCCCAAAATGCTATAAAAACCATTAAAAAGTACTGGTTTTGATGGTATTTGGTGGTTTATAATGTTTTTAATGATAATGACATTTTAAAAGCAATAAATGGTAATAGGTCCTGAAGCACTCTAGAAACCATTACAATATATTGATTTTGATTATAAGAATTACATTTTTTTAGGTTTAATCTGTTTTTATTGGCAGTTGCATGTTAAAGTCAACAAATCCTCATAGAATATGTCCTAAAATATTTTAGAAAATGTACTGGTTTTAATGATATTTGATGGCTTGTACTGTTTTTATGATAAAGGCATGATTTCATTGCTTTTAAACGAAATGTTCCCAATACGTCCTAATGAAATATGTCCCAAAACACTATAGAAACCAGTAAAATGTACCAGTTTTGATGTTTATTAATGATTTGTTTGTGTGTGTGTGTGTGTATAATAAAAATTAAGTACAAATATATATATATATATATATGACTAACAAAATGTAAAAAAAAAAAAAAAAAACATACTAGTTTTCAGACTTTAATAGTTTAAAAGTGTTTTTGTAATGACAACTGCATGATGAAACCAACAAATTATGACCCAAAAGTATGACCCAAAACAATTTAGAAAACAGTTAAATGTACTGGTTAAATATTATTTGATGGATTGTACTGTTTTTTATCATATAGTGGCATGTTTTACTGTTTAAAATGAAATGTTAAACCCAACAAATCTGGATTGAATATGTCCTAAAACATTTTTAAAACCAGTAAAATGTGTTGGTTTAATTGTTATTTGATGGTTTGTACTGTTTTTATAATATAGCAGCATGTTTTGCATGGAATGTTAAAGGTGCTGTGTGTAAGTTTTTGACTCTTTTTGATGGCATAAAAATCCCATGAGATGTGTGCAGATATTTAAGAAACATCCCAAGTGAGCATACTTGTTTAACTGAAAAACAATGCTGAAGTCAGATATTCTACTTTGAAAATGTTTTTTTTCTGTGCTGGAACGCTGTCTTTGTTTAGGTAAATTTAACCTGCACAATGCCGGTTTAGCCAATTATAATTCAGCACCCGGGTTGCCTTGTTGGAAAACAGCATATTTCATTAATCCATTCAGAAAGACTCTGAAAGCATGCGTCCGTGACAGAAATGGACAGTATCAGACATCAAAATGAGACAGATTCAGTTCCACATGAGGTTATTAATTAGCAAATGATATAAATATTACGAACGTAAACATTAGGTGAGCAGGTTACATTGTAACCGCGTGTCCTAACAACACACTTTGTGACGAGATACGAAGTGATGAGCAATTTGGCCGTTTGCACCAGATGAAACACGGCAGAAAATTAAATACAGCCTTTCAGAAGCACAGAATATGCACTCACTCATGAAACGGTAAGATTTATAATCTATTAAATACACGTTAATCCTCTTTAACATCATTAAATGTAGATGCTGAATCACTCATATGTGTTTAGTTCTAAAGTTCAATTTTAAACGGTTTATTGTATTTTCAAGATCTGAGGTGAACTATCTGCTGCTGCTTTCAGTATACAGCAATAAATGTCATGTAAAATGGCATTCAACCTCACATTGTTAGCATTTAGCACTGAATTAAGCACACAGGGTTTACTTGAGGTGATCACTGTCATGGGTTTCTGTTGTTCACCTGTAAGAAATAGAAGCCATTTCTAATATATCAATTCGAGGTGTTGGTTAGAACCAAAACTCCTTTTAATATGGAAAATATTCCCTCTATCGCGTGTCGTTGCTTTTATTTAGAACACAGTTTAAATCACTCGCTCCTGTACTCAATCTGGCAACCCGCGCTTGTGTTTATTTTGACCCAGGAGTGCAATACCTAGTTCAACCACTGGGTGTTAAACTTACATACTGCCCCTTTAAACCCATCAAATAATGGAATACATCCTAAAACACTTTAGAAACCAGTAAAACGTACCAGTTCTGATGGATTTGTAATGTTTTTTTTTCTGTTTTGTTTTTATGATAACAGCATGTTGAAATCAATAAATATTACTGTCCCACCACTATAATGTACTAGTTTTGATAGTATGAATTCGATAGTCTGTTTAGATGTTTTTATAGTAAAAACCATCCATGTCATTTTTTTTCTTCTCAGAACGATGAAAACAACTGAAAGAAAAGCCAGAGAGAAACATCTACTTTACACAAGTGTAAAAGCCCCACACCTTCTATCTCTTGCTCTTTCATCCAGCAACATCACCTCAGCCTTCCTTTTTATTTAATGTTTTTGTCCAGCGCCTCAGTGTTTCTCTGGCCTGGGGCGCGAGTGTTAGCTGTGTGTAAACGGCCCTGTGTTTGTTGACGCCTCATTGCCGCCCATGTTAAAGCAATAAATACCTGCCACCTACACACACACATACGCAAGATCACTCGCTGCATGGAGATCCCTGAGCACATCAGTCAAGGCTAAATCCAGAAGAAAAAGCTCACTTCACTACACTGGGATTATATCCAGCTTATTCCCATCCCCGAAATTCAGCTGTCTGACTTTTTGCTTCGTCCTGACAACAAGAGGAGAGCAAAAAGAATTTGTGATTTTGTGTTTGTGAGCCGGGGGAAAAAAAAGAAGATATCAGGAGAGATGCTCTTCATACGGTTTTGTGGCGTCGGACTAGACTTTGTTTAATGTCAGGAATTCTCGTATGAATTGTATGCTAGAGTTCGGTCAATATTAAATTGATGTTTTGGATTAAATAGACGGTGGAATGCCTTTCGCGACCCATTTTAAATGTGCAATGTGATGCTTTTGGAGTGAAACAGAATATATAATGAGGAAGGAAAGGGGGGGGGGGGGGAGGGTGAGAATTAATTGGCTCGTTAGAAGATATTTTATAGTATAATAGAGACAGACCTGGATGTGAGTGAGGATGCAAAAAAAAAAAGCCTAAACAGCTATTTGATTAATTATGTTACAAAACTGGGTGGCACAGTGGCTCAGTGTTTAGCACTGTCACATCACTGCAAGAAGGTCGCTGTTTTGAGTACTGGCTGTGCCAGTTGGCATTATTGTGTGAAGTTTGCATGTTCTCCCCATGTTTGCGTGTATTTCCTCAGGGTGCTCCAGTTTCCCCCACAGTCCAAAGACATGCGCTATTGTTGAACTGGATAAACTAAATTGACCATAGTGTATGAGTGTGCATGTGTGAATGGGTGTTTTCCATTACTGGGTTTCAGCTGGAAGGGCATCCGTTGCGTAAAGCATATGCAGAAATAGTTGGCGGTTCATTCTACTGTGGTGACCCCTGATAAATAAGGAACTAAGCCGAAGGAAAACGAATGAAGTAGTGGCGGGTCGTTATCGGGTCGTATACGTGTTGCGTTAACGCAAGACACTTACTGCGCGATAAAAAAATATATCGCTGTTAATCTATTCTCAAAGTTGGTTTGGGAGCTGGGTCTATTCTACGCAAGCTATGATGACTTTCACCTTGATATTTTAGAGCGGATGTATACCTGGATGAATTGAAGGTGGCGAGAACGAGTCTTCGAACCTGTGTGTGTTCCTACTGTGAAATGACCACATCAAATGTGGCATGCTAACATGGATGCAGTTCACTAGAGTGAATCTGATTAATGTTAGCTCCACATCTAACTATCAGGCACCTGTAGAGTTCATGCATTTGAGTAAAACATATACAAATAAAATGGACCTGAATCTTTTTTTAAATGAATGACGGTGAATGAAAGTCAAACCAGTGAACCGTCTTACAAAAAAGTGCCCTTCTGAATCAAATCAGCAGGATGCCCTTCTGGATCTTTCACTTACTTCGAAGACACTACTGACTACGCTTACATGGACATCTGTAATCTAATTATTTGCCTTAATAGGTAATATTATAATGAAGCTGTTCATTGTATGTAAGTTTCTTGTCATTTTGGGTGACTTTAACTGCAGTTTAGACATTTCACCTTTACTCATAAACATTTAATTCATGCCCGTGGCAAACTGGGGTATTAGATGCAAATAAGAAGTAAGGACTGGTGAGAGTGTTATGGAATTAAATAACGCATGCCGAATGGAAAGAAAAAACTTCTGCATTTCGCAATGTGTGTGTGTTTGTGTGTGTGTGTGTGTGTTTGTGTGTGTGCAGTCCTTTACTGATAGCCGCGTGTGTGGATCTTGTCATAAAATATATTGAAAAGTCCTACATGGCGGTAATAGTTTGATTGCGGTGTTTACTTCAATTATGCCACTAATATCTGCATACTCCACGTCTTAATTCCATTTCTGTTTAGTTCAGTGATGACTTTAGCCAGATTAAGGTCATGAAAAATCGCTGTTATGAGCTTATGTAGGCCTACAGTTCAACATTCCTGTTTAACTGAATAAACACTTAGTAAACACAGGTACATCTTATTGAACATAATTTATTTTCATCACCAATTGTCATAGTAGTACAGTTTCTATTATGCGAGCGAGTGTGTGTGTGTGTGAGCGTATGCACGTGTGAGTGTGTGTGCACACTTGCATGCAAGTGTACATATGTGCGAGTATGTGTGTGTGTATGGCTGTTTCTCAATTCCAAGAACGCAGAGAACGGACTTGTTCTTGTGGAGACCGGTCTTGCCAGGTGTCCTCGGAAGAACGAACTCAGGAGACCGCGAGAACAGAGAACACGTCCTGTGAGGAATAAGATGCTGAGTTCTTCCTGATGGTCACGTGACCTTCACGCATTTTAATTAAAAAATGATTTAAACATTACAGCATTTATACATCGATTTATAATTTTTTTCCCTTTTCAAAATATAGTCTTTGCATAAAAACATTATAAATATACGCTGCACAATATAAATAAAACAGATTTTAATACGAATTTCAGCAAACAAACACCCTTAATGTGTTTATTCCTTTATTAAGATGTCCATGGTAATGTTTATATTTACCGTTTCATTTAGGGAAACTCCTTAGATAAATAGCTTATATCTCTAAACTTTAATAATAAATCTAAATAAAATGCTGCGCTTCCCACTTTCAGTTGCAATGACTTCTAGGACTTCTAGAGCAAGATCGGTGCTCAAGTCTGCATCAGTGCGTCCTCAATATCAAGAACACATTTGGGAAGTTTCACGCGTCCTCTGTTCTTGCGGTCTTGAGTTTTGGAACTGAACTTTGGCAGCCAAACTTTCTTCAACGCAAGACCACTGAAGAACGCATATTGAGAAACAGCCTATGAGCATGTGAGCATGTGTTCGTGCGTGCTTGCGTCCGTGCGAGCGTATGTGCGTGACTGTGTGCAAGTTATGCGTGTGTGTGTATGCTTGTGTGCGAGTGAGCGTGTGTGTGTGTGTGTGTGAGCATGTTTGTGAGCGTGTGTGTGTGTGTGCGAGTTTGTGTGCGTGCGTGCTTGCGTACGTGTTTATGTGGATTACAAGGACAAAATTGTATAATGACATGGATATTACCTACAGTTGTACTCTAATAAGGTCAAAGGTCAATTAAATGCTTACATCATACTTAACTAAATCTTTTGGTATTCAACATTTGACACAGGTAGGGGTAGAGTAAGGTCATATACTGTAATATACTGCGGTTTTTACAGTATAAAATGCATTACGCCAATTGAGAGTCCTTGCAAACCATTTACACAAGTATTAGTATTAGCAGAGATGTATAGTAACAAAGTAGAACTACTTCACTACTGTACTTAAGTATTAAAAGGTTGTATCTGTACTCTACTGGAGTATTGTTTTTTTCTTCTACTTTTACTTCAGTACATATTTTCGATGAGCTTAATACTTTTACTCCAGTAGATTTTTTATGTGTTGCAGTTACTCGTTACAATTATAAAAATGTTACAAATCAATGATTCATTGACCAGACGATCAAAGAAGACAGTGCTGCCTGCCTGCATTGAGAGCACTTTAGTTTGTTTTAGACATGGAAAACCCAGAAATTCCACGTTCAACTCCTTCACTTTCAACTGTTCATGGCGATGAGGAAAAAGACCACCCGTGACCCTATTTAGAACCAATAATTGCATTTGTCGGAGTGAAAGACAGTTCATATAGAATGAAGTGCAGACTCTACCGTCGGATTTGAAGAAACATGTCAAGTTAAAGATAATATAATACACAAAACAGCAGTTTGAGCTATCCATAAGAGCTAAATAAGTTAACTACCGTTAGCTACCCGCAGTTCATATCATGCTGCAATGTTCACATAACATTAACTGTCTATCATAAAGGCTGTCATGCTAAATGGTGCATATATATATATATATATATATAATATCAGAATCAGAATCAGTTTTATTGCCAAGCGTGCTTCACACACACAAGGAATTTGTTTTGGCAACAGAAGCTTCCAGTGTACATAAAGTGACGAGTGACAACACAAAATTAAATACAAGAAAAGAAAAGGCAATAAACATTAAACATTAAACAGAGATGCAGTTAGTCAAAAAGATCTGGATGTTAAGTTGTATGTACAGATATGTTGTAAATATACAAGTTGAAAGGTGCTGTGTACAAGTGCGTATGAGAAAGTATTGCACGTTTATTGCACAGTAGGAGAATATTTAACTGTTCATGAGGAAGATGGCCTGAGGAAAGAAACTTTTCCTGTGTCTGGCTGTTTTTGTGCTTGGTGCTCTGTGGCGCCGACCAGACGGTAACAGTTCGAACAGGTAGTGTGCTGGGTGTGAGTCGTCCAGAGTGATTTTACGAGCCGATATATATATTATAAATCGTAAACCATGGTTCTTTTTGTTCTGCTTAATCCTGTGCCCCAAAAAAGATATTTAAAATAAACTAAACAATATGTCTTTTGACTGCGTTTTTAAAAAAATAACTACATAACGCAATACTTGTACTTTTACTTTCAGTAGTACATTTTTAAATGTTAAATACTTTAGTACTTCCACTTAAGTATTGTGCTTAAAGAGCACTTCAACTTCTACTCAAGTCACTTTTTTGATAGAGCACTTGTACTTTTACTTAAGTCTGGGTCTCTAGTACTTTATACATCTCTGAGTATTAGTAAGTGAGTGTGTGTGTGTGTGTGTGTGTGTGTGTGTGTGTGTGTGTGTGTGTGCCAGGAACTCTCTCACCTGGTACATAATAATACCCACAGAGGCCAGATGTTTGTATGAAGGTCAAAGACACCGTGCTTACAGTACTCATCTCCGGATCACACAGCACAAATTGAAAATCCAGCGCATCGTCACCAGGCCGGACACGCGAGGCAGAAAAACCTGAACACACACACACACACACACACACACACACACACACACACACACACAGATTTTACGCAGAGCTTCCACAGTCAGGCGGGACGCGTTTGCACAAGTTGACTAACTGCAGCTTTTTCTTTTCCCTGTTAGAAACTCACACTGAACTTGTTTTGTGCTCAATATCCGCAGACAGCTGCGCGTAATTGTAGAAATGTGTTTTTCCGACGCTCTGTTTCCTTTATTGCTTGCTGATTTGTGGGCCAATTTTCAATGCAGTAGATTTGAGTGTTGACACACATGATGTATGAGGAAGAGCTCTGCGTCGCTAAAAAGATGCTTTAGTCTCTGAGGGGAGAAAGAAAAAAAGAGGGGGGGAAATGAAAATAGGAAACGTGTTAGTGACTACATTATCAGGAGGGTCGGAAATCAACACTCATTTATCAGCGTCCCTGTGGAAACAAAGTGTCGTATATTTTGTAAAACACAAAAGGAAGGCACTGTACATTTAGAATAAAAAGTGCTTGTACAGTAGTGTGGTGCGCAAGTGTATGGGGTTGAATTTCAAATATTGACAGTATATGAATAATCAGGATTATAATGAAGGATCTATCTATGTTTATCTTCTTTAATTCATTTTTTTAAACTGAAATTCTGTTTGTCCTGTAGGAACTTTATTCGTAGGATTGTTGAATCGGATGAAGGCGACACAGTGGCGCAGTCGCCTCACAGAAAGAAGATTGCTGGTTCGAGTCCCGGCTGGTTCAGTTGGAATTTCTGTGTGGAGTTTGCGTGTTCTCCCCGTGTTGGTGTGGGTTGCTCCGGTTTTCCCCCACAGTCCATAGACATGCATCTAAATTGGCCGTAGTGTATGTGTGTGAATGAGTGTGTATGGATGTTTCCCAGGGTTGCAGCTGGAAGGGCATCCGCTGCGTAAAACATA
>CAIGQZ010032675.1:2789554-2806570 GCA_903798205.1 Danio tinwini
TATTATAAATATACGGTTGTTGATGGCGCCTTTTAACATTATATATAAATGTGTCAATTGTTTTTTTTTATCCATTTATATAGGACTGCACAATAGTTTCAGCATAGAAGTCGCAATATGTGAATCTGCAATACTCACATCACATGATTTACAATGCTGAGTTGAGATCATAATTCTTTTTTTAAAGGACTGTGATTGTTTCAAGATTTCAAGTACACTATAAATAAAATAATAATAATATAATAATAATATATAAATATATATTATTATTTAATATATAATATATAAATATTAATTATTAATATATATAATATATAAATATATATTATTATTTAATATATAATAATAATAAAATAAAAATAATATACATTTTTTGTGTAAGCAAGTATTTTACAGTACTTTAAAAATACTCATAAATGTATCTGTCAGTGTTTAAAACTATTATATTTAATTTGCCAAAATCACACAAGTGGCAATTTCACATCTGTCACATCCATAATAAACCTTTTCCCTCATAAATGCAAATATATTAAATAAAATAAAATCAATCATGTTTGTTCTTTAATGAGCCGACTCGTATCTGTTTTAATAGCATGGTTTATTTTGGGTTGTGCAGTTTAATTGACAGAATTTCTACAAAGTTTGTTGTAGACTGATAACTCACAAACATTTTTTGTCACATCCATAACGCATGTTTATTTTCCACATTGAAAGTATAAACATTTTTTACAGATTGATATTTTTCTGATCCCAAAACTCTGTGGTTAGTTGTTTTGGAAAATATAAACAGATGTTTCAATATGATGTTGAACATATACTTTCTATATGAATTTATGCTTTGAGTTTTTACTGCAAATGTCACATCATATATATATATTTAATTTATATATATATCATATATATATATATATTTAATATATATATATATATATATATATATATATATATATATATATATATATATATATATAGCACACTAGCTTATAGATATCCTTAAAACTAGCAATACTAATCTAAAAAAAATATTTTAATTTCACAGGACCTTTAAAAAATAATAATAAATCCAACTCAGCATTGAGGATCCTGCAATGTGACTATTGCAGATTCGCACATTTATTCTGAAACTATATATAGTGCAGCCCTATATAAATGAATAAAAAAAATTGACACATTTATCTATAAATGTTAAAAGGCGCCATCAAACACCTTATAAAAATCAAAAAATAACACCTTATTCCTGTCTCCGATGGCTCTGTCCTCACACCTGAAATCTCCACACCTGGCTCCTCCTGGAGTCCTGCGACAGGGGAAAGCCATTGCGGTCTCCGAGAGAGGAATACATGTTCATTTACAGCACTGTTCAGCCCACTGACCAAATCTCTCATTACAAAAAAAAAAGCGAGCGATTAGGAAGTTCATCCGCAGGGGACTGAAGCAGAACACATTCACACAGAGGAAGCAGTTGCCTTTTTAAATGAGCTTGCAGAGGCAAACAACAACCTGTGTTAGTTAACAACAGCACACAATACTGTACCACTGCAAAGATGGAACCAAAATATACAGTTGAACTACATTTTTACCCCAATTTCTCTTTAACGGAAAGAAGTTTATTTTCAACACATTTCTAAACATAATAGTTTTAATAACTCATTTCTAATAACTGATTTATTTTATCTTTGCCATGATGACAGTAAACAATATTTGACTACAGGATACTAGTATTCAGGTTAAAGTGACATTTAAAGGCTTTACTGGGTTTATTAGGGTAATTGGGCATATCATTGTATAACGATGGCTTGATTCTGTAGACAATCAAAACAAATATTGCTTAAGGGGGCTTATAATAGCTTAAAACAGTTTTAAAAATATTAAAAACTGTTTTTATTCTAGCCAAAATAAAACAAATCAGACTTTCTCCAGAAGAAAAACTAGTATAGGAAATACCGTAAAGAAATTCCTTGCGCTGTTAAACAGCATTTGGGAAATATTTGAAAAATAAATCACATGAGGGCTAATAATTTTGCATATTTTATTACTGTATATTTCAGCTACTGTTAAAATGTAGGCCTATTACAATAATCAATATATCAATCATTTTTGGTGATGCAATATATATTGCCCATACATAAAAACCAATGTCAGCAACATTTGTCTCTGTCATCTCATCCAATCTCTGTCAGTGTTAGTATGGTTAAAAACACTATAGTATTTACTATAAATAACTATATTTTCCTTTAGGGTGCCTAATATTCTTAAGAATGACATAGTATGTGTTCTTTGAAAGAGTATACTTGCATTACAATGTTATTAAATTGTCAATCTGGCATAAAATAGTTTTAACATTACAATATAAACATTAATCGAGCTAAATTTTGGTGCAACATATTGTATAACAAAAAAAAAAAGCAAGATATCGTGACATACCTATTAAAATGTATTGTCACTGTTTGTATGCTACTTAAAGGAACACTCCACTTTTTTCTTTTTCTTTTCTTTTCTTTTCTTTCTTGCAAATAGACTCATTTTACAAGACACCTAAAGTTTGACCAGTCAAGTTTTACCATCTTTTAATTGATTCAGTTCATCTCCAGGTCTCGCAAGAGCACTTTTAGCTTAGCTTAGCCTAAATCATTGAATCGGATTAGACCATTAGCATCTTGCACAAAAATGAGAAAAGAGTTTTAATAATTTTCATATTTAATATTTAATGCTTGAAAATGTTAATAATCAACTGTTTAACCTTTAAAAAGGGAAGTGTTTATTTAGGGAATAAAAAATACATATTTATTTACCATAAAATGTACATTCTACAGTGTACTCAAAAGAAAGAAAAAAAGAAAGAAAGAAAGAAAGAAAGAGAAAGAAAGAAAGAAAGACAAACAGTGAGAGGAAGAAACATGGACGATTTTGAGGGATGTAAACAATAACATTGATCTTAACATATTTCCCGTTTTACATTTTTAATTTCCATATAGCTTCCGAGAATTTAAATAGGTCCACATATTGATAAATCCTGTTATGATAGCTGTTTTAACCAACATTCTAAAACATAGCCCTACTGTATATACACCTCTGGAGATTGCGAATTATGTAGCCAGAAGTACGTATGGCTGCATTTCGTCTTTAAAACAAATGCTACAGGGCGGTATGATGCTGTTTCTTTTCACCCTACCAGCTGACCTTTTCCAGCTTTTCCGCTGTTACCAGTTTGTCCAGTAGCTCGCCATGTACGTCGGTGGACTTGAAACGCAAAAAGGGGTTGACCATGATGATGAGATTCCAGTCTGGCGAAGAACAGTTCTAGAAAGCGAGTAAGACAAAAACAGAAGCCAAAAAATTAAATAAACAAGCAAATAACAGGGTGAGAATGTGGTAAAATCTGAAAACTCCTCTGGTGGATTACTTAAGTAAGGCTTAGCATGAATCATTAAATCAGATTAGATCATTAGCATCTCACTCAAAAAAAAAAAGAGTTTTGACAATTTTCCTATTTAACAAGAATATAGCCATATAGTCATGTCAAGCTTTAAAATTATCAAAACTCTTTGCTTATTTTTTTTGAGTGAGATGCTAATGGTCTAATCCGATTCAATGATCTATGCTAAGCTAAGCTAAGCTAAAAGTGCTCCCAGACATTGGATGAATGGATTAAAAAATGGTAAAACTCAACAGTTTAACTCTAAAAGAGGTAAGTGTTCCTTTAAAGGATAGCAAAGAATATATATTTACCATTATTTTTACATATGACAGAGTATATAAAGAAAGAAAGAAAGAAAGAAAGAAAGAAAGAAAGAAAGAAAGAAAGAAAGTGAGACAAAGTAAGACTTGTTTTGTCAAATACATGTTAAATTTTTTTTTTTTTTTTACAGAAAAGAAATGTACTTGTTCTTGAATTATTGATAGGAACAGCCTTGGCCACAGTTAGTCTATATTCTGTCTTGCGGGCATCTCTTTGAAAACTGACCTCAGATCATTTCACAATGACAATGTTTCCGGTCGGGACGCTAGTGTTTTTTTCCAGCACCTCTTCATTCAGGATGCTGTATATAAATAGGAGCTCCAGAAATAAGCATCAGTTCTGCAGGGAGCTCTCCGGAGATGGACTCATGGATGGCCACGTTCCCAACCAGCCGCTCAAATTTCCAAAATATTCCACATATATTCACACACTAAGAGACCTATAAGAGGGAAAAACTGATCATGGATATGATTAAAGACGACAAGGATTTCAAATCAACTTAAAAATGAAGATACATATTATAGATAAATATGAGCTAGCTTTGATTAAATATTGGAATATTGTTATATGGCAGCACGGTGGCTCAGTGGTTAGCACTGTCACCTCACAGCAAGAAGGTTGCTGGTTCGAGTCCCAGGGCCAGTTGGATTTTCTGTGTGGAGTTTGCATGTTTTCCCTGTGTTGGCATGGGTTTCCTCTGGGTGGTCCAGTTTCCCCACAGTCCAAAGACATGCAGTATAAGTGAATTGGATTAACTAAATTGGCCATAGTGTGTGTGTGTGTGTGTGTGTGTGTGAGTGAGAGAGTTCTTATGTGATGCATAAGTTGGCGGCTCATTCCGCTGTGGTGACCTCGAATTAATAAAGGGACTAAGCCGAAAAGAAAATGAATGAATGAATAATTAAGTTGATTTAATTTGTTTTATTTAATTAATTTGATTTATGTATTTAGCTTCTGTTACCTTAAAGGGATACTTCATCCAAAAATAACAGGTTTCCAACATTCTTCGAAATATCTTCTTTTGTGTTCAACAGAACAAAAAAGGTCGAACAGAATTGTAATTTTTGGGTAAACTATACCTTTACATTTTTGTTATTTCTTTTTCTTGTTATTTATGAAACTGCATTTCGTTGCCTTGTACTTGTACATGTGTGATGACAATAAAGTTGAATTTAATCTAATCTAATCTAAAACAGTTTGTGAATATTTCCAGCTTCATAGATTTGGCTCATTTTAGGTGGACCTTACTTAAAATCTCCTCTTTTTTTAGTTAAGTTAATCATGCAGCCCTGTAACACACACAAACACACACTCCAGTACAATACGTCCACGTCTGTGACTCTCTCAATTGTCATCTCTATTTGCGAGAACATTGAATGTGTGTTCGCATAACACTTTAGCTCCGTTTGAAGCGACAGTCCCCGTCTGTATACAAAGCTTTTGTCACCAGACTCTCACCTCATCCCAAATGCTGAAGTGAGCAATAGGTGCATTGTCTCTCGCTGAGCTGGACGAGCTGAAACCATTTCAATGAATGTTGCCTGTGTTTGAAAGGCTCACTTGTTTTATGCTATCCCTGCAGGGAGTATGCAGCAATAAAAGCATACATCAAGGAGAGAGAGAGAGAGAGCTGTTTACTTTCTCTCCATTCCCAAATTATAAGAGAATTTAATACGGTTGGGGACAGTCAAACAGATGTGATGACGATGTCTCCCGCTCTGATAGTAGCTCTTAGAGCTCAAAACTGATTATTCCAGTGAAGTCTGATGAGGGTTTGATGTATGTAAAGACAGAATGTTTGCATCTGATGATCACTGATGTCCCTTAATTCATAAACACACATGCATGCATCAGATCCAGGGTTTGGGTACAGTAAAATCCAGCAAATGACTTCATTATCATTGTTGTTAATAACTACAACTGAACCGATATATCTCCTCTTCTCTCTCTGCGTCACAAACTTTTACCGTTGTCATGACAATCAGCTCATGTCTCCTTCAAGCACGCCGTACATACAGTGTTTCCCCATAATTGTGCTTTCTTTGTGAGTACAGTGCATTTAAGCTGACTCCCTGCACCACCTTTTGCCGTAAACATATTCAGGTTCTGAAATCAGCATGCAATTATGATCAAATGCTATTCACATTTGACTGGGAAGAGCTAAATCAGTTTATTTGGCACTGATAATTAGGGCACTGATGGTGTGTGTGCACATACTGTATTGTGTATCTGTTTGTGCTTTTCTTAAGCTCTAGAGTCTGTGACAGCTCACAGACATGTAGAGTAAAATAAGTTGTGAAATCTGGGACGGATGGATAGTTTTAAAAGTAACCAGCGACTTCGGAGTGCCTATATACAAAGTTCCGCCATGAAATTCTATTGGGTGTTCAGGCTGATATAGTTCTATCCAATAATCCAACAATGTAAAAAAAATCTTACTGCCTTAAATTGTTTAGTTAAATTGAATGAAAAGTCAAACTGACTAAAAATATTAAGGTAAACCTTGTGTAACTAAAAAAGTAGTTGAAACCTGCTTAACTTATTAAAATAAGTTAAAGGGCACCTATTTTACCCATTTTTAAAGATGTAATATTATTATTATGGTTTTTCTGAGTGTGCCAGTTTAGGTTCAGTTCAAAACATAATTCAGATTTTTTTTATGATGATGTGTTAAAAAGTGCCATTTTGGGGGCGTGTACACAGTTCTTTGTTTTAGGGGCGTGTTGCTTCACATGAAAATTAGTTTAGACTTCCTGCCCAACATAACAAGGGGGCGGAGCCAAGAGCTTCCCTCTTTGTGCATGGCAACAGACAGGCAGACAGAGAGAAGCAACATAAGTGAGAGGATCAGCATTCAGCCGTACATGTATGACTCGGACACAGACTAAGCAGAGAGTACAAAATCATTTGTGTCTTTGTATAGTTTTACAGCCAACTGTGTGCTAGTTTAAAGCTCTGAGCTTGTAGCCTACACCAAGACTAATAACCAAGCCCACTGAATTAACTTTGACTGAAGGGCATCACACACCGGATGCGCTGCGACACGGTGCTCACATGACAGTTGAAAGTATCACACACTTGCGGTGCCGGTGTGTGTCCCCTGATAGAACCTTATGTTTATAATTCAGAAATGCTTGCCGCTGCATGGTGCGACGTTGTCACCGAGCGGCGCTTCTGGTGTACGACCTGATTGAAGCTATAACTAAAGGGCGTCATACACCGGATGAGTTGCTCAGAGTCACGACACGACACACCAGACACGCACATTCGCATGTTATTTAAAATTAAACTATTCAGATAACGCTCTGTGGTGCAGCAGAAATATGAACAGTGTCCTGAGCAGGGCCAGCACGTCCATAGAGGCGACCTAGGCGGCAGAATATTTAGCGAACCCCCCGTTCCTCACCTTCATCCACAACACCCTCCCGGTCCTTACTTTCATCCGTGACAACGCGAAATGCATGGCGCTGCGCGTCGTTAGTTGGTTATTTCCAATGGAGGGACGTGCACGTGAGACAACGCGGTCGCACTTACAAGTTGCACCTAGTTAAGATGACAGGGAGCTTCTGTGATCGCGGGACATGCAAACTGCTGAAGTTTAAGGAAGACTCAATGAAAAGTACACATGTATGCAAACCCACTAAAACTCACAAACACTGGCGGCGAGGAGAGCGATAACGTGGTGAATGTTGAGCCCAATGAGCCTTACATCTAAAAATAGAGCAAGGGTGTTTCTTTGGTGACGTCGCTTTGACTCACACACTGAAAATGGCGGACGTGAAACAACATACTGAGGATATGGTAATGTGCACCTGTCCATCAATATTGGTGGGCGGGGGAACCGCACTCCTATGTCAAGTTGCGGTCTGTCTCAAAACCGCTCCAATTGATCCACCCTTTTTATGTTGTTAAAGTGAAAAAAAAAAGCACTATGTGTGTTTATATCACCCCAATATGACGGTCTATACACTATACCTACACATATGTCTGTCCAAACAGCTTGAAAAGTAGATTTTTTCACCATAGGTGCCCTTTAAAGGTGCAGTATGTAAGTTTGACACCCAGTGGTTGAACTAGGTATTGCACACCTGGTTCAAAACACATGAAAGTGTAAGTTGCCAGATTGACGACACCAACAGCAGTGTGCCTGACTGTCCAGCCTAAAGCTGATTTAAGGCTAATTTAAGTCGTGTTCTAAATAAATGCAATGGCATGTATTAGCAGACATATTTTCCATATTAAAAGGAGTTTTTGTTCTAATCAACACCTGAAATTTATATTTTAGAAATGGCTTCGCTTTCTTGCAGTTGAACAACAGGATAAACTGACAATGATCACCTTAGGTACACTTCATGTGCTTTATTCAGTGTTAAATGCTAATAATGTGAGTTTAAATGTCATTTTACATGACATTTATTGCCATATACTGAAAGCAGCAGCAGGTAGCTCACCTCAGATCTTGAAAATAAAATAAAAGGTTTAAATTGAACTGTGACTCGGTTTAAGCTTACGCATAACAGTGATTCAGCATGTACATTTAATAATGTTAGTGGTCTAATAATATGTATAATTAGATTATAAACTTTACCATTCCATTGGAGTGCAGTGAGTGCACTATTCTGTGCTTCTGAATGGCTGTATTTAAATATAAATCGTGTTTCGTCTGGTGCAAACAGCTAAATTGCTTATCACTGCAAATCTCATCATGTAACGTGTTGTTAGGACACAGGATTGCAATGTAACCTGCTCACCTAATGTTTACATTCATAATATTTATATTATTTGCTAATTAATAACCTCACATGGAACTCTGACTCTGCATCTTATTTCAGAGGCTGCTGCTGTCGACTGTAGGTCGCATTTTGGTTACTGACGCATGCTTTGAGAGCCTTCCTGGCTGAATTAATGAAATATGTGATTTTCCACCAAGGCAACCCAAGACTTCAGCAAACAAGAATTTTCACTTAGCATGTTTCTTAAATATCTGCAGAAATATTATAGTATTTTTATGCTGTAGAAGAATCAAAAACTTACAGCACCTTTAAAGTAACATAAAAAAAATTGTTATCATGACTTATATATAAATAATAAATAAATTTATATATATGTATATATAAACTACCGGTCAAACGTTTGAGTGCAGTAGGGTTTTTAAATGTTTTAAAATAAGCTTCTCCTTCTCACCAAGGCTGCATTTATTTAATTTAATTAATTAATACTAGTAACAAAACATGTAGATCATTTCTATTTGCGATCATTGCTGTGGCACCTCGTCTGTGAACTGCTATATGTTCTAAGTGCTTACCTGTATTCTGCTTTTCTAAACGATCACATCCCCAGCCGGAAGGTTGTAGCATCCTCTGTCCTCTGACAAGCTATCTCCGCGGGCTCCCGCTCTCCATTCGCAAGCTATTTCAGTGCCGCTCACCAGCCTGAAGCCAAGCGTTCAGCGGTCTGCCGGTGTACCTAATATTTTGTCCTTATTTTGCCTGCACCCCTGGTGTCTTGTCTGTCCATTACAAGATGGAGGCAGAAACTAATGCATGAGCTGTGTAGTGATAGATCACCCATTGTAAGTGTGCAGATTTCTGAACGACTCCTTTCCCCTCACACTTCCAATAATATCCAGGTAAACACAGCGTCTTCATGAGCGTCTTGCTGCTGTGTTAGTGGGCGGGGCCGCAGGTTTGAATTTTGCCAGGTCTGCATGCGCAACCATTGTTTCGTAACGACGTCACGCCGAAACGGCTGAAGATTCGTTATCAAGACGATTCATTTAAACCTCTATGAGTCAACTCTTTTATAGATGAATCAATAGTTTTAAAAACTGTCCACTTTTAGATTTAAGCTTTAGCTGGATATTTCACTTCACTAAGAGCTGTGTTACACACTACATAGAAGGTCATTTTCAAAAACCCATAATAGGGGCTCTTTTTCTGGTCATTATTTTCAATAAGAAGTTCCATAATTATTATACATGATATAATCAGAAAAAATTTGTCCTTTACATGCACAAATTTATACAAGGCAGTAATGCATGTGAACATGCATGTACAGTATAGTTAATCCCAAAATCATTCCTGCTAAACAGAGACACATTTAGCTGTGTTTTTTTCTTGTTGTTTCCACTAGCTGCTGCTTTCACAGAAGATGTAAATGAATTTTATTGTTGCTTGGAAACTCAAGAACAGGAGCAACTTTCATTTGATAATTACAAAGGAACGGCAAAAGCATCTCAGTCATTAAGAGCTGGAATGGAGGGTCTTTTGGACTTCCTGACTCGCTGCTGCTGGTGTGTGTGTGTGTGTGTGTGTGTGTGTGATTTATCAAATGATGGCAGTGTTTTATCTTGATTGCTTTAGTTAACTAGGTTTATGGCAAAATGCAGAAAATTAATCAAAATGTGCTTTATTTATTTTTTCGCCCATGGTGTTACTAACAGGCTAGTGTGGTTACATACTAAAAGCCTATTCACACCAAGAGCAATGCAGCAAAACATTGCCAATTTGTGCTAATTTGTGTCAAATGTTTGTGCATAAAGCATGGCACGTGTTTCCGTCAGCCTCTGAGACTAGCCAAAAAGTTTAAACACTGCAACGCAACTGACAGAAATCATCAACAGCTTTAATCAGAGAAAATGTACGTAAACACCGTCCATGACACAAATTTACTTTTAGCCCTTTAGCAAATGCTTTTATCCAAAATGACTTACAAATCAGGAACGGCACAAGCAATTTATCATAAGTGCTTGTGAAATGTGTGTCTTCACTTCTTCCTTTTTTTTCTCCTCAGGAAGGTTGTGATGGTCTCAGTGGATCATTTGGAAGTTGGCAGCATTTCGCACCACAAGGCTTGGTATGTACATCTAATAACAAATCCTCTTGAAATTTGGCACACTTGAATTAAAAGTCAGATCTGCTGTTTGTTTGTTTAGGACTTATTGTGTGTATTAGAATTAGAAAAATAATCTGTAATCAAATAGAGAACAAAACCTATAATCATATACTTTTTATAAACATGTTATGTGACAAGGAGCATAGCGTATACGAGTACACCCCTCACAAATCTCTCATTTAAATCAATATACAATATTTTCTATAGGAAGCTTTACATTATATTTGTGCATATACCTTAGTTTAGTCATTACTGAAGCCAAATCAGAAGATATTCTAAAGGCTCGTACACACCGGGATGCTTTTCGTTTGCGTTTATCGTCAGCGTTTTCCAAGACGTTTTTCTGGATTCAAACCCAAGCGATTTTCACAGGCGTCGAGCAGAAGAGTATGCAAAATCACTCCTTGACGTTAGATGGCGCTACACAACTTTAACCTCCTGACACCCGCTTGTAACACAGAGAAAGAAGACAAAGTTGACACGCTTGTTGTTATAGATGGTTCTAGCAGCAGCTCCAGCTCTAGTGATTTTTGTTCACCAGTGCAATAAGCAGCTCCATGTTCATCACGCCTCTGGGCATCTTCTTCAATGTGCACTCGCATTGACAGTGTTGCGCTTGAGCGCCTCCAAGTGCTGTTTACTGTAACTTCAGCAGCTTCGTGCACATGAACAAAAGTGCCAATCAGATTGGTGAAGGTTTTGACGCGGCGCGTCAAAACAAAAAAACGAGTTTGAGGCGTTTTTTTAAAAATGACGCTTTTGCGCCTGGCGTTTTACGTGTTGGTGTGCATGATCACATTGACGCCCTTTATTTAGTCACGAGGTGTTAAACATCGACGGAAAACGTGAGCAAAAAACCTCTCGATGTGCATGGGCCTTCACAATATAACTTACAATAATTGTCCAAAAATTAAGTAGCCCAAATTTATTTGTTAGGGAAAAATATTAAAATTGTATATTTAAAAGAGCAAAATTCAAGAGAAACAAAAAATATATAAAATTTTGTTGAGATTTTGTCTATATTTTACATTAATTTAATAGTATTTTCGTTCTATTTCTAAAGATGTTCAGTGACTAAAATATTATTTTAGTAAATATACCTGTTTATTAAATCTATTTTGTTCAAATGCATCCAAATATATCATCTATAATCCCAGAGAAGTAGCAAAAAAATTTACATATTACTATGATTATTGTAATGAAGTTTACGGCCACCTGGCCGCCGGGAAGAAGGAGGCGGAGAACCGACAACGTTTTAAATAAATATTTATTAATAAAAGGGACGGCAGCTCCTCACGGAGACTGCCGTCTACATCAAAACAAGCAGACGGCAGCTCCTCACGGAGACTGCCGTCAAACTGAAAGCAAAAACAACCATGTCCGGACCCGGTCCTCTCTCTCTGTCCTCTGCCATCGTTCCTCCTCTTACAGTCCAGAGCTCCTTCCGTGGGATTGAAGGCAGGTGCGCGCCACAGGTGCATCTCATCTGTGGCGGGCCTCGTTTCGCTCCCACGGCTCTCGGCCACGCCCCCTCGCCACAATTATATATATTTCTTAATTTTCCACAGTTTCAAAAGTTGGGAGCAACATGAGGGTGAGTACTGGATGACTGAATATTTATTTTTATTTTTTTAATTAGTTTGTTTGTTTTTAATTATTATTATTATTATTTTATTTGTTTATTTATTATTTTAGGTTACCACTTTTTTCCAGATTTAATATAAGTCCTTTGTGTCTCCAGAATGTGTCTGTAAAGTTTCAGCTCAAAACACCCATCAGATTTTTTATTATAGCTTTCAGAAGTTTCTATTTTATAGCTCTTAGCAGCAGGTAGCGGTTTTTGTGTACTGCGCCTTTAAGGCTAGTCATCACGCCCACCGTTTCCACGTGCCTGTCAGTGTGCCTTAATCTCCTCCCTCGGCTGCGTTAAACAACAGACAGACAGACAAGAAGGAAGCCAGTCTCACGTAATGTTTGTGAGAAATACTACAGTAAGAACTTTACCAATGAGTAATTAATGCATTTGTTGTGTAGTTGCAATGATGAGTCACACACGATGTCATTACAAAGTTTTTGCACAAACAGAGATAGATACACACACACACACAGCGCAGACACACACACACACAGACTGTGCGCGCGCGTTTAGCTTTGCACTCTTTCTTGCACGCAAATGTGACAGAATGCAGGTTAATCTCCTCTGCTGTATGGATATCTGTTATGTTAATGTACAAAATAAACCTGATTTAATTTGATAAACCAGGATTAAAACATCTCCTTTTTAATTGTTTTGACACGCGGCTGTGGAGATAAAGTTAATCTGAAGTAAATCGCTGCAATTTATTACACACATGCGCTGTTTTAAAACATGCTAAACTTGTAAAACTCACTCTTGATCACATTTGATGATGATTGATGATCCTAGCGAACTGAACAGATCTTTTATTCCCGGTTGCTTTGCGCACGTCCTGTCTTGTTGATATGATTATACCAGTTACTACGGAGACATGTTAATATGCAGCTGTCAATCAATTCGGTGGGCGGGGGGACCGCACTCCTACGTCAAGTTTAGGTCGGTCTCGCTTCCATTGGTCCAGTGTTTTTATGTTGTTCAATTGAAAAAAAAGCACTAAGTGTGTTTATATCACCCCAATATGACGGTCTATACACGATACCTACACATATGTCTGTCCAAACAGCTTGAAAAGTAGATTTTTCACCATAGGTGCCCTTTAACACATCAGTGTTTTTATTTTATTCTTAAAGAAAAATGCAACTTAGCACGGTGACTCAGTGGTTAGCACTGTTGCCTCACAGCAAAAAGGTCGCTAGTTCAAGTCCCAGCTGGGCCATTTGGCATTTCTGTGTATAAACATATGTTGGAATAGTTAGTGGTTCATTCTGCTGTGGCGACCCCTGATAAATGATGGCTTGTTTCCACTGACTGGTACAGTACGGTACAGGCCGGTACGGGTCACCTTTATCAGGCTTGCGTTTCCACTGCTAAAAGGGTACCAATAGTACTCTTTTGGTGGGTGTGGTGTACGACAGAAAGTTGAAGAAATAGCGAAATAGCCTACTGTAACGTCTGCAATTATATAAAATAAATAAATAAATGCAACATATATGAGCACATACAGACCATTACAGTCTCCGATATGTTACCAATTACAGAAAAACTACACACAGCATACATTTAGTCCTTATTTAGGTTCAAAACAACACGAAATACAGCCCACAGTCAGTGCAAACCTCTCATGATTAAATGTGTCTTTAATCTGTACGTGTAGCCTCTTGTTAGAAAGTAATTCCATCATTCCGAGTTCATAATAGTCCAAAAGGTGGTGATAATAGTTAAACATGGCAGTTTGTTCACGTTTGCTAAAAAAAAAGATGTTCTCCTTTTTTTTCCGGCTTCTCCTTTGTTTTTTCTGGCTTCTCCTTTTGTTTTTTCATGCGTCACTCTCGCGTTTGTCAGTTTCTGACAGGATCAGGTTTCAAAAGCACGTCAATAATCAAGCTCACGTTATTGTCATCAGCTCAAGAAGTTTGTTTTATTTAAATATAGACGCGCGGCGAGCGCAAGCAAGAAAGCGAAACCGCTCGCGCTTCAGACTGGCTCGTAAAAAACTACGGGGCAAAGAGTAAAATCTGCCCTTCTTTTTGGCTTTGTTGCTGTTTATCAAGACAACGACAAGGTTCGTTTGAGCCCTGGTCGACCAGGGCTCGTTATTATATGTATATATAATTATGCTGTAATCTCTCGGCTGTGTATTAAAACATGGCGGCTTCTTTGTTTTCATTCTGGCTTGTTGCGTGAGCGAATGACGTATCTCTGTAAACCAATAGCGCTCAGCTGCGCGTCTAGCTCCACCTTTTGGTACCCTTTCTCGTGTTTGGTACCCTTTCGAAAGGGTGTCGAACGGTTAACCGTACCGTACCATACCATACCACTAAGTGGAAACAGGCCAAAACAAAGAGACTAAGCCCAAGGAAAATTGATGAGTGAATGAAAATGCTAAATTCTGGCCAGTGCTGAATGCAGCTCTGCTCTATACTGAAAGGAAATACCTAGTTTTCTTAATCCATTATACTTTAAGTCACATAACAAGAGCAACAACAACAAAACATGTTTTTCCTGCTTTGGTCAAACTAATTTAAAATAAGCTGAAACAACAATTCTTAGGTTGTTTTGGGACAACTTAAGTGTTTTATGTTCAGTCCACTTTGTAAAAACAGTTCAGTTAATTGATTAGTGTGTTAGGAGAACGTCAAGGAATTACATAGAGCAATGTGTACAATGCACTGTGAAACATGCTGGGTTCCACATAGTCCCTTTATGTTGTCCTAACACAAATCAATTAAGTTAATAGTTTTTGCAAATTTGAGTGGATCGAACATAAAGCAGTTAAGTCGTCCTGAAAAAAACTTAAGAATTGTGTTGTTTCAACTCGTTTTAAATAAGTAGTTTGACCGAACAGCAAAAGTCTTTTCTTACACTGTGTGCTGTAACATTAAAGTCTGTGTTTGTGTTTTGCTCTGTCAACATGAGGTGACAGCGGCTGAGCTCTGGCCATCTGAGATTACAGCATCTCTCTCTCTCTCTTTCTCTCTCTCTCTCTCTCTCTCTCTCTCTCTTTCTCTCTCTCTCTCTCTCTCTCTCTCTCTTTGTCTGTTTGTCGATCTCTGTCTGTCTCACTCTCTGACCGGCTGTCCGGCCAGCAGGACCAGATGAGCACTGATAATTACCAACTGGCAGTGTGGGGCAAAGGACACCTTCAGTGCGCGTGCATGTGTGTGTGTGTTTACGTGTGAACAATGGGTTTGTCCGGGGTGACACATGCCCCTTTCAGTCTCAGAGGCAGCCTAATGCAGTCATTGTGTGTTAAGGACACCCAGGCCGAATAACCTAGCTAAACAAGCAAAGATGAGCGACAAGGGAGAAAACTGCAAGATAGACGATATGATAGAGGGTCAGATGAGGCAAACACCTCAGTTAGGAGAGCAGGTGTGTGTGTGTCTCAGCTTAACCTCTAAATCTCTCACTGTTTAAACTTTAGCAGTTTCATTTTTCATGCGTTGTATCGGCACTTTGGAAATTTAAGGTTCTGTTTGTGCTCTGAGCAGTTTTAAGATTTGATATGCTATATACACTCACCGGCCACTTTATTAGGTATACCTATCCAACTGCTCGTTAACGCCAATTTTTTAGTCAGCTAATCACATGGCAGCAACTCAATGCATTTAGGCATGTAGACATGGTCAAGACGATCTGCTGCAGTTCAAACCGAGCATCAGAATGGGGAAGAAAGGGGATTTAAGTGACTTTGAACTTGGCATGGTTGTTGATGCCAGATGAGCTGGTCTGAGTATTTCAGAAACTGCTGATCTACTGGGATTTTCATGCACAACCATCTCTAGGGTTTACAATATCCAGTGAGCGGCAGTTCTGTGGGCGCAATAGCCTTGTTGATGTCAGAAGTCAGAGGAGAATGGCCAGATCGATTGCAGCTGATAGAAAGGCAATAGTAACTCAAATAAACCACTCGTCACAACAGAGACATGCAGAAGAGCATCTGTGAATGCACAACACGTCCAAGCTTGAAGCAGATGGGCTACAGCAGCAGAAGACCACACCGGGTGCCACTCACTACAATTCACACAGGCTCACCAAAATTGGACAATAGAAGATTAGAAAAATGTTGCCTGCTCTGATGAATCTCCATTTCTGCTGGGACATTCGGATGGTAGGGTCAGAATTTGGCTTCAACAGGTTTTTAGGACAATATTTATTATTATTTTTTTTAAATCAAGGATAAAAGACAATGATAAATATTTTGCATAATGGATATTTAATCTTAACCTGAGGTAGAAATATGATGGGCAGTTAATTATAATTTAAATTATTAATTATTGCAGGAACCATTTGGAACATGCATTGTTTTAGTCAGAAAGCAGTTACCGCAATACTGTAATTTCCCTCTAGAGATCAGTATGGCTGAAATAACACACTGTTGTAATTAAGACCTTGTCAATTAAACAGATGATGCTTCAGCAAAGTAGTTTTTTATGTATATGTTTATACTGTAATTCAAATAATTCAGAGCAAAATAAGTAAAATAATTAAACAATGCAACAACTCAGTTTTTACCAACAGTGAACATTTTTTTATCTCATCTAATGCCATAGAATTATTCTAAATTATCAGGTTGACAGACTTATTTATTAATTAATTTATTTACAGCAAGAAGCTCGCTGGTTTGAGTCCCGGCTGGGTCAGTTGGCATTTCTGTGTGGAGTTTGCATGTTCTCCCCGTGTTGGTGTAAGTTTTCTCCGGGTGCTCCAGTTTCTCCCACAGTCCAAACACATGTGCTATAGGTGA
>CAIGQZ010032675.1:2806970-2850051 GCA_903798205.1 Danio tinwini
TATTATTATTATTATTATTATTATTATTATTATTATTATTATTATTAGTAGTAGTAGTAGTAGTAGTAGTAGTAGTAGTATTTAAATTTACGGTTACGCATTATGTTTTATAAAACCTTTTATAATATTTAAATGATATACATGTATGATAATTATTGATGACATTATATGACAGTATTTATCATAATAATGTAATAATTTAATAAGATTTAACATTTTTAATATTATTATTATTAATAATATTTAGTTTATTATTATTATTATTATTATTATTATTATTATTATTATTATTATTATTGTTGTTGTTGTTATTTTTATTTACTGTTATGTATTGTTTTAGAAAACATTGTAAAATATTTTTTGTATTATTATCATACTATTTTCTATTTACTGTTATGTATTTTTTTAATATAAAACAAATGTAGTGCATTATTAAATTTACTGTTATGCAGTTTTTATAAAGTAGTTTATAATATTTAGTGTATTATTATTATTTACTATTTTTTAGCATGTATTATAACATATTTTATAGTAATTAGTGTATTATTATTACTTAAATTTACTGTTATATTTTATAAAATATTGTATACTATTTAAAATTTAAACATGTATGATTATTATTTGCATATTATTATGTAAATTTATGACAGTTTTTAATAAAATTTTAATCATTTAAAAAAGATGTAACATTTTAAAATATTATTAATAATAATATTTAGTTTTTTATTATTGTTGTTGTTCTTATTTACTGTTATATATTGTTTTAGAACATTTTAATTAGTGTATTATTATTATTGTTGTTGTTTGAATGTACTGTTATGTTGTATGTTTTTGAAAATACTTTTTAAATATGTATTATTATTATTATTATTATTATTATTATTATTATATTTATATTTTAATTTACTGTTACGTATTGTTTTCTACCATATTATAACATTTAGTATATTATTATTACTGTTGTTATTATTATTATTATTATTATTATTATTATTATTATTATTTTACTCTTATTATTTTAAGTATCGTTATTTATTCTTTTGATTATTATTTACTGTTTCACGTTTTATCAAGTATTTCACAATATTTAGTGTGTATTAAAAGTTTCCTAAAATATTAAAACATTTTGTGCATTATTATTATTATTATTATTATTATTATTATTATTATTATTATTTATAATAATTTAATTATTAATGTGTATTTTACGTTTCCAAATTAAATTCCTTTTTAGCTCTCAGTTTCACAGTGTAAAAGTTACCATTGCAATTCGTGGAAGGTCAAATAGCAATTTCTGTTATCATCATTACCTATTATTATTATGATGCTATTATTTGGGCTAACAATCACACAACGCGGGTAAAAAAACCTGCCAGAAACGTGACGTCCTCCTAAAATAACCCAATCAGTGTGACGTCCATGTGCTGTGAGTCACTCGTGTCGTTTTAACCTCCTGTCACTATTTTCTGCGCCGAATTTGAAGGGTCGTAAAAAACACAAGGCCAAAAATAACAGAAGCAGACGTTTGCTAGCATTGTTGATCCAGTGAGGTAAGAGTCTGCTCTCTTTGCATCACTCCCGATTTAATATTGATGAACTTTATTTACTACACATTATTCATAATTCATCGTTCGCTATGTCTGAAGATAATCCTTTTAAAGTGTGAATGTTTACATCTCGCTTCTTCGGGTATCATCGTATGTTTTTGGGAGCTGAGAGACCCGTAGGCTTTTTTATATGGCTCAAAAACATCACATTGATACTTTATGACTAGCGAGATCATGTTAAAGACAACATTTTAGCGTAGTGCTGCTGTAAACACCCTGCATGAAGCTTATGTAAGGGGAGAACAGGGAGTTTTAAACATGGAGTTGTTTTGTTTGACCATTAGAAATAACAAAATGGTGGTTTTGTAAAAAAGTAAAAATTACTTTTCTAAGTAATGAGTAAAGTAAATTGCTTAAAAAGATTAAGTTATAATATTTGAGTAACTTTAAAAAATGTAACGCAAGTTGCTTAATTAGCTTTTGAAATATTAATTGCTATAGTATATAATAGTTACAAACACCTATATGAGAGAAGCAGGCCAGAATTAGGGTAAAGTTGCTTTTATATTCGCACATTCAGACATTCTCCTTAATATTAATAAATCAGAAAAGCATTCTTTCCATCATGTTTCATATCATTCTGTAATTATTGAATATTTTTTAACAATCCATTTAGGTATATAAGGATCCGCTTTATTTTAATTTACCAACATTACTAGGGCAAATAGTTTTTAATAGTCAAAAACAAAAACATTTAAACAAAATATATGATTTCTTTATAATAAAATAAATATAAGTGTTAAAGAAACTCTTAAACCTGATATATAAAATGTAACAAAGTGTGTGCAAAGGTAGAGTGCAAATGCTAAACAATCAAAGGAAACTTTGAGGGTGCACTCACACTATGCTATCCGAACCAAGTGGCCAACTGGAAGTGCGATACTGTATGCACATTAATTCATTCATTCATTTTCTTTTCGGCTTAGTCCCTTTATTAATCTGGGGTCGCCACAGTGGAATGAACCTCCAACTTATCCAGCACGATTTTACGCAGCGAATGCCCTTCCAGCCGCAATCCATTTCTGGGAAACATCCACACACACTCATTCACACTCATACACTACGGACAATTTAGCCTACCCAATTCATCTCTACCGCAGGTCTTTGGACTGTGGGGGAAACCGGAGCACCCGGAGGAAACCCACGCGAATGCAGGGAGAACATGCACACTCCACACAAAAACCCAGCTGAGGCTTGAACCAGCGACCTTCTTGCTGTGAGGCGACAGCACTACCTACTGCGCCACTGTGTCACCTGCACATTAATATAGCCGCATTTTTTTATGACACTGCAAAGCAATAGTTAACATTTTACAGTACTGTGACGGTTGGGTTTAGGGATGGGGTGGGTGTAGGGGTTAAAATACAATTTATTGGGTGATTAAATAGATAGCAGAAATAATACTCAGTACAACTACTGTTTTTACAGTACTGTGATGGTTGGGTTTAGAGTTGGGGTGGGAGTAGGGGTAAAAAATACAATAAATGGGAAATTTACTAAATAATATAAATAATTCTCATTAACTTCCAGCCGCAATTATATCCGATCTAGCAACAACCACGTTTCCCGGCTCACTTGAGAAGTGTCAGTGCTCTGAATCGGGCCCAGTTGCAGTTCAGTTGGCCTGCCCTGGCCCGGTTGGAAGAGGTGTGCCAGAGCGTAGTTCAGTTGGGCTTTGGTGTGGTACGCTTGTAGTACAAAGCGCGCATGAGCCTGAAACTGAAGATGAGACGTGACTTTTAAGGGATAATTTGATATGGATTTATTAATCATTCTTATGTTTCGATGAACGCGAACTGTCGTAGTTTATTAAAGACAAAAATCCCTCGCTTACATGAGGACTTT
This sequence comes from Danio tinwini, assembly GCA_903798205.1. Lineage (NCBI taxonomy): Eukaryota > Metazoa > Chordata > Actinopteri > Cypriniformes > Danionidae > Danio > Danio tinwini. Next base: position 2,810,423 of record CAIGQZ010032675.1, read on the forward strand.
ATGATGAGCATCAAAAGTGGTGTATCTTTTCACCAACATATTTAACTGCGTGTCACTGCATCCCAAATGAAAAAACAAAACAAAAACAAAATGATATAACTAAAGCAATCTTCACTGTGCTGAGTGAGAGCACTTCTCTTCCTGTTAAACTAAACAGTCACATCATCAATGATGTAAGTGTGCTCTGGTTTGACACGCATGATAATATTTTAGTTACTTTGTTTAAAAATGTAACGTTACTGAATTGTTGAATTAATATTAACATAGTTACATTAAATAACACAGATTTTGCCTCCTGCGAGAGACAGAAATGAAGGTGCAATTAGTTTTAACACACCAATGTTCTCAGATTTGTCAATATAGTTTAGAAGTATACTGACTGAAAGTTTCGCATGTTCTCCCCGTGTTGGCATGGGTTTCCTCTAGGTGTTCCGGTTTCCTCCACAGTCATGCCACAGTCATAGACATGCGCTTTAGGTGAACTGAATAAACTAAATTGATCGTAGTGTATGTGTGTGAATGAGTGTGTATGGATGTTTCCCAGTATTGGGTTGCAGCTGGAATGGCATCTGTTGTGTAAAACATATCCTGGATAAGTTGGTGGTTCTTTCCGCTGTGGCAACCTCTGATGAATAAAGGGACTAAGTCAAGGGAAAATGAATGAATGAATGTAATAAATTGTGAAACTGACTAGCAATTTGTGAGTGAAAATTGAGTCAGGCACCAAATCTCACAAGTCATATTTACAAGAATCATCTGACGGCATATTAAAAGATGCAAATTATATTTATTTTTTATTAGATGCACTACTTCAATCTTCTCTGGCGCACACCCTTCAAACCACATCAAGCGCTGAAAGAATTGTGCAGTTTCTTTGTTCAGTCCCAAAGGAATACACTATATACATACGTACTTTATGCATATAGGTCAAAGTAGAAAAAGATTTTTTAAGCATCAGCACAATAATAAAAGTGTCAGGTTTTAAATTTCCACCCATAAATTTGAATGTGTCCTGTTTATTAGAAAAGAATAAGAGTACAAAAAAATTTGAATCAAATAAACAGAAAAAATAAAAAGAATGACTGTCATGAGCATGTTTACGATGACCTACAGAAAAAAATCTGTATAACCATAGTTTATATACCCAAAAACAAACAAACTTTAATTGCATTTCATGTTTCTATGTACATAGATGAAAATTTGGACGGAAATTGAATGTGACCTTTTAGACACATTCTGCAAATTTCAGCTGTTTATATCCTAACAAAATGTAAACGAAATGTACATAAGTTGTATATATAATGTAATAACATGTGTAAAACTACAACCCCAAATCAGAAATGTTGGGACAGTATGGAAAACGCAAATTAAGTACCTGTATCCTCTTCCTCCGCAGCCAGGATTTTGTAATTTGTAATTATGTGCAGAATGTGGTTTCGCATTGTCTTGTTGAAATATGCATGGGCGTCCCAGGATAAGCATATTGTGCTCCAAAATATCTATGTACGTTTCAGCACTAATGGTGCCATCACAGAAGTGCAAGTTACCTTTGCCAAGGGCACTGGCACAACCCTGTACCATTCGTTTTCCCTCTTGGTGTGGTTTGTTTGGGCAGGTGTGAGTGTAGCAGTCCCACTCGAGTGTGCACCAAAAGTGGACCAAAAAAGAATACCAAGACCTCCTTGAAGAGGTTGTATCGGTACGCTTTCAAACGAACCCTGGAGTGGTTTGTTTGTGGTAAGAACACAATCCAAACTAAAACTGACCCAACCGCAAAAGTACTGCACCTTTTTGAACTAATCCAGTTGTCTAATGCGTTGTCCCATCTAATGGGGTGTGGAGGAAAAAAATTTGTTGACAGCGCTTTACCAACACTTTAAACAGAGAGAGAGAGAGAGAGAGAGAGAGAGAGAGAGAGAGAGGGAAAAACATTACCTGATGGATTGTTGGTAGATGACCATGTCTCAGTTTAGCTAAATTAAATCACGCCTCCTCCTGAAGTAAGTTGCGATGCGCCTTCGCCGTTTGCAATGCATTAAAACATTGTTATCCAGCTGCAGCTGCGATTCGTTCTCGAAATGTATACTTTGCCTAAAGTGATGTTTACAAACTCCATAATAGGGTTAACAGGGATACCTAGCGCAGTCGTCCCTCCATAGTAAAAAGCAACATTTCGTGCCTGATGGTTTGTTTACCTGCGGGATTTCCAATCGCAGTTTAGAAAATACGTTTAATAACATCTGGCCAATGAGTGATGTGGATTTTGTCACATGACTGCATTTTGATTGTTTTCAACTGGATCAAACAAAAGCATTCAGTGAGGTGTGAAAAGGACCCAAAAACGGCAGAAAAATACTACAATGTATCATTTGTTGCCCTCGGTCCGGACCAAATGAACTGAACCACAAATGTGAAATCACCCTTGGACTTGTGCAGATAACAGACTGAATGATTCTTTTCTTCTTTGGTCCAGAGCACATGGCGTCCATTTCTTCCAAAAATGACTTGAAATACTGATTTATCTGACCACAGTATGCGTTTCTACTGTGTGATGGTTCATCCCAGATGCCTCCGAGCCCAAAGAATGACATAATTAACAACGCTTCAGGACACTGTTAACATAGGGCTTCCTTTTGGCACAGTACAGTTTTAATTGGCATTTGTGTATGTAACTACGTATTGTGCTACTTGACAAAGATTTGCCAAAGTAGTCCTGAGCCCATGTGGTGATATCACCTATAGATGAATGAGGATTCTTGATGCAGTGAGGGATCAGAGATCACGGTTGTTTAATTTAGGCTTGCGCTCTTGTCCTTTATGCACTGGAATTCCTCCAGATTCTTTGAATCTTTAATTATGTCATGTACTGTTGAAGGTGAAATATCCAAATTTCGTCCTATCTTTTTTTGAGGAACATTGCTTCTAAACATTTCAATAATTTTCTCACGTATTTGATGGCAAACTGGCGATCCTCAGCCCATCTTTGCTCCTAAAGGACTAGACCAGGGGTGCTCAACCCTATTCCTAGCAATCGACCTTCCTGCAGTTTTCAGTTGCAGCCCTTATCAAACACACCTGCCTGTAATTATCAAGTGCTCCTTACGTTCTAAATAATTGGTTCAGGTGTGTTTGATCAGGATAGGAGCTGAAATCAGCTGGAAGGTCGGTAGCCAGGAACAGGGTTAAGCACCCCTGGACTAGACCGTTCTTGGATGCTGCTCTTGTATTAAATCATAATCATAATCACCTGTTGACATCACCTGTTTCAAATCACATCATTATTTAGCCAGTATAACTGATTACTAGCCCTAAACTGCTCCTGTCCCAACTTTTTTAGAATGTGTTGCAGGTATGAATGACAGGAAATAATGTATGTTTACAAATGAAATGAAGCTGACCGGACAAAAGATGACATATTTAGGGTATTGTCTCCAATAAAATACAAGTCAAAGTAAATTATTCATTCATTTTCTTGTCGGCTTAGTCCCTTTATTAATCTGGGATCGCCACAGCAGAATGAACCGCCAACTTATCCAGCACAATTTTACGCAGCGGATGCCCTTCCAGCCGCAACCCATCTCTGGGAAACATCCACACACTCATACACTACGGACAATTTAGCCTACCCAATTCACCTGTACCGCATGTCTTAGGGGGAAACCGGAGCACCCAGAGAAAACCCACGCGAACGCAGGGAGAACCTGCAAACTCCACACAGAAACACCAACTGACCCAGCCCAGCTGAGGTTCGAACCTGTGACCCAGCGACGTTCTTGCTGTGAGGCGACAGCACTATCTACTGTGCCACTGCATCACCAATTTGGAAATCACTTCTTTATTTATGTGCATTGTTTTTATACTATCCCAACTTTTTCTGATTTGGGGTTGTAACAACTTATATAATATAAACTTTATTATCACTAACCTCATATAAGTACATCTAACTGTATCTGCAAATATACAGTAAATTATGTAAAGTGATATACATCATAGCATATCTTGATTGCTTGTATCATTGCAGAGCATAAAATACATCATCTCTTTCTCCAGCTTTAATCTGCTAAATTTATAGGACATGAAGATATTAAAAACATTTTTCTTAAAAAAAAAAATTCTCTGATTCGAAACAGAGTATATTGGGTCAAGAAAGCATTTGATTTTTGTGATATTTTCCATAATTGTGTTAAATATATTTAGTTTTTTCTAAAAAAATCTAAAAGATCTAGACATCTAAAATAACATTCAATTTTGCCAAATGTAGGATGTTTATTGAAAGTGTAACATGCGTTTGTGTGAATATGCATGGTTGCAGGTGCAGTGGGGTTAAGGTCGCGGCATGGCGGGACATAAGGCGAGCTGCAGAGAGTCGCTGGAATGATCGGGATTGGAGCTGGAGAGAGAGACAGGTTGCACGAGCAGGATCTGGCACAGGCTGGACGCACGGTCACTCAGGTGGGATACTGGGAGGTTGGACTGGCACTCCAAGTAAATCTGAAGGTTGGAGACCAAAGACACAGTGAGGTGCAGTCTACTTCTTTTTTTTCAGGTTTTTAAAAGGCCAAGGGCATCACAAAGCCAATCTGAAGTCAACATGAAATCCAAATAACCCATTTTCTGGATTTACTGTCAATGATTCTTAAAGGAATAGTTCACCTAAAAAATGAATACCTCATATACATTTATATTTAGAACCTGTATGGTCGCCGGTGGGTTAACGCATATCTTATGAAGTGGATTGATACTCTCTGTTGATTTGAAGTGCCCACTTGTAACCCCACTTGTAAGTTGCTTTGGATATAAACATCTGATAAATGAATAGATGTAGATAGATGTATATATGTATGGATGTATGTATGGATGGAGTAGATGGATAGATGGATGGATGGTTGGGTGGATGAATGGATGGAGTAGATGAATGTATGGAGTGGATGGATGGATGGATGGAGTAGATGGATGATGGATGGAGTAGATGGATGGATAGATGTATAGAGTAGATGGATGGATGGCTGGTTGGAGGGATAGATAGAGTAGATGGATGGATAGAAGGATGGAGTAGATGGATTGATGAATGGAGTAGATGGATGGATGGATGGATGGATGGATGGATGGATGGATGGATGAAGTAGATAGATAGATTGATGGATGGGAGTAAATGGGTGGATGGATAGATGAATGGATGGAGTAGATGGATGATGGATGGAGTAGATGGCTGGATGAATGGATGGAGAAGATGGATGGAAGAAGTAGATGGGATGATAGATAGGGTAGATGCTGGATGAATGGATGGAGAAGATGGATGGATGGAGTAGATGAATGATGGATGGCGTAGATGGATGGATGGATGGATGGATGGATGGAGTAGATGGATGGATGGATGGATGGACAGATGGAGTAGCTGGATAGATGGATAAATGAATAAATGAATGGAGTAGATGGATGGATGGAGTAGATGGACAGATGGATGGATGGATAGAGTAGATGGATGGATGAATGAATGAATGAATGGATGGATGGATGAATAGAGTAAATGGATAGAAAAAATAAAGAAAGAAAAAGCACAAAAAGCAAACAGTGCTGGATAACTGTTTTAGATACCAGATTGTTAATATGCTTTATTTGGATTACTACTATAAATTTTAGTCCCTAGACGGTAAGGCAGAAAGACAGTCAGACAGCCAAGACCCGATGAGCAGACGAGATGAGCATTACTTTAGAAGGCAAAAATTAAAAAGAAAAATATCTCGTGCTCAGATTGCCAGCTAAAGGGCTTTAGAAAGAAAGTCAGGCTTGGACAATGACACACATTATACTGTGATTTTTGAACTGGGGATGCTTATAAGAGGCTTTGTGAGACGACAAGATTACGGTATAATTGTGATCATTTTGACCACTATAACAATGGAACACAGTCAATGAGACTGGACACACACATCTGCGGATAATGACAGCCAAATCAATGTGAACACATACAGGGTTCATTTACACTCTGACCAGGTGATGTACTGATTCTTTCATCAATACTTACTTTGTTCCCATCCTGTAGTCTTAAACTATTGCAATTTTAACTAAACGACCCTGCTAATGAGTTATCGATTGAACCCCCCAAAAAAAAAAAAAAAAAAAAAAAAACCTTGTCTCTTGATGTTGTTTAAGGAACAACTGGATTGATGGGTAACACTTTTATAATAATTTATTAAGCATCAGAAAATAGTTAATTCATCATTTGTTTAGGATTAGCTCGACATTAATGTACGCCAGTAAACAGTTTATAAATGCATCTACAAATGCTGTAAATCCGCAAATGTGCTTAATAACTGTGTTTTCATACTTTGTTAACAAATCATTTCTCATTACTAAATTAAGTATTGTATTATTTACCAACCAATTATTTAAGAATAGTAATGTCATTCAGAATGCATATATCTATCAATGTAGAGTTGATGCTTAACAAACAATGAATAAATTATTTGCTAATGCTTAATAAATTATTCATAGTGTGTAATTATTATAAAGTATTACCAGTTGATCGTCAAGTTTCCAAGAGAACTGATTTCCAAGTTTACTAAATTTCCTAAAAATCTCCAGACTGTGAGTTAATGCAGCAATAATTGCCATGTTTCTCTTGGGAGATCAATTAATATATCTATGTGTTCTAGTACACTACCTGACAAAAGTCTTATCTGCAATCCAAGTTTTAGGAACAACAAATAATAACTTGACTTCTAGTTGATCATTTGGTATCAGAAGTGGCTTATATGAAAGGCAAAGACCTCTAGATTATGCTTATTTTACCAAAATAAAATATGATCATGCCTTGATTTTTAATTATTTAATTAGGACAGTAAAGTCTGACTTTGTCTTGTCACTTAACAGAAATAATGTGAAGTATACAGGGCTCAAAAATACGGACTGCCCAGTGGCCCGGGGCCAGTGTGTGAGCTGCTCGGGACAATAGACATGATCGTTACTGGCCCGATCGGGCCACTGCTGCCTTGTCACTTAAGCTTAATTTGCCTGCGACTATTTGTCAATTGCGTGCAAATACAGTCTTAGAATCAAGAAACCATTTGTGTTTTTAAGCCTTCAAATGCTACCTTCTCGGTTCCCCTTATCTGATTGGATGTGGTGAGCACGTTATTTTTTCTGTAACAACCAGTACAGCAACATGGCGGCAACATCAAATGATGATGCTAAAAGAAAACGTTTCACAAAGTGAAGTGATGTTTTGTAGAGTTTGCCATCTGTTTGGCAGGTCAGCCATCTTTTGTTTTGCAATAAAATACCTGCACATTTTGCTACTTTTGGTTGAATAACACTTTGAATTTTGCTTATTATACATTTATTAAAATGTTTTAAATATTTAATTTCTAGATTTACAAACATTTTGACACATTTTTTTTTTAATTTGTGGCAAATAAATAGCTATTACCTTTGTTTTGTGAAAATATTGGCAGGGCAAGTAAAAATCTGAACCACTGGTCCGATCGGGCCAGTTGAAAAAATCCTTAGGGTTGAACCCTAGTATAGAATATAAAGTCATGGTGCAGTGGAAAAATAATTAATATTGTGTATGACTCCCATTACCTTAGAGGACTGCATCCATACATCTCTGCATTGACTTAAATAATTTAATAATAAAGTCATCTGGAATGGCAAAGAAAGTGTTCTTGCGGGACTCTCAGAGGTTATCAATATTCTTTGGATTCATCTTCAATGCCTCCTCCATCTTACCCCAGACATGCTCAATAACGTTCATGTCTGGTGACTGGGCTGGCGAATCATGTAGCACCTTGACCTTCTGTGCTTTCAAGAACTTTGATGTGGAGGCTGGAGTATGAGAAGGAGCGCTATCCTGCTGAAGATTTTGCCCTCTTCTGTGGTTTGTAATGTAATGGGCAGCACAAATGTCTTGATACCTCAGGCTGTTGATGTTGCCATCCAGCCTGCAGATCTCTTGCACGCCCCCATACTGAATGTAACCCCAAACCATGATTTTTCCTTCACCAAACTTGATTTCTGGGAGAATCTTGGGTCTATGCGGGTTCCAATAGGACTTCTGCAGTATTTGTGATGATTGGAATGCAGCTCAACAGATGATTCATCTAAAAAAATCCAGCTTCGGCCATTTTTCCAAATGATCAATTAGAAGTCAAGTTATTATTTGTTGCAACAAGACTTTTGTCAGGTATTGTAAATGGAGAAACCCTATCAAGGATTCTCTCAAAAGCTTTCCCGCAACCAATGGAGCAGAAAAAAAGTAGGAGGTAAAAACCAAATTAAAGTTATTGAGAAGAAACTCCAGGAATCTTTACAGGCCTGTTTTGTGTTAATAGGACCATTAGAACATCTGCTCACAGAAAGATTTAACTGCTTTACAACTGCTTTGTTATTACTGGTGTTGCTCAGCAAGAATAAGTATTACGGTTATTCATTTTGGAGGGTTTTTTTTTTTTTTAGATATACCTCAAATTATGTGTCAAAGTGGGGAAAAAGACCATCTATTTACAGTACATTGAAGGAGGGATAAATATATACACAGTAAAGGCATGTTCACTCCAAGCTTGATAACTATGAATATAATGATAATGATTGAGCTCTTAAAATCATTCTAAATGTCAATTAAACTGCAAAGTTCAGAATACAACTGCAATAATAAAGATGTACAGAAATTATATCATTGGAATCACTTAAACAAGATGTTTCTCAGCTACTAAAAGATAAAACATTGACAGCCAGTCGCATTCCATTGAAATATAAAGGGCTTCCCCTGTTTTTAAAACTACAGATGACATTTTGAAGAAGCACTGCTTGATGTTAACCCCTCTTTTCAAAGATTATTGTAGGATAAAGACTATCTAGAAAACAACTGTATTCATACCATGGCAAAGAATGTTAATAATTTAACGGCCGGTCATTAATTATTCCTTAAGCCTGACCTACACTGTGCAATTTTTAATAATCCTTTATGATTGTAGCTTGTCAGACTGTAAAAACATTATCATACTGTAAGATTTCACTTGTCATAATATCCAACAGGAGGACAATCTAAATTGAACACAGACACATGCAGAACTCATCTGGAGTTTGACATCATCAAATCCATGACATGGACTCATTGGGACCTCACAACAAACATACATTTTTTACACATAATTTTTTTCCTTGATCACCATCAACAACAACAACTAAGACATCAGTTTCGACATTTCACCAGTTTGGTTTAAAGTTGTCACACTGATTGCAGATATTGAGCATCATGAGTCAAAGACACACTTATTCTTGTTTACTTGTTTTCCGCCTCATGCAAATTTTCTAAAACAAGCTCATTTTAAAAACGTAGCCCCGTGGACGTTTCTGGAGGCCGCAAATTATGTAGCAGGAGGTACGTATGGCCTCATTTAATTTTTTTAAACGAACGCTACGGGGCGGTATGATGCCGTTCCTTTTTCGTGCTTACCAGCTGACTGCTTACCTTTGTGTGGAGGGCTTTCCTGCCACAAACAGTTTGTCCTGTTAGCTCATCATGTTACTTCAGCGGATTTGAGACGCAGAGAGGAGTTGACTTTGATCATGGGGTTCGAGTCTGGGGAAGAGCGGTTCCAGAATTAAAATGAACAAGTAAATAACAGGGTGAGAATGCGGTAAAATACGAAAATGTGGTAAAAATCAGACGAGAGCTTTTCTTTTTCTGGACCTCTTTTGTAAACCATTGGTTGGGTTTAGGGAAGTAAGTGGGTGGGCGGGTCAATTGATGATTGGTCGGCCGACCAGTCAATCATTCATTCAGTCATTCGGTCAGACAGTCAGTCGACAGCAATCTCTGGTGGGTTTACGCAAGAATAGCAGGCGCGAATGGCACTCGCAAGAGAAATTTGAGATATAAAAAAAAGCGCACACAGTGGCTTTTTGCGGATTCGCAAAAAAAAAAAAAACCTGCAAAAATACGTACCTCCCGGGACGTATTTCACGGTCTCCAGTAGGGATGAAACGGATCTGTTGATCCGTGATCCGTACGGATCACAATTCACGGTTCGGAACGCACGTGACCAGCGGATTAATAATTTATTTTGAATTTGTTGGTTAATCCAACATTTATAAACATTGCAGAGAGATCACCTCCTGCGTCATTCAAATCGCATGCGTAAAAACATTTTGGTTTTCTCTTTAAGATATAATGATAACAGGAAAAGTTGTGGTGAGACCTCATTGGGTGGGACCTACCTAAATGCTTTCTTAGGCTATTAATTTAAAGTGTTTTCTGTCACTGCTTGTTTAGCCTGCATTAATGCATTCAGTGTAAAGCTGCACAATTAAACATTAAAAGATTGTAATCTCAATTCAAACCCGCGCAACATGAACGATAAATGATAATTATTTGCATATGTTTATTAATCCTTCATTCAAATCTGCATCGAGAGAGATTCAGTTTTTACACTTTTTCAGTGAGTTACAAACAATTAAATAATATAAGTGCTGGGAGAACAGTTTATAGTTCAGATATAATATAGATTATATATAAGATTAAAATCACCATTTAATGAAACATGACGCTGGTGAATTTTTGACGCTGGTAAAAGCAATTACAATGTGTAACCAACAGATGGCGACAAACAACCATCAAAATTATGTCACTGAATAGGTTTTTAAAGATAATACACCTACAGTATAATGAAACATGAAGTTTTATGTGTGAATTGTTGAATCAATAATTGAAGATAAATATGATCTGTTGTACAAGATGTTAGATTTCTATATTTAGCATTATCAGCAACAGTAGCAAAGATTATGATTCATATTGAATACTTCTCTTTTTTCAGCTGGTTCTTTCTTGATTTTTTTTTATTAACATTACAGGTTCTGTTTGTTTAACGCAATGTTTTTTGCAGTAATATTTTTATATAACTGGCAAGCAAATGACATTTCTCCTCACTTTTTTGCTGATCCGAAAAATGGTCCAGTCCGTGACAAAAAAAAACGTAGTGTGATCCGAAATGCAGATTTGTGATCCATCTTCAGTAACGTCCACAGGACTACGTTTTCAGAATGAGCCTGAGTTGAAATTTTACATTTGTGTTAAATTTTTTTAAATCAAAGACCTTATTGTGATGATTTTTCAATCCAGGCTCATTGCGGATATGTACACAGGTTTACATTTCTGGGGACAGCGAAATGCTTGCAGTTTTTGTTTTTGCAAATCCACCAGAGGCCGTTGTGTATGCTTTTTGATGATCTTAAATTTCTTATGCATATCCTCGGTAAATCCACCAGAGGGCGCAATATACACTTCAGCTGACCAGGCCAGCTTGCTGTCGACTGACCGACTAACTGACCGCCTGACAACCCCCCCCCCCCCCCCCCCCTCCCTAAACTCAACCAATAGTGTTTTCAGAAGCAATTTAGAAAAATAAAAGCCATTGCAGACGTGGGATTTTTACCCCGCCCTTTTCAGCCTGATGTTTATTTGTTTATTTATTTTATAAATTTTTTGGTTTTGTTTTACCTGGTTCCATTTTTTGCTGGACTAGAACGCTGTCATTGCGGTCAGCTCTGTGTCCAAAATCCGCCGACGTGCATGGCGTGCAACTGATAACACCGGAAAAGCCATCCAAATGGAGGTAAGCGGTCAGCTGGTAGTGCTAAAAGGAGCAGATGCTATCGATGGCATCATACCACCCTCTAGCGTTCGTTTAAATGACAAAATGCAGCCGTATGTACCTTTGGCTACATAATTCGTGCTCTCCAAAAATGTAGACAGGGGTACGTATCCACAATGAACCTGTGTTGCGAATTTGACTTGTGTGTAAGATGTGTTTCCACTTTTGGTTGTACTTTGAAGTAAATTCAAACTTAGCCGATGAAGTGTTAGAAAACACTTCAATAACACTACCAAATACTCGGCCATTGTTGTGTTTTTGTTTGCTCTTGCCTTTAATCTACACTGCCCTAAACACATACTGTACACATCATCATCAACGACTTTTGTTTTTGGGTTTTTACATGAACATGACAATGCCGCCATTTTCAAAACCTTCCACTTTGTACATTTTTTTTTATATATTTGATTTGTCACAAAAACAACATTGTTGTTCAAATTTACAGGCAAAACTTATTTTTAAAATTCCTTTTTTTTGCATAAAAGGTTATCGTGTAACCCTTCAGTTTGACTCTCGTCACTTGAGAAGTAACACTGCAGGAAAGAGTCTAAAAACTAGTTTCATTAAAGGCAAAATCTGATGCCAGTAATCCTTAATCGGCAATCATTGAACATGTCAAACCAAAGATCAAAGACCACAGATTTCAACTTAGGATAATCAGAATCTTTTTAGGATTTTGCAGATTAGGACCACTCAAATTATACTCACAAGATATTATAAAGCATTAAACACATACTATGCAGGCTCATGCATTACCATCTTCAAAGGCTTTCGCTTTCAAGTGTTTACACAAACACAACAATAGCACCATTTTCAGAAACTTAACCCATTTTTAAAGTGGTTTTCAGTCGCAAAAATAACGTTGTTGTGCAATCGAACAGGCAAAACTTATTTTAAATATCCTTTTTTGGCTGAAAATGTTGTTGATTAAACTTTTAATTTGACTCTCGTCATTTGAGAAGTCATAAAGAATCTGAAAACTAGTTTCATTGAAGGTAAAGTTTGATTGCAATAACCACTAATCTGCAGTTGGCGAACATGGCAAGCCAAAAATCAAAGACCGCAGATTTGAACCTTGGATAATAGGAATCGGATTCGGAGCACTCAGATTATGCACACAAATTACAATCGTTTTACACATAGTATGCGCTTGACATTGTTGTCTTTAAAGGCTTTAATTTTTGCATGTTTACACGAACATGAAAGTAGTTACGTTTCCATCCACCTATTTTTATGCACATTTTGCATATGCACATAAAAAATGGTTGATGGAAATGCCAAGATGCGCATACATTTTGAAAATGCACATAAAAACATGCGCATAATTGAGTAGGATAAACTTTATTTGATAAGAGAAGATGCGAATAAACTGCGACGGAAAGACCGCACAAATTCCAGTATGCGCATTAAAAAAGGTCATGTGATTTTGTTATAAGAGATCATGTGATGATGAAAATAGGTGCGTTCGACATGAAGCACAGCTGCAGCCGGTGATCGACGTGAGTAGCCAAGCGCAGGCGGAGGCGGAGTTGAAAACGGAGCCTTCAAGCCGGACAGCCAGACACTTCTGGGCTCAAAGTTGCGGCAGTCATGACCGATCACATGGCGTCATCATAATTTTTTTTTTTATTCATAACATTAAAAGATTTACAGTACACATAAAACAGAATACAGTATCTATAAACTAGTTCCTTTTTTAACAATAAGGGCATTTAAATATATAACAAACACATGAGAGAAATAAGAGGAAACGAGAGGGTAATATAAACATAAAAATGAATAGGCTTATTAAATAAAAAGCAATGAGCACAAATTCTAGGAGTTTAAACATCACTTTAGGCTAATACTTCTTGTTTGAATATGCTAAAAAGGGGTTTACATTTATTTACATTATAGAACTTTCCAATATATATTAAAGGGCACTTATTTTACCCCTTTTTTTAGATGTAATATTATTATTATGGTTTTTCTGAGTGTGCCAGTTTAGGTTCAGTTCAAAACATAATTCAGATTTTTTTTATGATGATGTGTTAAAAAGTGTCATTTTGGGGGCGTGTACACAGTTCTTAGTTTTAGGGGCGTGTTGCTTCACATGAAAATTAGTTTAGACTTCCTGCCCAACTTAACAAGGGGGCGGAGCCAAGTGCTCCCCTCTTTGTGTATGGCAACAGACAGGCAGACAGAGAGAAGCAACATGAGTGAGAGGACCAGCATTCAGCTGTACATGTACGACTCAGACACAGACCAAGCAGAGAGTACAAAATCATTTGTGTCTTTGTATAGTTTTACAGCCAACTGTGTGCTAGTTTAAAGCTCCGAGCCTACACCGAGACTAATAACCAAGAACACTGAATTAACTTTGACAGAAGGGCATCACAGAAGGGCGAAAGTATCGCACACTTGCGGTGCCGGTGTGTGTCACCTGATAGAAACTTATGTTTATTATTCAGAAATGCATGCCACTGCGTGGCACGATGCTGCTTGTCTTGCTTCTGGTGTACGACCTGATTGAAGCTATAACTAAAGGGCGTCATGCACCGGATGCGCTGCTCAGAGCCACGACACGGCACACCAGACGCGCACATTCGCATGTTATTTAAAATGAAACTATTCAGATAACGCTCTGTGGTGCAGCAGAAATATGAACAGTGTCCTGAGCAGGGCCAGCGCGTCCATAGAGGCGACCTAGGTGGCAGAATAGTGAGCAAACCTCCCGGTCCTCACTTTCATCCGCGACACCGTCCTGGTCCTCACTTTTATCCGTGACAACGCGAAATGCATGGCGCTGCGCATCGTTAGTACGTGAGTCAACGCGCTCGCACTTTCCAGCTGCACCTAGTTAAGATTACAGGGAGCTTCTGTGACCGCGGGAAATGCAGTCTGCTGAAGTTTAAGGAAGACTCAATGAAAAGTACACATGTATGCATACCCACCAAAACTCACAAACACTGGCGGCGAGGAGAGCGATAACGTGGTGAATGTTGAGCCCAATGAGCCTTACATCTAAAAATAGAGCAAGGGTGTTTCTTTGGTGACGTCGCTTTGACTCACAGGCTGAAAATGGCGGACATGAAACGACATACTGAGCATATGGTAATGCGCACCTGTCAATCAATATTGGTGGGCGGGGGGACCGCACTCCTACGTCAAGTTGCGGTCGATCTCAAAACCGCTCCAATTGGTCCACCGTTTTTATGTTATTAAATTGAAAAAAAAACACTGAGTGTGTTTATATCACCCCAATATGACGGTCTATACACTATACCTACACATATGTCTGTCCAAACAGCTTGAAAAGTCGATTTTTCCCCATAGGTGCCCTTTAATGTAAACCTAAAAACAAGGTGTTTTGATTAAGTCTTAAAAAATTTATAAGATTATTTTGGATAATGTAAGCATTTTTTTAAAAAGCACTTTAATCCAAAAAGACTGAACAAAAGGACATTCCTAAAATAAGTGAGCTACACTTTAAGTAGAAGTTTCCCAGAGAGAGCAGGTACATCAATATCACTTTTAAAACTTGTGCATAAATGAGAAAGGAAAAAAAGAGATATTTTTTATAATCATATAAATCATTTGAGAATTATTTAATAAAAAGAGTTATTTACTTAATTTGTTAAGAAACTTTTAGGGTTACAGGATCAATGTTAATTATTTTATTACAAGTCTGTAATATGTATTTGAGGTAATATTTAGGATATTCACTAAAATATATAATTTAAATCGTTCATGGAGCTGAATGCAGTAAATAGTCTGTATAAAAAGGTAGAAAATAAACATATGCAAACAGTCTAGCCTTTATGAACAAATTATTTAACAAAAGATGATACTGCAGTAAAATATTTGTAGTCTTTTAATAAGCATGATGTGTACAAGAATGAGATGGTATGAACAGTTAATTGTTTGTTTTGAAATTTGTGAGACGGAAGTTGTCCAATAATAAACCCAAAACACACGTGGTTGTTGTCATGCTGTGAACTCGGCCAATCGTGTAACGTCGGTGTTGTCATCGCAGCTCCAGCAGTCGCTCTTCAGTTGCTGCACGGGCTGAATCAGTGGTCTGATCTCAGAGCGCTGTCGCTGTACTTTGATGCCACATGTGACACTCACGTGTCGTCCGCGCAGCATCAATCCGGACAAAATTTCTAACCAGTCGAACGCACCTAATGTGTGTAAATGGATAAACCAGTAGGTTAAGCACATTGTAAAACATCTGAAATGTTGTTTTGGTCATTCTAAAAGGCCTTCACCGTTTCAGTATTAGTGTTATTATATTATTAATGACCTCCAGAAGCAAGAGTGTCTGTGCTCCTCGTCTCACGCCTTCAAACGCCACCACGCGTTCACTGCGTGTCAGGATTGCCTTCTGAAGTGCAAGTCATTTATTAAATAGGGAAAAGATTGACACAGCTTCTCATACCACAGCAAATTCCGTTTTCACTATTAATATTTGGCGTCAGTTAATCAGGAAGTGATGATTTAGCCGCTTTAATGCTGCTTTATTTGCATGTCTTTTATGCGATTATCCAGTTTTGCGCATTAAGTTAATTTGCATTTTTGGATGGAAACATAGCTAGTGGCACCATAATCAAAAACTTTTATATCCAGTTTTTAAAATGTATTGGTTTTCAGTCACAAAAACAACATTGTTGTGCAAACGAACAGGCAAACAAATTTTGAAATTTCCTTTTTTGGCTGCACAGCAAAAAAATCTGTGTATATTTAACTCAATTTGAGTTTAACTTAACACTCCTTGGGTGTACATATGACTCCCTCCATTTTGGAGGTAAAATAACACTTTCTTAAGTGTGAAATTTGTACATTACTCTCAGAGTTTAACACAGTAAGAGTTTATTCTTACATCAAACTGAAGAGTGTTACCCTTCAAAGTGTTAATATATGACCTTTTTTTGTATATAATCAATTGGTGTGTGTGACAGATAACAAGATGAACATTTATTAAATGTTCATTAATATTTTTAGAAATAATTTCAATACATTCAACTCTTTGCATTTAAAATGCAACAAGACATGTTTCAAGTTTAAGTAAAACATACTGGTTTGATCACTGTTTGTCTGAAAGAACCAGTTTGAGTAAAAAAAAAAAAACTGGACTTCCCATCACTAGTGGGAAATACACTGCTTATTGGGTTAAAAGTTTAACGCTGACAAAATAACTCCATAATATATGCTCTTTCACACTCGTGGATTAAAATATACTCTGGTTTTAACACTGAACAGCACCAAAAAAATCCCACTGTGTATTTAACAGTGGAATTTTTGCTGTGTGAAAATGTTGCCATTTAAACCTTTTAGCTTGACTCTTGTCATTCTGAGAAGTCACACTGCTGGAAAGAGTCTGAAAACTCTGAAAATCTGATCGCAATAACCATTAATCGGCAGTCGGTGAACATGTCAAACCAAAGATCAAAGACCACAGATTTCAGCTTAGGATAATCAGAATCCTTTTAGGATTGTGCAGATTAGGACCACTCAAATTACGCTCACAAAACATTACAACTCATTTTGTCAAATGCATCAAACAATCAATCCCATGAGATCTGATCTAGGGTCAGTTTTGCCCTATCCAGGACGCTCCGACAGTACGGAAATGAGCGTAAAAACAGACACTCGAGACTCTAGATATCCATATGGACCCAAATCAGCAGGGGTTAGTGAGTATTCTCACTAGAGAACATTCAATGCCAGTACGGCTTCACCACTCGCAGCCTCGGAGGGAGCCGCTAATGACAATTCACAGCCAACTGCTGTCTCTTGGGCTGCCGAATCCCTGCGTTTAGTAGCATCTAAAATTCATGACAGATTTGTTATAATCCCAGGCAGAGCTACGCAGCAGCGCTCTCTAAACACAACTGACAGCGCACTGTACAAGACTCTTTAAAGACCTCATCAACAGGCAGAGTGCTAAATACGGCACGCAAGATCATTTTTTCTCTCTCTCCCAACCTACATATAGCCATGTTTTTGTGAGTATGGACCCTTTTTTTCCCACTTTGATCTTTGCGATTGTGGACCAGCCCTCCATCAGCAGCGTGACTCCCTCTGCCAGCCCATGCATGTGTTTCTTGGAGCGACTCTGACCCCTTGAATGTTAAAACGGCTGGTGTGTGCGCGGATGTGGGGGCCGATTCGCTGCTTGTGAGATGTACAGGGTCATACATGCATGTGTGGGTGGTGGTATATATCTGTCTCTCTCTGTTTCTGCCTTGCGCACTGTACTTGCAATGCAAGAGAAAGAGAGAGAAATGGATTTATGATGTATTATCCCTTTAAAATACTTATAATGGCATGAACATGTCAATAAATAAGTTGAGTTATTTAAAGCGTCAGAAGTAATTTAGCTCTATTGACATGAAAATCACTTTTTTTAGGACCTGTTTGAGGAAACGAGGAGACTTACGTAACATGACGAGCGCGCTCAAATATCTGCCAATGCCACCTGGTGGACTCGACTCGGGGAGGGAAAATCTTGTGTTCCGATTGGACGGCGCTGTGTGTGGAAACATCTGGTGTTGTAGAAGGGTATTTGTGAGGACACAGGGCCGACATGGCCAGATGCCTGAAGGCGCTGCTGGAAACTTGGACAGGAGGACAATCGCTCTGATAACTGGCCCTTATTCCCTCAATAGACTACATGCATTTCCTTGCAGGGTTCCAAGTATTTCTGATGAGTAATTTCAGACATTTTTAGATTCTGGATTGAGGGAATGTTTATTTATAAGCTCATACTTAGGCTAAGAGATTTGAAAAACAAACAAACACCTAACCCGGTTGAACTTCAAAATTCGTTTTTACATAAAAATAGAAACGCGATCCATTACGCAATGAATGTTGAACTGAAGCCATCAACTTATTGCTCAAAATGACACCAATGATAGTTTTTTAAAACCTAATATTTGAGTATATCAGATACTGTATATGTTATGCAGTCTGTTTCACTGTAAAAGCTAACAATAAAAATCACTAAATAAGTTAGATTAACATATATATTTTAAGGTATTTGACTTAATGAAATACGAGTTATGGTAACTCATAAACTGATTATATTAAGCAGAACTCAAACTGAATGAGTTATTTTTGTGTGTTTATTCTAATGCTAGAAGCAATACCAAACCATTTGAGTAGCTATATAGTTGTTTGGACTTAAGTTATTCTATTAACTGAACCAGTTTGATAACTATTGATAAATGTTTAAGTTAATTAATACTCTAAATGCTTGACAGTATCAACATGAATAATATACACTCACCGGCCACTTTATTAGGTACACCTTACTAGTACCGGGTTGGACTCCTTTTTGCCTTTAGAAGTGCCTTAATCCTTCAAAACATAGATTAGACAAGGTACTGGAAATATTTCTCTGAGACTTTGGTCCATATTGACATGATAGCATCACGCAGTTGCTGTAGACTTGTCGGCTACACATCGATGATGTGAATCTCCAAGTGGTTATTTGAGTTGCTGTTGCTTTTCTATCAGCTCCAACCAGTCTGGCCATTCTCCTCTGACCTAAACAAGGCATTTGCGCCCACAGAACTGTCGCTCACTGGATATTTTCTCTTTTTCGGACCATTTGCTGTAAACCCTAGAGATAGTTGTGCGTGAAAATCTCAGTAGATCAACAGTTTCTGAAATACTCAGGTCAGCCAGTCTTAAGTCACTTAAATCACCTTTCTTCTTCATTCGGATGCTCGGTTTGAACTGCAGCAGGTTGCCTTGACCATGTCTACATGCCTAAATGCATTGAGTTGCTGCCATGTGATTGGCTAATTAGAAATTTGTGTTGGAAAGTTGGACAGGTGTACCTAATAAAGTGGCCGGTGAGGGTAAGTGTATGACTCAAAAAAGAAAAAATTTAATAAAAGCATCAATTAAATGTTCATCATGTAAAGCTTTCAGATATCCTCCATTAGATTAATTGAGACATTTTTAGATTCTATATTGAAGGAATCTTTATTTATAAGTTCAAACTTGGGCTAAGAGTTTTGGAAAAAATCACTCATTCACATAAAAATAAAAATGATTACCCTCATATCATATATTAAGCCTCATAGATTTTAAGTTTTGTAAAACTTAATATTTAAGTATATTAAATACCGTATACACTGTAAAACAATATCTGTAAATTAGCAGTTTTCCATATTTTGTGATTCATGTTTTTGTTTATCCCTGTTTATTTATGCTTTTGGATTGCAGTATGGGACCTTGATCTTTCTTCCAACAACTTTAAAGCTTGAAAAGTAAAAAAAAAAAATATATATATATATATATATTATTAACATTTTTAATAATTTAAAGTGATATATTGTCTGGGTTGGTGTTTTAAATTACGATAGAAAAATCTTCAACCCAGGCTCATTATTGATACGTACCCCTGTATACATTTCTGGACAGCACGAAATACGTCCCAGGAGGTACGTTTTTTTGCTGTTTTTGTTTTCGCGAATCCACCAGAGGCCGCTGTGTAGGCTTTTTCAGATCTCAAATTTCTCTCGCCTGTGCCATTCGTGCCTGCTGTTCTCGCGTAAATCCACCTGAGGCTGCTGTCGACTGACTGACCGACTGATACGCCCCCGCACCCCCTTCCTTAAACCTAAAACGACATTTTTACCACATTTTCAGATCTTACCACAGTCTCATCATGTTATTTACTTGTCTATTTTATTTTTTTGCCTTATGTTTTCGTATTACCTGCTTTCTAGAATCGTTCTTCACCAGACTGGAATCCTGTCGTCGCAGTCAACTCCTTTCTGCGTCACAAGTCCGTCGAAAGACGTACATGACGAGCTACTGGGCAAAATGGTAACAGTTTATACATATATAGCATACGTTTTAAAGACAAAATGCAGCCATAATTCAGCTACTTAACAAAAAGCTACTTAATTCACACTCTCCAGAAATGTATATGGGGGTACGTAAGGTCAAGAATCTTGGTGTGACTCTGGAGTCAGATCTGAGTTTCAATAGTCATGTCAAAGCAGTTAGTAATTAAGCATACTATCATCTCAAAAACACTGCAAGAATCAGATGCTTTGTTTCTAGTGAAGACTTAGAGAAACGTGTTCATGCTTTTATCAGCAGCAGGGTGGATTACTGCAATGGATTCCTCACAGGCCTTCGCAAAAAGACAGTCAGACAGTTGCAGCTCATCCAGATCGCTGCGGCCAGGATTCTGACCAGAACCAGAAAATCAGAGCACATCACACCTGTCCTCAGGTCTTTACACTGGCTCCCAGTTACATTCAGAATAGATTTTAAAGTATTATTACTTGTCTATAAATCACTAAATGGCCTAAGACCTTAATACATTACAGATATGCTCACTGAATACAAACCTAACAGATCACTCAGATCTCTAGGATCATATAAACTAGAAATTCCAAGAGTTCAGTCAAAGCAGGGTGAATCGGCCTTCAGCTACTAACAGCGCCCCCCGCTGCTGGAATCAGCTCCCAGAAATGATCAGATGTGCCTTTACTGAATGAGCACTGTGCTATGTCCCACAGATCACACTATTGTGTTTTCTCTTCTTTTTCGTTCTTTTATAACCTGTTTTAACACATTTTTATCTGTTTTTTTATTATATGTTTTTATTTTTTCTTGTACTTGTCTCTTTTATTCCTGTTTATGTAAAGCACTTTGAATTGCCACTGTGTATGAAATGTGCTATATAAATAAACTTGCCTTGCCTTACGTTTTCACAATGAACCTGTGTTGAAAACCTTGTAATAAACTGGCAGTACATTTTCTGTTATTTTACAGACTCTATATATTTCTTGATGTTATTTCCTATACATTATAATATTCCAAACTAATAAAATGTCAATAAAAGCCACTTTGTTAAACTTTAGAGTTGAATTTTTAGCATCAAAAGTCGACAGAGCAGAGATCAACATCCCATAATGCAATTCACAACCGTAAAAACACTGAAACTGTTAATAGATATTTTCTGCAGCGTATGCTATGCAGTCTGTATATAAGTATGTTCATTCATATCTAAATAAAAGCATCAATTAAATCCAATCATCGTGTAAAGCAATCAGATGTCCTCCATTAGATTAAACTGTTAGTAATTTGTTTTATGAGGCATTTATGATATTTCTGGCTCTTTTGTTTTGGTGACAAATGAATATTCATAGAAAAGGGGCATTAAAAAGCACATAAATTTACATTAAAGAAGAGCTTAAGTCACATCTAATCCTGCAGAATACGGCATTAATTATTTTCAGTTGAATCACCTAGCAACTAGTCACCCCGCCATTAAGCGCAATCTTCAGAAATTGTCAAAATGAAGTATTATTATAATCGCATTTTAATGGCAAACCTCATTGAAAGCACTATCGCACCCACAATGAATTGCACATAAGTATTATTGTTGCTTCAGATCGCTCCATCTGTTCCCAAGCATCATGTCGTCAGCTGACAGGAAGAGGTTTCCTAACACTTCTGAATATCAGGGCTTGTTTCCATCTTTGGGCCAATCTGTCTTTCTGCGAATAGAAAGGAAAGTGCTTCATTTCTCTGACAAGATTCTGAAAACACAATGCATGTCAAGCGAGATTTCACTTAGCACCAATTAAAAGAAAAAAACAAAGGCGATGTGAGAGCCGTGTGTAGGATGGAGGTATCTGAGTGTTTTCTGTTGTGCATTGCTAATGAGCTGTACTAAATTGAGCGCTTTATTACCGTCGGATGATGATAAGTGTATTCAGGTGATTAAAAAAAGTCTTAGCACTGTCTCCTCACAGGTTTGAGCCCTGGCTGGGTCAGTTGGCGTTTTTGTGTGAAGTTTGCATGTTCTGCCCGTGTTGGCTTGGGTTTCTTTTGGGTGCTCCGGTTTCCCCCACAGTCCAAAAGACATGCGTTGTAGGTGAATTGAATAAGCTAAATTGGCCATACTGTATGTGTGTGAATAAGTGTGTATGGGTGTTTCCAAGTGCTGGGTTGCGGCTGGAAGGGCATCCGCTGTGTAAACATATTTTGGAATAGTTGGCGGTTTATTCCGCTGTGGCGACCCCTGATAAATTAAGGGACTAAGCCAAAAAGAAAATGAATGAATGGTTACTGCTTTACATCAAGCACACAGTCATGCGATCGAACAGATGCCTGACAGTGTGACATCGGCTCATGGAAATTTGTACTTTTTTTTTGGCATGTCACTCAGACTAAGCTGAGATCCTCAGGTGATCTCACAGGTGAACATCATCTGACAGACCGTGAGCATGTACTGCTTTAAACAGGATTAACTTCATTTAAAACAGTTCTTTAAAGGCATTTTCAGCATAAATTAAAGCTCTGTCGTTATTTAAGCGAGGACTTGCGAGTTATTGTGAATTTATCACTAAAAAGTGATGTTATTCACGAAATGGCAAGGTCTCAGGGTAAGGTCTCGGGTATAAAAAAAAAAACAAAAAACTTGAGTTTTGATATGATGGAGACTGAAGTTAAATGACATCCTGCAAACACACAAGCACAGACAAATACAGTTGAAGTCAGAATTATTCACCCTTCTGTGAATTATTTTTCCTTTTAAATATTCCTCAAATGATGTTTAACAGAGCAAGAAATTTTTTACAGTATTTACTATAATATTTTGTCTTCTGGAGAAAGCATTTTGTTTTATTTCGGCTAGAATGAAAGCAGTTTTTAATAATTTTGAAAATATTTTAAGGTCAATATTATCCCTTTAGCAATATATATTTTTTCAATTGTTTACAGAGCAAACCATCATTATACAATGAATAACCCACACTTGTCTAATTAACCTAATTGGCCTTCAAATGTCACTTTAAGCACCATGACAAATATGTATTCAAATATCATTGTCATGGAAGGAGTTGCAGATCTAAATGCAGGATTTATTACACAGAGAATGGTCGGGCAGGCAATGATCATAATCAGAGGTAAATGGTAATCCAGAAGAGTGGTCAATAAAAGGTGAGTGGTCGGTCCAGGCGGCAAACAACATAAAACTAACAAACAAAGCAAAGATTGGTGCGTGGCAAGGCAAACCGCATCGTAATGTTCAGTAGACAGCTTACAAGACTCAGCAACTGGTGTGTGCGTGCTCCTTTTAAAGTCCAGGTAATCAGCTCATAACGATCCTCCAGCTGTGTGTGTGTAATCAAGGTGAAACAGGAGCAGGTGTGAGTGTGTGGTGCATGACAGGATTTGTAGTTCTTTTGGTGGCAGATTTGTAGTTCTCCAGCAATCTGTATGGACTAGATAACTGGTGATTGTGACAATTATTTACTGTCATCATGGCAGTATTAGTTATTGAAACTGTTATGGTTAAAAATGTGTTAGAAAAAAAATCTTTCTGTTAAATTTTCTATTCTATAGTTCAAGAGGGCTAATAAACTGAATTTACAGTATATACATTCCTTTATCTAAGTTACTGTTATAAGGGGAAACCAATAAACTAAACATCAGAATTCAGAGATAAAAGGCCAAGAAAAAAAGTCAGAATTATGAGATATATATATTTTTAGAAATAAACCTTAATTGTAAGATGTATACTTAGAATTTTATGGAAAAAAGGCAGAATTGCAAGATGTATGCTCAGAAGTTTGAGAGAGAAAAATAATTGTTGTATATTTTTTTTAATTTTGAGAGAAAAAAAACAGCCCAGGCTGTTACTGATTACGTACACCTACATTGTAAAACCCAAAAGTCATCTTTATCAAATGAAATGAGTGTAGTTAACTCAAAATTGACTGAAAGTTAATTCTACTCATTTAAGAAAGAGTTTTGAACTCAATGTTGAAGGTAATGAGTTCAATAAATACTTCATTTCTTCAACATAAATGGAGTAAGTTCACAGTACTCATGTAGATTAGTCTTCTTAACTCAAATTGTTTGTAGCAATCTGTTTCCTCAAACAGTTTGAGTTGCCTTAACTTATTGGGTTTTACAGTACTTGGTTGGTTTGAGTTCTCTTCATTTATTGGGTTTCACTGTGCTCAAATTGCTTCATTTACTCAAGTAGATTAAGTTCACAGTACTCATCAGGATCAGTTTTTGAACTTAAATGGTTTGTTGCAATTAGTTTCCTCAAATGATTTGAGTTACCTTAACTTTTTGGGTTTTACAGTGTATATACATTTCTGGAGAGCGCCAAATACAACCCAGGAGGTATGTTTTATTGCAGTTTTTGTTTTCGCGAATCCAGCAAATGAGATTGCGAGTGCCATTTGCACCTGCTGTCCGTACGTAAATCCACCAGAGACCACTGTCGTATGACTGACTGACATACCGATAACCCCACCCACCCCCTTCCCTAAACCCAACCGACAGTGTTTTGAAAAGCAATCCAGAAAAAGAAAAGCCCTCAAGGCCGCCTGATTTTTACTACGTTATTAGATTTTAACACATTCTCACCCTGTTATTTACTTGTTTCTTTTATTTTTTGGCTTTTGTTTTTGTCTTACCTGCTTTCTGGAACAGTTTTTTCGCTCGAACCCCATCGTTGTGGTCAATTCCTCTCTGCGTCTTAATCTGCCGATGTTCGCGTCGAACTACTGGACAAAGTTGTAACAGCAGACAAGCCATCCATACGGAGGTAAGCAGTCAGTTGGTAAGCACGAAAAGGAGCGGCGTCATACCGCCCCGTAGCATTTGTTTTAAAGACGAAATGCAGCCATACGTACTCTGGCTACATAATTTGCGATCTCCAGAAATGTACATGGGGCTACATTTTTAGAATGAGCCTATGTTGGACAAAAAGTAAAATTGTAAGATGTAAGCTCAGAATTGAAAGGGGGAAAAAGTTAGGATTGTGAAATTTCTGTGTATTGTGAAATACAAAAACATAACTGAAAGATGTTCTGTACTACAAACTCACATCTGTCATGGGTTATAAATATGCAAAGTTGTACAGTTAAAATTATGAGATAAAAGAAAGCTTTGAAAAAGTCACTGGTGTGGGGGAGATATGAGTGAGAATGTGTGATAGTCACACAATTGCTTTTTTTTTCATGTTGTAGAAAGAAGCTCCTGGACTCTGCTGCTTTAAAAGTGTGAACAAAATGTGTGAAAGTCAGTGGATTTTGATGGAATGTCAATGTTTTTGTCATTCATCATTGGGGAAAAAAGTATTCTCAAACTGGTTCCAACAATTTTGTTCCTTTTCTTCATTTTAGCAGTGATGTAAACTTTTATCTATTCTCGTTGAAGATGAATAGTCATCACTTTTTATGTGAACAGGCTTAAACATACAGTATTCTGTTGCCGTTGTTTCTCTGTTGAACAAAAGGATCTGTGACCTGTCAGTACAGTATGCTGTAAAAATGTAATGATAAAGTTAGGACAACAAATATATTTATGTTGCTTTACCTGATTTTAGTAAGTTAATTAGGTTTCAACAACAACAACAAAAAAGTTATATAAAGTTTTAGATATTATAGCAAGAAAAAACAAATGTGAATTAGGCGCATTGTTAGAGTGGCTAACTGTAGTATTGGTAACTTAGCAACCAACAGTATATAAGTCAATTATAATTGAGTCACATGGGTGTAATGTTCGCTACACTGCAGTGTTTGCTCTAGGATTTTTTTCCAGCTGTGGCAGCAGGCCTTTTACACAAATCTACTAACTACCTATGGCGTCATTTCAATGACAAATGTCATGAGCGCAGTGTTACAAGTCGAGATTGCATTCATATAATACGAGCATGCGAATCTCTGCACGCCGATTTCCTCTTGTTATGCACAAAACTTCTTTGCACGGCCTTAAATATACAACGCTCAAGCAAAGATTTTCTTGTTCGCTCTCAAATAAACGCCGCTGAATTACGATTTAGCGCGTTTATGCAAAAAGTATGTCTCCAACATTTATTAGATTGACTAGGACTATTTATGAATGTCTCCAATAGACCCACAGAGCGACATTAATGCGTCTTGAAGTAAAGGGAAATGGCTATAAACTCCAGCAAGATAAGGTCATTGTATGCAGAACCATAGAGCTTTATCTATAAAGTATAATTATGGAAACTGTGTTCATCTTAACTGAAAGCTACATCGTGTTTGCTAGCCTCACGCACCTGTCAGTCAGCATGTCACCTTAAAGGGTTAAACAAATAACGCACAGCACTACTACGGTTACAGAAAAGTTTGCGCTGTTATATTATAATACACTTACCTTTAAATAAGTTTTGGTGCGATTAATATTCCCTATTAAAAAAAACAAAAAAACGACGACTGAATGTTTTGAATGAGAAACTGTAATGTAGCCATGGCGGGATAAATTTTGGTGTGGCGCCCCGCCATGGAAGAATGAATGTACCGGAAACCATGCACTGTAAAAAAATTTAATGACAAAAAGTCAAGACATCAAATATATTTATGTTGCTTTAACTTATTCTAATAAGTTAATTAGGTTTCAACGACAACAAAAAAATTATATAAAGTTTCATATAATATTTTTAGTCAGTTAATGTGATTAATGTAAGTTGAGTTGACTAGAAAAGTTAATTTGATACTACAAAAAAAAAAGGCTTTAAACTTTTTTTAAAGTGTATCCAGATTTCCATCTAAATGTAAAAACAATCTTTTTAAACTTTGCAAATTATTATTATTTTTAAATAAATCCCAGATATGAATTAAGTGCATTGTTAGAGTTGCTAACTGTAGGATTGGTAGCAACCAACAGTAAATAAGGCAAGCATAATGTAGTCACGAGGATGTAATGTTCGCTACACTGTAAGAAATGTGATGACAAAAAGTTAAGAAAACAAACACTTTTTATGTTGCTTTAACTTATTCTAATAAATTAATCAGGTTTAAACTAAATTTTGTAAGGTATGAAACGTTTAACCTAATATTTTTATTTAGCTTGATTGATGAGACGTCTAAAAAAGTTCATTCGATTTAACTAAAAAAGTTAAGTCAGCAAGATTTTTTTGCGGTGTACATTAGTGTTTATTTAACAAATTTGTTTTCATCTTCTGTTATTTGCATTAACCCCCTATTTGAACTAATTCAAAAACGTTTTTTGCAAATTACGGGATTAATTTTTTTTTTAGAGTGTAGTCAGATTTCCATCTTAAAGTAAAACAAATCTTTTTAAAGGTGCAGTATGTAAGTTTGACACCCAGTGGTTGAACTAAGTATTGCCAAGGCGCAAAATAACTGCCCATGAACAGAGACAAGTCAAGCGTGCAGCTGCCAAGATGCCACTTGCCACCAGTTTTGGCCAAAAGCACAAGGTGTGCAATACTCAGAGACATGGCCAAGGTAAGAAAGGCTGAAAAACGACCACCACTGAACAAGACACACAAGCTAAAACGTCAAGACTGGGCTAAGAAATATCTCAAGGCTGATTTTTCTAAGGTTTTATGGACTGATGAAATGAGAGTGAGTCTTGATGGGCCAGATATATGGGCCCGTGGCTGGATCGGTAAAGTCCAGAGAGCTCCAGTCCGACTCAGACGCCAGCAAGGTGGAGGTGGAGTACTGGTTTGAGCAGGTATCATCAAAGATGAGCTTGTGGGGCCTTTTCGGGTTGAGGATGGAGTCAAGCTCAACTCCCAGTCCTAATGCCAGTTTCTGGAAGACACCTTCTTCAAGCAGTGGTACAGGAAGTCTGCATCCTTCAAGAAAAACATGATTTTCATGCAGGACAATGCTCCATCACACGTGTCCAAGTACTCCACAGCGAGGCTGGCAAGAAAGGGTCTAAAAGAAGAAAAACTAATGACATGGCCTCCTTGTTCACCTGATCTGAACCCCATAGAGAACCTGTGGTCCATCATCAAATGTGAGATTCACAAGGAGGTAAAACAGTACACCTCTCTGAACAGTGTCTGGGAGGCTGTGGTTGCTGCTGCACGCAATGTTGATGGTGAACAGATCAAAACACTGACCGAATCCATGGATGGCAGGCTTTTGAGTGTCCTTGCAAAGAAAGGTGGCTATATTGGTCACTGATTTGTTTTTGAATGTCAGAAATGTATATTTGTGAATGTTGAGATGTTATATTGGTTTCACTGGTGAAAATAAATCATTGAAATGGGTATATATTTGTTTTTTGTTAAATTTCCTAATAATTATGCACAGTAATAGTCACCAGCACACACAGATATCCTCCTAAAATAGCTCAAACTAAAAACAAACTAAAAACTACTTCCAAAAATATTCAGCTTTGATATTAATGAGTTTTTTGTGTTCATTGAGAACATGGTTGTTGTTCAATAATAAAATTAATTCTCAAAAATACAACTTGCCTAATAATTCTGCACTCCCTTATAATCCTATTGCCACATTAGATCGTTATGATAACATAATATATGCCTTCAGTGATTTCCTAAAGATAAATACCAAAAAATAACACAACTGGAATAACTTCAGCAGTCGCAATCGTTTGATTTCATATGAAGCAAGAGATTGCGATGACATCTGATGACGTGTGCAGGTGCTTTAGTGCTGTCCCAATTCTTAGGGGTAAATTTTAAAGCCACTCGTTTTTAAGGGCGAAGGGGAAGGGTTACAAAAATAGAATTGGGATTGAGCCTTAGAGTGGCTAACTGTAGTATTGGTAACCTAGCAACCAGCAGTAAATAAGGCAAGCATAATGTAGTCGCGTGGGTGTAATGTTCAATACATTTTGTTTTATTATAACAAATGTGTTTTTGTCTTTCATTATTCGCATAAGTCCACAATTTTTTATTTTTTTTTTTCAAATTAAGAGATTTTCATTTAAAAATCGTCATTTCCAAGACTCATCTCTCATGCGATATTTCAATATACACATTACGCAGGCTGATGGAAACCCTGCTGCAAGAGCTGCATGATGATTTTCTATCCAAAATCCTCATTTTTGACAGAAACTGTAGCATCATTCAGATGTGAAACGACACAAGGGTGAGGTAATAATGGCAAAATGTTCATTTATGAGTGAATTACCACTTTAAATGTGAGCTGTGAGCATGTTAACATGAGAACGCAGATCTATGAGGCTTCAGCAGCAGCTCTGAGGATGTGGCTAATGGAGTTGAACAGAGCAAGTGGGTGGTTGATGCCTCTAAAATATATATTTTTGTCAAAAATGGCACTCATAACCGCTCAGAATTATGACTGAAGGAGACTAGTGGTTCTTAATAAATCCTGGAAGTCAGAATGATTAGCCCTCCTGTGAATTTCATTTTCAAATATTTCCCAAATGATGATTAACAGAGCAAGGAATTGTTCACAGTATTTCTGAAAATATTTTTTCGTCTGGAGAAAGAATTTATTTTAATATTGATATTATGGGTAAAGAAGTTGACTTGGGGGTCAGTGTCCAGCTTAAACACAGTGGAAAGACATTATATTTCAATAATTTATAGTCGCAGTAAGGATGCCTCTCATAAGATTTCCAAGCTTCTTGACAGTTCTCACTGAAACTGGTGTCTTGAGAAATCGCACCTGTCGCTGGCTCAGTAAACAGCCAAAAAAGCATATGGGAGCAGCACATCCTTTTCTAGCCAATCAACGCTTTCTGTCTGTTAATCAGTTCGCATGTTGTTGACATCGGGTTGCCTGACACATTCTTGTGTCATTTAGTTGTCTTTTTTGGGGTTGGCTTTCGGATTGAGGCTGTGTTTATAGCCTGGCCGAACAATGGCTGTATATTTTATTCTCATTTATCGCATTCTGACAGTGACAATATGTAAATACCAGCATTATCTCATGAAGAAACATAACTATTTTGCTTTTTTAACTAAATCAAAATTTCCAATTTACATTGAGATTGCGTTGGTAAAACAGAACGTTTCTGCTCAAATGTATTATTATTTGTTATATTTATTGAGTTATTTATGTTTTTAATTTGCTATTTTTTTCATTTATTTTATTTATTAAATTTATTTGTTTATTTATTTTAGTTTTTATTTTTTTTTTTTATATATTTATTTGTTTTATTTTGTATGTATTTATTTCATTTTGTATTTATTCAGTTTAGTTTATTTATTCACTTAGTTTTAATTTATTTATTTTTATTTATTACAGCAGTAGGTAGTGCTGTCGCCTCACAGCAAGAACGTCGCTGGGTCGCAGGTTCGAACCTCGGCTGGGCTGGGTCAGTTGGCGTGTCTGTGTGGAGTTTGCATGTTCTCCCTGCGTTCACGTGGGTTTCTTCCGGGTCCTCCGGTTTCCCCCACAATCCAAAGACATGTGGTACAAGTGATTTGGGTAAGCTAAATTGTCCGTAGTGTATGAGTGTGAATGAGTGTGTGGATGTTTCCCAGAGATGGGTTGCGGCTGGAAGGACATTCGCTGCGTAAAATCGTGCTGGATAAGTTGGCGGTTCATACCGCTGTGGTGACCCCAGATTAATAAAGGGACTAAGCCGACAAGAAAATTTATTAATATTTAATTAAATTGTTTTATTTATTTAAATTTTTTGAAAGAACTTACTCATGCTTATGTTTATTTATTTGTTTATTCATTTTATTTTTTATTTATTTAAATTTTTATGTATTTATTTTAACTTTTTGAAAGAAGTTACTCATGCTTATGTTTATTTATTTTAGTGTTTATGTATTTTAGTTTTTATTTATTTATTTTTGTTTAATTTTGTATTAAGTTGTTTTTAATTTAATTGTATATGTATTTTATTTTGTATTTATTTAATTTAATATTTTTATTTATATTATTTTTTATTTATTTCAGTTTTTATGTATTTTCTTATTTTTTAAAGAATTTACTCACGCTTATTTATTTGTTTATTTATTTTATTATTTATTTTATTTATTTATTTTAATTTAATTTTTACTTTTTAATTTATTTTTATTTGTTTATTTCAGTTTGTATGTATTTATTTTATTTTGTAGTTATTTTATTTTTGTTTATTTTTTTTTTTTGTATGTTTTTATTTTATTTTATTTATTTATTTATTTTATTTTTTTTTTTGAAAGAATTTACTTATGCTCACTGAGGTTGCATTTATTATTACAACTTAAAATGCCTTTTTTTTCTATTGTAATATATTGAAACTATAATTTATTCATGTTATTTCAAAGCTCCCATTTTCTGATTAATAACTCCAGGTTTCACACGATCCATCAGAAATTATTTTAATATTTATTATCGGTGACAAAATTAGTTCTGCTGCTAAATTCTTTTTTGTGGAGACTGTGTTAAATGACAGTTGTAATCATCCATAGATTATTCATAGATATAGATTGCATTTAATAAAATTGTGTCTGCAATTGAGCCAGAGTCTTTGGGGTAAGCTGGGGTGCTGGACTAGATTTCAAGAGGGCAAATTTCTTTGGACCTGTCATTTAGATCCCTATCATTTAATTTGATCTGAGGCATTGTGAAATATAATTAGGTGAATTAGTTTTAGTCTCCTTTCTCCTTGCCTGGAGCAAAATAAAGTAAGTAAAACCTAGCTTTTCTTGTCCCACTCACCCCTGTACAGCATCCAAACTGAAATGAAAAATGAGCGACACTGAATGTAATAAAGCAAGAAGCCAGCAAAGGCTGTGCATTGTGATTTCAAAAGCATACTGTAAATGGTGTTTTACACATGGAAGAGATGTTAAAATTACTGCAATTCTAGGTCTCAAGTGGTTTCTTGCTTCGATAACAGATGATAGAAAGACATTAAATAGTTAAATGTATTAATAATTGGAAGAAAGACTGCAGAGTAACAGTTCATTAGTTAAGCTGCAGGCTGTTTAGTGTCATTAGTGTCAGAATTATAAGCAAAGATTAACCCCGACCACTTGCATGTAAACATACTAAACGTTCAGTGATCATTGAGGGCAGTACAGTAGTGTGCGCTCTGTGAGAGTTATAAAACCCTGAATGTGAGGGCGTATTGCATCGCCACAGAGAAAAGGACTCGCATTGACCTGTATTGCGCAAAGTAGGCTACTGGCACCGCTGGGGAACCTGGGTAACGATCTCCAGACTGCGTCAGAGGGGCTTTCACTGCCGCCCCATCCCATCATCTGCCATAAAGACAGGGCAAGACTGAGGAGAGAGAGAGAGAGAGAGGCTCATGCTCCACATTGAGCTGTTTTACCTCACACCATTGATTGTATCCATGGAAACCACAATGAAGCAGAGAAAATGTTGTTTTTATGAAGTTGCTGCTTTTTTTGTAGTAACTGGAGGTTCTGGATGCATCTTAAAGTCTGTGTGAAGGCAATTCAGATAATTGTTTCTAAACAAATTATAAGTAATAGAAAGAAATAGTTGAAACAAAGACTGTGAACTTTGTAGACCTTGGAGATAGAGTGTTAAACAGTTTTTTTAACCATTTGTGTGTTCAGGACTTTTCCTCCCATCCTCCCATCCCACCCGACAACTGGTGATTTAGCTGAACTGACTCCACTGAACTATTGATATGCACTAAACACGTTCCACTGTGGCCTTCATCCTACTGTTCAGAAAACTGGTGTTGGGGCCAGATCAACAATCTCCCATCATGTGCTTAATACTCCTGTCCCACCGACTACCGGTGATGGGGTCGGACCGATTATCTCCCATGGCAGCCTTCATTCTCCCGTCCCACCAGACAACTTGTGATGGGACTGGACTGATTATCTCCCATCGTGGCCTTCATCCTACTCTTCAGAAAACTGGTGATGTGGCCAGATCAACAATCTCCCATCATGAGCTTAACCCTCCTGTTTCACGGACAAACAGTGATGGGGTCGGACCTATTATCTCCCATGACATCTTTCATTCTCCCGTCCCACCCAACAACTGGTAATGGGGCTGTGCAGCCCTACAGTGCAGAAAACTGATAATTGATCCGGACCGACAATTTCCCATCATGTGCTTAATCTTCCCATCCCACCCAACAAATGGGGATGGAGCTGTACTGACTATCCTTCATCATGGTCTTCATCCTTGCATCCAACAACAACTAGTGATGGGGTTGGACCGACTACCTCCTATAGTAGCCTTCATGTTCCTATCCCACCTGACAACTGGTGATGGGGCTGAACTGATTATCTTTCTTCACTGCCTTAATCCCCCATCTCACTGAACTCTGGTGAATACCCTGCACCAATTATCTCCCATAGTGTCCTTTATCCTCCCATCAAGCCTGACATCTGTTGATGGGGCTGGACTGACTATCTCCCTCTCATCGCGACCTTCATCCTGCAGTTTAGAAAACTGGTGATGAGCCTGAACCGACTATCTCCTACCATGGCCTTCATCCCCATTCACTGACAACTGGTGATGGGGTCGGACCAACTACCTCCCATAGTAGCCTTGATCCCACTGACAACTGGTGTAGGGTTTGGACCGCTTATGTCCCATCACAGCATTCATCTTCCTATCCATTCCACCTGACAACTGGTGATGGGGCTGAACTGATCATCTTCCTTCACAGCCTTCATCCCCTGTCCCACCGAACTCTGGTGATCAGGCCACACCAATTATCTCCCATTGCGGCCTTTATACTCCCATCCTACTTTACAACTGTTGATGGAGCTAAATCGACTATCTTCCACCATGACCTTCAACCCCCCTATTCCAATGACTACTGGTGATGGGGCTAGACTGATCTCCCATCGTGGCCTTCATCTTACAGTTCAGAAAACTTGTTGACATACAGGGTATCAATGGGGTCTTAAAAAGTCTTAAGATGTCTTAAATTTCCAAAACATAATTTTAGGCCTCTAAAAGTCTTAAATTCACTGAAATATTGTGTTTTAGATCTAAAATCATTTTAAACAGGTCCTAATTTTCTTAAGTCCATATAAAGCTAGCCAATTGGACCAACACCTATCCAATCACTAACATTCCATCTTAATAAAAAATTCAACAAATGTTTATTTATAAACTCTATTTACCAATAAGGTTCGATTATCTTCCTTAAAAAAAAACATTTGAAATTTCATTCATAATGGTCTTAAAAAGGTCTTTAAAGTCTTAAATTTGACTTGATGAAACCTGTAGAAACTCTGGTATGTTATAGTATGTATAAGCCAGTATGTTACAATTACAGTAAGTGGTCCAGAGTAACTGTAATAATCTTGACAACTCTCTAATGCTGGGATCAACAATAGGGGTATGACATGCTGCATATCATCAGTAATGTTAATGTTAAAATATGCCTCTAGCTCTAATTATCTAAATGGCTATTTGACGTTTAAGCAAACACTTAAGGCAATAGTGTTTTCAGATACTTTATTTTACATAGAGCTTACCTAGATATTACTTTAGTATGAAAAACTCCACAAACAAATATTGCTTTACAGGGGAAATCCCACAGTTTTCTTGAAACTGCCTTGTGCTAACTATTTACCAACAAAACCTGCAAAATGTGAAGAACTCAAGACATTAATAAACTAATTTATTGAGACTTTTCAGATCAGACTCTGCATTTAAGCAAATGTGGCCAATTAGCTAATTTCCAACTTCTAAGAGAGGCAAATTATGGGTTCAAGAGCACCTTGAAGGGATGGAGGTTCCCCATGAACATTATTTCCCATGCTAAATGACCTATATTCTCAGTAAAATGGTGTCTGTCTCAGATGTCTCTGTGCGGCTCTGCTTGCGTGCGCAGCTTAAATTGAACTCCACACTGCACCAGGGGGGGCTTTCATATCTTTACATAGACACAAGGCGGTAAAATTAAACTGAGCAATTTAGGTTGCCACTGGAAAATCCTCAAGCAGCACAGGTCGGAATATTTCACCAGAGGGAAGCTCATTTATCTGATATTGAAGTATGATGGATGTGTGTCATTTTAAAACACAGATTCTCTTTGCACCAGTGGTGCTATTGCAGGTATGAAATGTTATTGCAGGTGCTGTAATTGAAAGCCATAAAAACATACTAGACATAATCTCCAAAAACCTGTCCAGGTTGGAGCAGTGATGGAGATGGTGATCCTGTCAGTTAATTTTTTTGTAATCTTTTATTGGTCTTCATACAAAAATACATTCAACATAGGCTCATTCTGAAAACATAGCCCTATATACATGTCTGGAGATCACAAATTATGTGGCCAGAAGTACGTATGGTTGCATTTCGTCTTTAAAGCGAACACTACGGGGCGGTGTGACACAGTTCCTTTTCACACTACCAGCTGACTGCTTACCTCCATATGGAAGGCTTTCCCGCTGTACCAGTTTAATAAACAAGTAAATAACTGGTTGAGAATGTGGTAAAATCTGAAAACATGGTAAAAATCAGGCTGCTACAAGGGCTTTTTTTTCTTCTGGATTGCTTTATAAAACTGTTGGTTGGGTTTTGGGAAGTGAGTGGGCGCTGGTCAATTGGTGCTTTTGAAAATACTATTGGGTTTAGGGAAGAAGGAAGGTGGGTCAGTCGATCGGTCAGTCAATCAGTCATTCAGTCAGTCGACAGCCACCTCTGGTGGATTTACGCGAGAACAGCAGCTGCAGGTATAGCATGGTGTAATTAAATGCCATAGTGTATTATTCTCAAGACTCATCTAATGTCCTTACTTGTCAGTTCTTTCTTTTTTAAGGGTCTTCTTTTTGGTCTTCATACAAGAATACATTCAACATAGGCTCATTTTAAAAACGTAGCCCTATATACATTTCTGGAGATCACAAATTATGTAGCCAGAGGTACGCATGGCTGCATTTTGTCTTTAAAATGAATGGTATGACGGCATTCCTTTTTGCGCTACAAGTTGATCGCTTCCATATGGATGGCTTTCCCGCTGTTACCAGCTTGTCCAGTAGCTCGCCATGTGTCGGCAAACTTGAGACGCAGAGAGGAGTTGACCACAGCGACAGAGTTGGAGTTTGGTGAAGAACAGTTTCTAAAGCGGGTAAGTCAAAAACAGAAGCCAAAAAATAAAATCAACAAGTAAATAACAAGGTGAAAATGTAGTAAAATTTAAAAACCATTGTAGAAATTGTTTTTAAAAAAGGTTGGGTTTAGGGAATTTTGTGGGTGGGTAAATCGGTCAGTCAGTCAGTCAGTCAACAGCTGCCTCTGGTGGATTTACGTGAGAACAGCAAGTGCAAATGTCACTCGCGAGAAAAATTTAAGATCTTAAATAGTGTACACAGCGGCCTCTGGCCTCTTCACGAAAACAAAAACTGCAAAAAAATGTTGCTGCTGGGACATATTTTTTGGTGCTCTCCAGAAATGTATATAGAGGTACGTATTCAGAATGAGCCTGAGTTCAATAAATTTGGAATCCCTCATAAAGTATATGAATGATCATATTTGTAGGCCTGTAGCATTTATTTGTTTCTTTACAGGTTTGTAAGCTTGGTTAAGCTTGTTAACCATTTTTAATTCTCAAACAGTAACGCTGGCTATTCTTCTTCTGACTGTGTGTGTTTCACATGTTTAAAACATTTGCAAGAATATTCAATGTGTTTATTTGAAAAACTCATTTGATGTAGACTTGTGGGACACTGGGATGGCGTAATACTCATTTGTTTGCCAAGAATTAGTTTGCTGTTTCATATTTTTCAAAGTCTAGCTATAAGAAAATAGTAGCTCCTCATTTCAAAGCAGCCCAGCTGTTTTGCCTGTCAACATTTCATTATCGCTCAGACCCAAATGAACAGTCAAATATTTACATCATTAATATGATGCCAAAAAAAACAGAATTAATACTCTGACCAGCTGAATCTAGTTTACCCCGTTTTGTTATAAAACTCACCAACACAATGAGAGGATACCACTCACAGGCACGCAGGTGTGATACAATCTCACACAATTATGATTATTAGAGATTTTAATGCGCTCTCCCTCCCTCACAGATGTCCTGGGGTTGTTCTTTTTGAGCAGGGCGACAGACTGACTGCTCAATTTGGCTGTGTCGCCCCTGAGACCCCCCCATTAAAAAGCGTGCTGGAGGTGACATCATAACTCTCTCATGATTCCCAAACAGGCCGCAAAGAGCAAAAAGGACAAAGCAGAGCCGATGAATCAGTCTGATTCCTTTCCCACATGCTTACCCGATGTCCTCTATGGAAGTCCATCTGTTGTTTTTTACAATGTCCTTCATACATTTGAGTCATTATCAGTGCTTATTAAAGCAATCATCACTATTGATGATGCCAGGTGTTTTTTTGCCACTGGGTGTTGTAACATGAAGACCCAGATATTCGTTCTTCTGTATATTTATCAATGTAGTTGTGGCGTGAACTATGCTATTTTTCAACACTGTGAAGGATTTTTAGAACTATCTTTATTATCGTTATCGTGCTTGGTGTGAATGGACTTTGTAGGCTAGGTTATGTTTTTCAAGAGTGTATGTTTTCTGTTGTTGTCAATTGTACCAACTTAATTTTTTTGAGCACCTGAAGCGTAGCGAGGTTCGTGTTGTGTTGTTTTTTTCGTGTTGTGAAGCAGTTCCTAGAAAAACAGATTGTTAAATGAGAAAACAGGGGACATGGCTTGTTTTTTCTTACTGTGAGCTGATTGGATCTAGTAGGTATTTCATTCAGAAAGATTGGGAAAAGAGTTTTAAACAGAAAGTGCATTTTCAGATTTCAATTCTGGATTACAAGGGCAAACTATTTTTTTCCCGCACAGATGAATTGTTCACCATAAAACTAGCAATGTGAGCTAACAAAATCAAACTTTAAGCATGAGAACTGCTGGACTGCCGAGTGAAAAAATACGAGTGATGGGGAAAAAAAAACATGCGCTTCAAAAACGCTTACTGCTGAGAGTTTTTAGAACCCAGCACAAAAATGATTCAGTGGACACGCAGCCTAAAGGGGTGTTCACACTAGATGCGACTTGCATGAACAAATAAACTTTGTTTTCCTTGCTTCATTTGCACGTCAAATTCGCTTCATTTGCACGTCAAATTCGCTTCATTTACACAAATTCACTTCACGGATTCGTGTCATGGGCAGGGCTTTTGTCTGCCCGGTGAGTCTTGTTTCATTGTAAATGGCTAACATGGATTTTATTGAGAGTATGATGTGTTTATGTGCTTTAGAAAGGCTGAAAAACAGCGCTGATTTGTAGATCGAGTCCACTAGATCCTTTCAAAGGTGCAACCAGCTTTGTGAGTTCATCAATTACTCCAGAAACTGAACTGGATGATGGAGGCTTTCAGCAGTGCTTCAGACTGAGCCGAGTCCAGTTTGATGACCTGTTGTCAGCAAGAGGATTTCCCTTTAGGACATCAACAACAGGTGCTATGTCATAATCATGCTTCTACAAAAGTAAGCTCCTGATTGGTTAATGCAGTGCGATTTTCGCCAAAGTTCATATTTTCTTACTCGAGCATCAAACGCGCAAAATGCTCAATTTGCGCCGCTTCGTGCGAATAGCGCCATCTGCATCTGGTGTGAACTCACCATTGGGCTCTCTTGTTCACACGAACATGGGTATTTTCAAAACGGCACTTTTTTTCAACATAATTTCATTGTTTGTCCACACGGAAACAGAGTATCAGGTGACTGAAACCAAAACTTTCTGAAATCTCCAGCCATGGTGAAGATTTCCAAAACTCTGGGTACAGTGTGGACTGTTTTCTCCTTGCTGATTGGCCAACATGACTGGGTTCACTCCATTTGCGGAAATTTCACACATTCGCAGAAAATGTATTGTGTATTCTGGATTGTTAGACTGCTGGACGATATTCCCCACCTTTGTTCTCTCGTTTGCATTCACTTGTATGCAATTTACTCAACAAAAAAAAAACTTAATTCCCCATTTGGCATAAACCCAGGATAAAAGTGTCATTATCGCCGCCTCTTGGTTCGGTCTGCGCTTCCTCTACTGTTTCCTTACTTCACTGCTGCTCGCCATGTTAAAGCTGGTGAAGCGCCCCCTAACTTTAGAGCATAGTGATTGAATATTTACTCGCGGGAAGGAGTTTCCTCATTTCAGCTTGTAGACGTACAGGCACACAAAAACAGTCTATTCGGAGAGAAATAAAACGCACATAAATTATTTAAACGTAAAACCGCAAAAAACGCTATTTACAAGCGCGTATTGAACCGTGGATGTCGTACCGAACGGTTCAATATTGTATTGAGAATTGTGGCATCTC